>JASVER010000075.1:4345650-4432883 GCA_030449065.1 Oceanodroma leucorhoa | reverse complement strand
TTTTTTTTTTTTTTTTTTTTTTTTTTTTTTTTTTTTTTTAAAGAAACCTGAGAAATGGCTTAATTCCCATTCTGGTCTAGGGCAAGCAATTCTCAGACACAGTTGCTGACCCTGCAGGGAAGGACTGTGCTGCTGGCAGTGCAAGGGTGCAAAGCTCCGGGGACACACCAGCGCCACTGTCCCGGGGTCACAGGCACGGTGGCTTGCAGTTGCTCTGAATGAGGATTTCCCTTCTGTTTCTGAGTTGTTTTGCCTCCCTGATAGGCCTGTGATAAAAGCAGGACTGTGTTCAGGGAGAAAACCCAACCACGTTGATGAAACCATCCCTCTGGTGTGAATGCTTCCACCACAGGTGCAGCTGAAACTGGAGGAATTTGGTGAAACAGGCAAAAGCTGTTTCTGAGRGCGACTGAGCCCCAGCTTGGTGGTGTCCCTGGTTGGGAGGTTTCACCTACTCTTTACAAACCCTGTTTCAAAGCTCCCTTGCCCCCAGTATTTGATCCCAGTTCAAATCTCTGGCTAATCTCTGATTTCGCACTGACCTCTAGTGGGAGTTGCTTTTATATTTTTTGGGCCCACTGGGTAAACAAGTGGCAAGCGGCTTCGGGCTCTGACTCAGTGCTTAATGCAACTTGGCGAGGCAGAGCGYGCTGCAAAGCCGTCGTTAGAGAGCAGCTAGGAAGGAGTTGAAGTATTTTCCCCCTGGAAAAATCCAATTTTGTTTTGTATGGTTCTTGTTTAGTGTCCGGACTCCAGTGTTATGGCTGCAATATCATTGTTGGCACCAAAAACGTGGACATGGGGTGCTCTAACCCAGAGGTGATCACCTGCTCCCACTCGCACCAGGGCTTCAAACACCGGTTCTGCATTAAGACCGAGAGCGGTGAGTCTGCCCGGAGGGGCCGGGGTCGCAGGGGGTGCCTGGTCAAGCCGGTGATGCTCGCACCCCAAAGCAAACCTTTGCAGCCTTSAAACGGGGCCTGGCCCCGGTGTAAGGTTGGCAGAGCATCACCCTCCATCCCGGCTGCCACCGCTGTCCCCCTGTCCCTGACGTCCCGCACTGTGCTTGCTTTGCAGTGGTCCTGGGCATCCTGCTGACCAGCGGCTGTGCCACCTCCCGTCACTGCCAGCAGCAGGAGCTGCCGGGGGTCCGCATCCACTGCTGCGCCACGGACCTCTGCAACAGCTCCCCCAGAGCCCCCCGGCCGCCCCCCGGCCTCGCTGGCGTCTGCCTCCTCCTGCCCTGCGTCCTTGCTGCTCTGCTCCTCTCCTGAGCCCCCCCAGGGCTGGGGGGGCCGTGGGACCCTCGGTGGGGGGGGCTCTGGGAGCAGGGATGGGGGCAGGTGGGCAGGATGCCCTCCTCTCCTCAATAAAAGGTGCCGAGTGCTTTGCCCTGGAAAGGTTTCGGTGATGACCCGGTGGCATCCCGGAGGAGGACGGGGGACATTTCTCCGGGCTCGGGGGGGGCTGGAGGAGTGGGAGTGCAGGGCTAGGGGTCCCCGTGGCTGCCYGTGGGGGCTCTGCCCACGTCCCCGCGGGGCTCCGGGAGGGCGGCCGAGCCCGGCTCTTCCCACGAGAGGGCATCCTCGGCCCTCGCTCCGCCGCCCGGCAGCCCCGGTGGGCTTCGGGGTGCAGGGATGGAGCACCCACGCAGGACAGCACCTCCAGCGGGCTCCCGTGGGATGGGTGGGCGATGGGGTGGGGAACAGGGTGCCCGTGTGAAACGAGCAGTTTTTTCAGATGTTATCCCAACCGAAGAGGCCAAACGGGAGCTTTAGGACAAAWATCTCGTCCCATACGGATCGGAGCCTCAGTGGCTTGTTCAAGGTCAGCGTGGGGGTTTGYGGTGGAGCTGGGAATTAAATGCATATGTCTCAAGATCCAGCCTTGTGCTTTTATCACCAGGGAAACAGCATAAACCTCACTGGTGAAAAAGGAATGAAATATTTCTATTCTCTTTATTTTTTCTTTAGATAAAAAAAACAATGCAAAAGACCTTTTCTGTGCAAAACATCAGCTTTTGATGACATTTGTCAGATGTGTGTCAGAAAACAAGTCAAAACTCTACTAAAAATGTTATCTGAGGCACTTTCCCAGCAGAAGCACCTTGGGGGCTGATACAAAACATTTTCAGATTCTGAAGATTCAAAATAAAAGGAAATCAGAAAACAAATCCTGTGAAAATGACAAGAACGGCAACACTAACCAATTCCCTCTCTCCCCCCCCCCCCTTGAAATGTTCCTTATGATTTTCAGGGGAGCAAGAAACATTTCCTTTGCAGCTGGAGTTATTTTCGCTACCGGTTATTTCGCTGCCTGGGTGAGTGCTGTGCTGAGCTCTTGCAACACAACCTCTGCGGCATCAGCCCGCTCCAATATAAATTCCCATTTATCGGCTGAGGCTGGGGCCGGGCTCCCAGTGGAAGGGACAGAGCTGGTGGCCGGGGGTCCCGGGGTGACATGGGCCACCTCCCACCTCCCCATCCAGCAGCATCCTGGGGAGAAGCGAGGGGTGAGGAGCTGCCGTGGTCCCCTCCGCCGCGGTCCCCGGCCGCCCGCATGCCTCCGACTGGTGATGCTGCTGTCCCCGCTCTGCCCCCCTTGCCCGCCTTGAGTCATCCATCTTGCGCTGTGTAAGAGGCCTGTTGCAATTAAGTAGGCTGAAGTGCTCCTGAACTCTTTAACCTTTGCCCTGGGATTGCTCCTTTTGCCCCGGGGCTGTGGATCAGCTCCATTGCACTCTCCAAACAGCGCCTGCTACTTAGCTGACATTTCTTTCTCCTGCTGGATCCTATTAGCACCCTGAGGTTGAAAATGCTACTTTGGAGTGTTGTAAGGAATGTGATTTATACTGGAAAGTAGCGGCAATCTATCTTTCCCTATACACACACTACACATGAGGCTGGAGAGCTAAATCCACATCGCCTGAACAAACAGCAACTGGGATAATTGTTGAGGAGGTTTCAGACACCTAGCAGGGAGAGAAGACTCGGTGGGACGGCACAAGCGGGGCAGGCACCGGGGCCAGGGGCCGCCGAGCTCGGGGCAGGCAGCCGACAGCGGGGCTGCGCAGGAAACCTGCTCCCCGTTGGGATCCCAGCCCCGCACCAGTGCAAACTGGTGCTGGACACCGCTGGTTTCCAAGCAATGCTGAGCGTCTTATTGGGAGCTGCCTGGGATGTTTGCAAGGGCTCTGGTCGTTCCATCGTGTACTTCTTGACCCTTTTCCTTGGCTGTTGGTCTCGTGTCAAGGGAAGCCCAGAGCTGAGCAGAATTTGCCCTGGTCTGCCTGCATGTGAGTAGGTATCATAGATAACGCGATATGCATGGGAGGCAGATGAAAATAAGAATTGAATGGTGCCTGAAGGAGGGCTGATTACCCTTTATCAGATATGACACACTAACCACTGAGGCTCCTTGCTGAAATACCGGGTTAAAATCTCTGCAGTGTCAAATTTCATCCTCCTAAGCAAAGAGACACTTTCCATAGTGTTTGTGTGAATCTTCTGGATAAGCCCTGGAGACTGAAACCGTCTCAGCTTCATGTGGGCATTAGAAGTCCCACCCACGTGTTTAAAAAAAGCCCCAAACCCAGAAAACGCAAAAGCTGACATTTACTCTAAAATGTCTTCTTCCTGCATCGCTGCATGGCATCCCGTGTGAGCGGCGCGTCCTCCCTCCTCGCCGGAGCTGGCTGCATTTTAGCAGTGCTGCGGGCATCCTCGTGGGCATTCACACGAACGGCCCAGCTGAAAGCCAAGAGATTATTTTGCACATGCGAAAGTGTGCGTGCAAACATACAGACACTAGCACAGTGCTTTCCAGGAGAAAAACCAACTACAAAAAAAACCCCCAATCCTAAGCAGCCTCTATGTCAAAAGCCCTTTTATAAAAGCCTCAGTAGCTGAAGAATTGCCATTGTTTCAGTCTCCAGTGAGTGCTAGTCTTAAAATATTTCCAGCTCAGAGCAGGCTTTGACATTCTGCCCAGACCCAGGAGAGGGAACAAACATGAGTTCAGAAATGTTTCTACAAGGCACAGATCCTTCTTCTTTCTGGAGAATCACGTTCAGCATCTCGCGTCCTGTAGCTATGCCCCCCAAAGTGGGGGAAACGCCTCAAAACACCCCCAAAAGCAGCGAGGTGGGGACTTCTCGGGGGGTCCCGGTAAGGCAGGGAGAGCTGGCCGGGCTTGCATGCCAAGGTGCCGGGCTTTGCTTTTCGTGCTGGTTACTCAGCCTTTCCCTCGTGAGTAGCAAAACCATTTTTTCCCCCCAGAACTCCGGCACTCCAGGCTGCCCTTGCTCGAATGCCGACGGCTGTGCAGACCTAACTCCCCGCCCCGCTGGATGCCAGCGGATGGTCCAAAAGCGCAGGTTGTTTAGACCCTGGCAATCAAAGGAGGCAGAAAGTATGCAGTGGTATTAATCCCCCTTAGCCCTTTTTGTGTGTTTACCAGTGMTCCTGGGTGTGACAGAGTGCAAATTAGGGAGGAGGAAACTCTCAATGCTTCACTTTCTCCATCGCTGCCTGCAGGAAGGGCATGGGAGGGATGGACCACGGCACACGCGCCCACGGCAGCACTCGCTCCCTGTGGTGGTGGGAGCTGGGGTAGGAGGACCTCGGGACAAGGCTGGGACTTGACTTGCTGGGAAGTCACAGCACAGCTTTTTGGCCAGCGTTCATGTTTTCTCACCCTTTCCCTTTCCATAATGTAAAATGAGGAGGACAGGAGCCGAGACGTACGTTACTGGCTCAGCTACGCTTCTGCAGACCAAGGTCATCCCCACCTTCTTGCAAACAACTTTTTGGCAGAAAACCGCRGAAAACTGTCAGAGGTCTGCAGGCAATGGGGAACGATCCAGCTGCCCTGGGGTCCGCGGGGTCTGCGTGCAGTGCTGATGCCCAGGGCTGCCTCGGGAGCGCTGCTGAGAGGCTGCGTGCTCCGGAGAGCACGAGCTACCGTGTGCTTATCTCGGCTGCGAGCACTCGTCACGTTGGATAAAGGGCAATGTTTACCCAGGAACAATGTGGGGTTAAAATTTAGTAAGTCCTTGTGCAACTCTTTATAGAGAGGCAGTCAGGACAAATAAACATCTCTTAAAATACAGTCAGTACTCAGGCTCGCTGTTTAATTCATTCTCCGGAAATGCATGTTGTTTATAGCCATCCACTGCAGGAGCTGGGAACAGCAGGGGCTTGATCCACTCCAAATTTCAGGCAAAATAATAYGAGCCTCGTTCTTCTCTTGTTTGTTCCTAGGGCAGAACACAAGGTCAAATCTTCAGCTAGTGCAAAGTTTGCTCTAAACCACTGAATATTTTTTATTTATTTGAGAAAGTTTTTTCTCTGCGTGCTCTCTCTCTCTTTTACCATGCCTCCCCCTCCCTCCAGCTAGCGAGCCCAGGAGGAGCCCAAGTTCCCAGAGGATTTGGGTTTCCTCCTTGAGTGATAAAGGCTTCTGGGGGGGGGAATCAAAGCTGGGTGGCCAAAACCAGAGGTCCAGGGTTGAAGGTTAGGATGTCGCTCTCTTATCTGCTCCCCTCCCGTGGGCAGACAAGCAGGGGAGCAACCACGCGTGGGACATCCAGCTCCCTCCTCCCCTGGGGCTGCCCAGCCTGCCCCGGGCGATGCTGCAGTGGGTCCCAGCAGAGAAATCCCCCTTCYCTGGGAGCTGGTTCAGCCCCATGCGTTTCACGTGGCCGAGAGGGAGCAGTGCCAGCCGTATTGACAGAAAAACCATGAACTGGGTCATGTTGCCCATTCCCCTCCCAGCGCAGAGCTCTCCTCATGCRCAGACAAACAGGGAGCGTGTTGCTCAGGGGGATGTGCAGGGCACAGTGTCCGTACCGGTCCAGGAGCTGCACCCACGCTGGCTTTGCTCAAATGAGCCCAAAGCCTCAAAGAAATGCTCTTCTTTTCTAGGACGAGAGCCAAGGTCACCCTCTGCCAAGGGCTGGGCATCGGGGGGGTGAATGGAGGGAGAAGGTGGGATCCTTGTTCATTTTAATAACCTCATGGCAGTGCCGGAGCCAGCGATGTGCCTGACCTACATACAGCCCAGAGCTCTCCGAACACAATTGATCCATTGGCAAGAGAGCAAACGCAGTGGTGGGGGGAGGACCTGCCCCGCTGTACCCCACCGGCATCACCCCCCGCTCCGCCGGGAGCCGGCGGCACCGTGGCCGTGTCGCGGTGTCCAACCGCCGGGATGAAGCCACACGGCAGCAGCTTGTCCTCCATCCTGGGCACCACGTGCATCCCACAGCCCCAGCATCCCTGTCCCGTACCCTTCACGCTTGACAGCCCCAGCACAGAGCAACCTGGACCTGTGGACATCTATTTGAGATGTTTGCTATGGCAGACTTTCCTTTTGTGTAACGGCTTCTGGTAGGGAAAGGCGTTGGTTTGTGTGTGCCCCTGGGACACCTCTAAGTAACGCACGCAAGGTTTTGGCTGCTGTTAAGTCGAAAGGTGTGCTCTTTGGCTCAGAAGCTAGATTCACATCTCCTTACGGAGCCTGCTAATGGATCATCAGTGGGTTCGAGTGTCCTTCCTCCCCAGCTGTCTGGTTTATCCAGCCTGGCAACACACCCTTAAGCCTTTTCCTTTGACTCTGTTGTTTTAGCATCTTACACCCTTGGGCCACTCTCGCTGACCTCACAGSTTCTGCTGCAAAGGATGGATGGATATTTCTGTCGTAGTTTGCTCTTTCTTGTCCTTCAGTGGAGGTGCTTGGTAGGGTGGCAGGAATATAATGGCAAACAAGGGGAGGAAAGAGAAGACACTATGGTGCCAGGTGATTTTTCTTTTTTCCCCCAAGTCTCCAAATTCTCACTAATTAAGAGCTAGGGGGAATAAAAATACCATCCGGTGACACAGGGGACCTAATCCTGTAGTTTGCCTCCCCCGAGGCATGTGGACACAAAGTCACTCACCTGACTGCTGGTGGCATTAACCAGCGAGTGTTGGTCGGGGGGGGGGGGATGGCTGAACGCCCAGAGCGAGAGACCACGGCGTGGGCAGCAGCGTGGAGGAGGATGGAGGGAGGTGGGTGATGGACAAGAGGATGTGTYCTCACAGTGGGTAAGCCTTTTGGGACAAAAGCCAGGTCTTCTGGGTGTCATGTCCCTTCCCTAGGGTTATACCTTCTCTACTAGTGCTACCTTCATGGAGCAGCAGACTTTATCTCTGACAGTAATTACTGAGCTCGTTAAACACAGAAAACCAAGCCCTGGTGCGGAATAAGGAAAAATAAGGCAAGTTAAAAGGTGGGCAGAGTCTGGCATTGCCTCYTCCCGGCCTCGTCGCTTTGCTCCCGGGAAAGCGCCGTGCCGAGTTGCAGTTTTACGTGGCAGAAATGAATCACAGCAAATCGCTGACGGAGCCTCTGCCGCCGTCAAACACCAACTGCTTCGGTATAAAGGGAAAGCGCTGCTGGCCCCCGCTCCTGCCGTCTGAGCACAAGGCTGCTAATTAGTAAATAAAGGATAATCCGATCAATTAAGTGCTCAGGCTGGATGCYGGAGAGGAGGGCACACCTCTGCCGGCCAGGCGGCCGGGAAGGGATGGCTGTGCGGGGTCGGCGCGGGGCTGGGGGCAGCTCTGGGTGTGCGGGGGGCTGCCGGGGGTCTCTGCCAGAGGATCCTCCTTGAAACCCAAGCAAGCGATGCCTCTCTCACTGAACGGTTCTCYCTCTCCGGTGAATGTCTGGTTAATTGGGATGCAGTGAATTTGGACCGTGGGATGGATGCTCAGCGTGTCCCGTGTCCCCCAAGCCCCCCTCCCCAGGCAGGCACGGTGCTGGGGGTGGTTACCATGAGGCAGGGAGGCTTTTTTGCCCTGAGTGCATGGGCAGGCTCCRTCCCTCCTCCGGCCACCCCTCCAGGGATGGAGGGGCTGGAGCCTGTCCCAACCGTGCCCTGTCCTCACCCCCGAAGTGATCCCAGTGTCACCACAGCGGGTGAACAGTGGCTGCCCACACCCGTGGGGTCTGGCACCTCGTCGGCGAGCGAGGCAAAGGCAAGCTGCAGGAACCGCTGACTGTTTCCAGACTTGCAAATTCAACCTCAGGAGAGCAGCAAAAGGAAATTAAATGCTCACTCGATGATGGCAAGTAGGGCTCTCCCGGGGCTTTGCAGCAGCCRGGGCGGCCCACCTGCAGAGCCCAGGCCAGGGGGACCCGGCCGTGGGTCCCGCTCCTGCTGCCATCCCTGCACCGGGACCCCCACGGCTCAGCCCTGTCCTCGCAGATCCCTCGTACGTGGGTTTTTTTGAGCATCCCTTGCTGCTTCCCCTCAGCCGGCTTCGGCACTATTAAAACGTTTTCCACCAGCACCGATTTCAATTACATGTTTTTAAAAAGTCATTAAAGAGAATTCCCCATGAAATTATTTTTATTTCCCGCCTTTCCTCCCTGCCTCCCCKCCCCTCCGTCTACTTCCAAACTAATGAGATTAATTGAAAACTACAAACATCTTCCAARGGCCCAAGGCAAATGCAATGTCAAACAAATGTAGCTCTTCCCAAGCTGCGCAGGAGCCCATCGACCCTCCCTCCTGCTCGCCCCTTCAGAGCATCCCTCCGGACAAGGGGCTGCATTTTGCTGTCCCAGAAGGTGCTCAGGTTTTGAAACCTTTGATATTTTTTTCCCTCCTTTGAGGAAAGAAAAAGAAAGTGCCTGAGGAATGAGAGCTGTCAGATGCAATAATGTGAAATCTTACTTTTGGCTGGCAGGCAGAAGGGGGGTCTCTCTGGCATGTGGYGTGGGAAGGAATATTAGAAGGGAAGTGGGGAGGAATATTAGAAAAGTTATTCTGCTTTCTCTCAGCCCCCAGGTAGGAAAAGAAAAATAAAATCCCCCAAACTGAATAACTTGCAAACCAAACCCAACAATAGCCCTATTCACCTCCCAGGCTTTTATCCACTCCCAGGGTTTGATCCCTCCCATCCCGGTGCTGGGTTAATCAATAGAACAAATCTCCGGCGTCGCACCTCTCCGGGCCCCCACGGGCTCCTCCAGGATTGATTAAAGCAAACAGCCATTTGCAGGGCTGCACGCCTCGGAACACAGCATGCTTTTTCAGACTCCCTTGCTACCGCCTGCTCCGGATAAATAAAGGAGATGGAACAATATGRGGGATTTGTTACTTGGTGGAGCAACCGCTCAGTGTCACCTTTAAGTAGGGTGAAGGAAAACCTCAAATAAAGCCCCAACCCCTGATGAATTTCATGGGATCATACATTTATACATATAYATACACAGAGAGTGGCGAGGAAGAKGGCATGAATAGTTTCAGAATTGGAGAAAACAAATTTATTTGCATGGAAACTCCCCCAAAGCCCARTTTGTGCAAACACACAGGCACAGATGATGGGAGAGATAATTAAGGCTGCAGAGCCGACTGGCTCCTTTGCCGTGATGACTTTAGCCTCACTTACAGCTCATACGTGCTGCCAGCCCCTCTCCTCACAGGGGCACGGATGGATTTCGGTGGGATCGCAGGGAAGATGCTGTGAGATGCTCATGGAGGGTCTGGCAAGTCACCCCTTATAAGAGCGGGGGGTGCCTGGGACCGGAGGGTGCACGCAGAGCAACGAGCATCGCACTGGCACGGGCAGGGGACCGGGGCAGCCGTGGGATGACCTGCCCTGCTGCCGATCCGAGAGCCAGGCCAAAAAAGACTGCGGTGGATCCAGTCCCCGGCACCCTCTGACAAGTTAAAAACCTCCAGTTTATTAAAGATACATTCCTACGCTAATAAAAGACGCGTTGTCTGGTGGTGGAGAGGCTGCAGGATGTTATGGTTGGAATGTTCCTCGGTCCCTGTGTAATTAAAAGCCCCACCAGCTGTGGATCTGCGAGAAGCTATTTTTTCCCCCCCAGACAGACAGACTTGATGTTTTCTGTGATCTCCATGATGTCACCAGCTCCCCTTTGATGTGTGCAACCGAGGAACCGCCGAGGCTCACGGCTCTGGGGGGATATTTGTCTGAGTATTGCTCATTAGATGACCCAGTAGGATGGAGGCAAGATTAATTACAGAAGGGAAGAGACCGATCCCCGCATCCATATTCATTAGCGCATTAGGGCTCGGTGGCCATTGTGGTGAGCCAAATGCAAAAATAATAATAGGACAAAGTCACTTCCCTGAAGATTTCAATAATGGGACAAAAAGATGGATTGTTTTCCCCATTTCATGTGGGGAGGATGGAGACGCAGAGCAATTAAAGGCCTGCCTTAACATAATACAGCAGACTATCCCACAAGGAGCGTGCAGTGGAGCCAGACCCGGAGCAGATCCCTCCTGATCCCCCCTCGTGCTTTCGCATTTGTATAACACGATGAAACCACAAATTTGCAGTGGTTTCCTTATGCAAGTCCTCCTCTCGGACTGGCTGGTGGCAAGTAACGTTACAGGGGTGGCCAGGGGAACTTAGAGCAGCAACGCTGAACGCTGCTGCAGCCGGCGATGATGTACCAGCCCTTGGGGTTTGGGGGCATGAATGAACTGGGGTCTGAGCAAACGGCCTCAGGAATTCAGCCCTCCCCGTGCTGAGTCTTCTGACTCCACAGCATACAAACAAACCTCCTAAAATCACTGGAAAACACTTTGTTCCTATCCTCTTTCCGACACCCTCGCTCCCATCACCATGTTACATGCTGGAGACAAAAGGCTCTTCCATGGCACAGCTCGGATGTTCCCCGGGGACTGCTCGCCCTTCTCTAGTGACCAGGATTTTCCAGAGACAGAAAAAGCTGGAGGCAAAATCCTGCTGCCCGTTATAACAACAGAAACAAACATATTTTATGCAAGCCCTCAGATGTGTCCTCTTTGGGCTCTGGGGGTCTGCGGAGGACAGCTGGAGCCCATCCTTCTGCCCAGGCTTGGTAGACTGTTATGCTGGTGGCTTCCRAGTTGTTATTCTGGGTCGGATGAAAACCAGCCCCATTCCGGTGGAGAGGGCACAGCACAGGTTGTAGGAACAGTATGTCCCCTCCGCTCACACCCTGGCCGCTTGCTGGGGCAAATACCGGTCCCAAGCCTCCGAGTGAACATTTCTGCAGGTATTTACCCTGCAAGCAGCCCAGAACTGGATTAAGATAAGGTGAGCGCTGGGACGATGTGGAAATGCCTGTCAGGCCTACAAACCTGCAGGGCAAATTAAGCAATCACGTTCCCAGGACATACATAAAAATAAGTAAAAAAAAGCTATTAATCCATAGCAACAAAAGGAGATGATAGCATGGCAACAGCAGCAACTGCTGCAAAACAAAACAGTAGCAAGAAGAGCAGAAGGGGAGAGAGAAAATAAAGCCCTGCTCTGCCCTTCAGGGGTTTTTAAGGTAAAAAGTGGGATGTTGCATCCCAGGTCGGTGGGAGTTAGTACGCGGACTGGGTGCTGACGCGAGGGGCTGGGTGCGGGGTCCTGCATCGACCTGTGCACAGCTCTGCTCGGCTGCCGGGATCCTGGGGGATCCTGGAGGATCCTGGGGGGATCCTCCAGGATCCATYGTGGGGTTTTTTTTTCTCCCCTAATTGCTATTGAGAAAATTAAAGCAAAAAATGGCCAGCACAGGAGGAACAGTCCTCAATAGCAGCTCACAATCACTTTACAAAGATGAGCTGCTCATGGCCGTTGGCACTGCAGAGGAAAAAGAGTCTTTTACCCCTTAGGACTGACGTGCCGTGGACTTGCTGGATTAAATAACTAAGCCCAGGAGCAAAGCGGCTCCTCAGAGGCAGCCCTGCTGTGCTCCCAGCCTCCAAAACGATGCTTTCGGCTCCGATGAGGGCAAACCTCCCCCCAAGAAACAAAACTGGGATAAACTCAGCATCAAAACAAGGCTTAAACCCTGTTTGGAACCCAGGTAATGCTCTGCTGGGGATGCGTAGGAAAAGCGCGATGGAAATAAGCCCTAATGGGTGTTAAACTGAAGCGGCAAGTTTGTGAGTCAGGCGGGGGATGCAGGGGGAGGAGTGGGCAGGCGGCATGGTGCCGGGATGAGAAGCATCGCTGCTTCTGCTGCGTGCTGGAAGGGGTTACGTACGCTTCTGGCACGGCAGGCCAGGCCGAGAGCACCCCAGCGATGTTAGGTGGGCTTGGGATTTGGAAGGAGAAAGGGAGCTGCATGGAGACGAGAGAGGGGATTGCATAAAGCCCAGTTACAGGCAATTTGGCTTTATTGGAACCAACGTTCAATGGATCGTTGTTAAAAGGAGGAGATTTTCCATGCTGTGAGAGCCAAAGCAAATACAGTGAAACTTAATTAAATGCTTGCCTGCTAAAATAATAATTTTCTTATGATTTGAGGAAGGTAAAGTACAATGAGAGATGGACCTGATAAAGGAACAATGATTCTCCAGTGTGCCTGGCAGAAGCGCACAGGTAAAGAGCACAATAAAGCAGTTTTTTTGGCGGGGAAGGTTCTCCACCTTTTCTCTCGTACAGGTCTGTGGGTAGGATGCCCTCCATGGCTGAGCCGCCTGCCAAAGCCCTCGTGTATTGCCTGTCTCCATCACAAAACATGAACGTACACTCCAGTGCTGCTCTACACAGCTCAAGGGATGGTATTGTCTGAATTACCGGCAGCGAGTGGAAATACTAATGCTTGTCTAGAGGAAAGAGAAGGAAGGGAGAAAAAAAGCTGTGAATAACTGCAATTTTAATCCTGCTTTTGCTTGCTGGGGCTGGGGAGATGGGAGGCACCTCATCTGCTGGGCCCGGGGCCACTTCTGCACTCCAAGAGCTTGTTCAGTGGGGCTCTGGACAGAAAAAAATGTCACCTGGAAGAAAGCCCTTCCAAGTAAGAAGTGAATGGTAATATCATCATCATCATGTAAAGAACCCGGGAGAATCGTTTYGAGAGGCAAAGCTGGAAAAAAAAGAAAAAAAGAGGTCTTGAACCGTGCACCTGCAGGAGCTGCTGCCCGCGAGCGTGCGGAGCACGCCTTGCACGCGCGTGTGCGCTCCCGCCGCGCAGCCAGAGCCCTCGCTCCCGGGTCTGCGAACACTGCAGACTTCGAGGCCAGGCAGAGATTTCTTTTGAAAGCCTCTCTCTAAATGTTATTTCCATTTAGAAAGAAAAAAAATTAGGACGGATAGATGGCTTTCACCTTTAAAGGGCTCCTCCCCGGCAGCACCCCGCCGGAAGGACCGGTCCCGGCTCACCCCGATCCGCCGCCGCTCTTCCGAGCCCTGGGGCATCCGCATCTTTTCGCACCCCGGGAAGAGAGGCTTTCCTGCTCTGCCYGGGCTGCGATAGGCGCCCGTCACCGATGTAACGTAACAAAATGAGGAGAATCAGAAGCGATGCRGAGCTTTTCTCTTTTTTCGGCAGTTGGCTTCGTCTCGGCACCGCCGGCTCCAGCCAGTGCATTTGACTTGTTGGGTCTGACTCGGGGTTTGTGGGTGCAATACTTTTCTATTGAGGCCTCAAACCATGGGGGAAGGGTTACGCCAAAACCCTGTTTTTCCATTCTTTTAATAAGTGTGATTATTTTTAAAAAGTCTAGTTTTCTAGCCTCCTCCAAATGCAGTTATTCTTTCTCTTTCTCTCTCAGAAAAATCCTCAGAAACCAAAAGACTGAATTTGGACCCTACGTTATTTGGCATTGACTCTTCTAGATATGTTGAACATCATTACTTCATGGCTGAAATTACAGAAATAAACCCGCTAATAAAATAGAAACTAATAACTTCTACCCTCTGTCTTTCTGTGAGAGGAGTCAGGAATGGCTCAGTCTGTACAATAATTATACTGTATGCACAGCAAAAAAAGTTCTTGACTCCTGCCATTCACAGCCCTTCCCCACCAAAGGAAAAAAAAGTTAGCAATAAATTTAAAACAGTTTTATTTACCTTGAACTACTCAGCCAAGAATGCACATTATTTAGGGACTGGAATAAAAAGCCATTCACTCTAGTTCAATTGGCCATTTAGTTCAATTTGTGTGTGTTACTGCAGGTAATTACTATGGTAATAATGTACTGTAATCTGCGCTGATTTGGAACTTGTCCTGTTTCTGTATTAATAATAAGTGCCATATATGTACTAATTACCAGTTTGTTACCATGGTTATTTGCGTAGATGCCATGTTAATGATACCCTGGAAACATAAAGCAATCACATTTTTGAATTAAATCTTTGTGGTCTCTTTAGTGCTAAAAGCCCAATTCACATAAAATAATGATGAAGAAAATGAGATCATCGTCGCTGACTTGCCAGCAAGCTGATTAGCTGCACTGCATAAATATACGATTTTACCATACTGAAAAATTAGAGCCTCCAAAACATTTTCCATGGTTGCTAAGTAACTTCCCAAAGATTACATCACTTACAGGAATACGCGGTGCCAAATCTGTCATGCACACGTATTTATAGAGCGTACAGTGGGGGGAATGTGCGCTCGGCGGAGGGGGCTCCGGCGCTGCCATAGGTGTAAGCTGCTGGCTCCCGGCCAGGGGAGAGGGGTAAATACACAGGCATCCCTCCCCTTTCCCGGCAAACTCACACCCCCCCCCTTACTCCTTGGAAGGAGCCAGGAGGCAATCCAGAGACATCTATTTTTTAGGATTATTTAAAGGCAGAAGAGACCTCTGCTATCCCTCCTCTACAATAATTTCACGCTGCAAGTCCTGCGCTGGCTTGTATCTCTTTCCCCCTTTAAATTGAACCGAGCAGCACATTTTTGGGGATGATTTGTTGGAAATGCGTACTGGAAGGGACAGGGCTGGCTACCGCTGCCTCCCGGTCCGAGSGAGCGCTGCTGAGTATCACCGCTTGCGCAGGGCAGAAGTCTCGGGGTTTTGCAGCGTTTGTCCCTGCAAAGCTTCTCCCGGCAGCCTGCCATCCAACTCGTTCTGCAAACAACCCGCTATTCCCATGCAGCAGCTACCKTGCTGCCCATACTGGATCTACATTACAATTAAAAATAGTTTATTGGCGACAAAAACATTCCCTTTTCCCTGATCGCACAGTAAACAATGGGTCCTTCCTACCCTGAAATTAATGGCAATTCTTTAACCAGATGACACTGGTGCAGRGGCTGGGGAAAGCTGGAACAGTGAAGCTGTGTGTCCCTGCAGACAGCAAGGAATAAGGTAGGGAAACCTATAGGTCCCAGCCCTATAGTAAAGTCTGATCCCTACTGCTGTGGGTGAAGCCCCGCGGGTCTGGAGCCCTTGCAGGTCTGTTGGGAGCAGCAGGACCCCGAGGCTGCAGGAGGCAGCGGGGTTTGGGCACCCCGGCTCAGCCGAAGGATGGAGCGGGGGGGTCCTCTCTCGCTGGCAGGGTTTGTCCAGGAGATGAACAAGGAGGTGGGAAAGAGCAGCCTGGTGAGTCTGTTCGAGAGAAACCGGTGTCCGGGACCGCACGTACCTGGGAGGTCCCACAGCCACCGCAATACCGGCCGAAAGCCCYGGGAAAATGAGAACATCAATTTGCCAAGTGAAATTGCTTGACCCTCGGCACGTCATGGAGGGACTGGCTGAGGCCCCGCTGGAAGATGCCCCTGGCTTTCACCCGGTGAGATGCTGCTGGACCACAGCCACGGTGGGAGCAGAGTTTCTCTCCGTTATCCTCCCTCCGCTTTGGCCCAAGGCCATCGCAGCGTTTCCCTCCCTGCTCCTGCAAAACCCAGTCCCGAGCAGTGGATGCCATGTCATTTGAAAAGCTACTTAGTGCTCTTTATTATCTGGTCATTATTTTTCCACAGAAGCCTGAGATAAGCAAAGCATAAATCAAACCAGAACAGGAGCCACTTGGAGCAGGTAAAGGATGGAAAAGATTTTAATCAGTGAATCCGGGCAAGAAAAGCCAAAAGAGGGAGAGGGAGGGAGGAAAGGGGGGTGAGAAACAAAGAAAGGGAGAGAAACACCACTTGTTGTTTGTGGGATGAAGACAAATGTTTCCAAAGCCACATTTTCCACATGACTCCCAGTAAAAGCTCCTGGTTTGATTATTAATCACAGGGCGGCCTCCATCCATCACTCCATCCCTCCATGCCTCCCGAGTTGTTTGATGTGCTACTCTCCGCTCTCCCATTCTGCATCCCCCCACATCGGGTGGCTCTGACAGGGGAAAGCCTGGGAAGTTATTCCAATAAAGAAAATGCAATCAAATAAATAGAGGAGGAAATAAATAAGACTATCAGGAAAGCTTCTGCTGTGCTGGTTGGATCCCTGCCTCTCGAGGCTTCTGGAGAGCTGCTGACACTGGGAGCGTCTTCTGAAATGGATGGACTTTGCCTCTTGCCTCATACATCTGTTTAATGACCTCTTCTTGCAGGCACTTGACATGTGATTTATGGGATATAAATTTTACCTCTTTGCTTCGGTGTTGCAATCGCTATGTTCTGCAAGGTGAGAGCACCTCACCCCGCAGGGACGCCGTGCCGGCTCCCTCGCCCTCCTGCTCGCTGAACTTTCTTCCTCTAGCCCTTCCTTTAAAAAACGAAAAAAAACCGACTACCAAAAAAAACAACAGACCTTTAAAA
Source organism: Oceanodroma leucorhoa (assembly GCA_030449065.1). Taxonomy (NCBI): domain Eukaryota; kingdom Metazoa; phylum Chordata; class Aves; order Procellariiformes; genus Oceanodroma; species Oceanodroma leucorhoa. Next base: position 4,416,386 of record JASVER010000075.1, on the reverse strand, counting down.
ATGTGTTTTTTCCTCTTTAAAAGAAAACAGCTGATTTCCTGCAAATAATAATAAATATATATATATATATAAATAAATAAGTCCTTAATTCTTTTACTGGCATCTGTAGCCTCTAATTCATAAATTCATCAGGACTTTCCCAGGATGTCAGTTTTGGCAAATGAGCCCTGAGTTGCTTCATGCTAATGGAGCGGTGGGCTGCCTGACCTCAGGAAATAGAGAGGCCAAACATGAAAAAACAGAGCCGGGTTCAAGGCTGGGGCTGTGAACCCCAGATTTGAGGGTGAGGTCGGGAAAGGGTCAGGGCAGCATTGTGTGCGCGCGAGGGAGAAACGCTGGTTTCTATTTAAAACCTTTCATGCCGCTGCCAGAGACCTCTCGCCATTGTGTGCGGGAGCAGCCCGGCTATTGAGAAATGCGCCTTGAAGATCCTGACTGCAGGAATGGGAAAAGATTGGAAACAGTCACACTTACGTGTTACAAGCCAAACCCTCCCCTACCTTGGGAAGAAAGGGAGGGCAAGATCTGCCTGGCTCTTTTCAGCGGCTAACGCAGATGGATTTGCTTTGGCATTTAAGGGTGATGGATGTGCCAGGTGCTATTCATTAGAAATGATTTGTTGGGGCCAGCGTAGCTCGCCTGCCCATTAGGACGCATTTACTTTGCAGGTTAGTAATGATGGGTGCGCTTAATAGTTTCTAAGTATCAGAGGGCATTAAAAAGCCCTGGAAGAGAAGGCTATCAATATTTACAGCTTCAATTTGTTGGGGGAGGAAACCAGTGCGTGTGCCTGGAAGGGGTGTCCGCCCCGAGTCCTTGCTCGCCGGCGGTGGGTGTTGGCACGGGGGAGGTTGGAGCGGAGCAAGGGGGAACGGCTGGGAATCCGGTTGTGCTTTGTCCTTAACGCATCCAAGTGATGTGGCGGCAGCAGCTTGTTCAGCTCCAGTGGGGGGAAACCGAGGCCCATCACCAAATTCGGGTGCATGCCGAAGGCAGAGCCAGCAGCAGAGCCGAGCAGCCCCGGGTCCAGCCCCGGGAGGTGCYGGTCCTGTTGGGGTTGCCTCTCCGTGAGCATCATGGACCGTGATCAGAGGAGGCGGAAGGTCATTCACTGAGGGATGATTATGGCTATTACATCCCAATTCCCTTCCCCTGCCCTTCCCCCGGCCTGGGCTTCGCTCGGAGCAAGATCCCGTTAACAGCCCTCTGCCGATGGGCAGCCATTTACTTAAGTCCCAATTTTTCATTAAAATAGCACATATGGCTATGAAGCATCGCAAGGTCACAGGGCTGCATTGTCTCAGCTTAATATGATGCTATTAAGGCTGGACTATAATGTCCCAGATACAGCAAGTTCAGCAGCATAAGATCAAGCATTGGGCAAGACTGCAATTTCCTCCTGTCCTCCTGATATGATCTTATCAAAGCCTGACTGATCTCTATATAGGAAAACGCACTGGAGAGCATTAAATATCGTGAAAGGCTCCGCTTCCACCGGCCCGCGGGGAGGTTGGGTTCACAGCCCACCTCCCTTTGTGTCGCTGCCTCCCCGTTCCGGCAAGGACCGGGGCAGCATCAGCTGGGGTGATTCGATCAGCCGGGCTGAGAGACAGGTGCGAGTTCATCTTTTATCTTTGCCATTTGTTTTATTTTGAAGTCTGACCTCCATTCAAGCCCRTGTGGTTTTGAGTCCAATTTTTTGCCCAGCTCGGCATCATGCCGCCGGGTCTCGGCTGCCCTCGTGGACACTGCGCTGGCCTGGGACCCTCGGAGCCGTGGCCATCACTGTTCTCTGCAACCCCCAGCGACCCTTTTATTTCTCCCTCAACTAGACAAGAATCATTCTTTTCTTCCAGCCTTTATCTTCCTATCTGAGCTACAAGTGCCTGCATGTTGTCCCTTTATCTTACTGTCCTGGTTTCAGCTGGGATAGAATTAATTTTCTTCCTAGCAGCTGGTATAGTGCTGTGTTTTGGATTTAGTACGAGAATAATGTTGATAACACACTCATGTTTTAGTTGTTGCTAAGTAGTGCTTACACTAAGTCAAGGACTTTTCATCTTCTCATGCTCTACCAGCTGAGAAGGCTGGAGATGCACAAGAAGCTGGGAGGGGGCACAGCCAGGACAGCTGACCCAAACTGGCCAAAGGGATATTCCATATTCCATGAAGTCATGCGCAGTATATAGACTACGGAAAAGCTGGCTGGGGGGCTGCTGCTCGGGAACTGGCTCGGTATTTGTCAGCGGRTGGTGAGCAATTGCATTGTGCATCACTTATTTTGTATATTCTTTTATTATTGTTGTTGTCGTTGTTGTTGTTATTATTATTTTCCCTTCCTTTTCTGTCCTATTAAACTGTCTCTATCTCAATGCACGAATCTTACTTTTTTTTTCCCCGGATTCTCTCCCCCATCCCACTTGCGGGGGGCGAGTGAGCGGCTGTGTGGTGTTTAGCTGCCTGCCGGGTTAAACCACGACCCTTACCACGTACCTGTACAGTTCCCAGCACAGCAGGGCCCTGCAGGAAGACTAGCTAACTATTATGGAACAGAGGCAGAGGTAGGAAACGGTAGACTGGAAACTGTCTGGTGGCTTTATTAAATCATGCAAAGATACGGCACTTATTGACTCATTGGCACTGATATAACGTGGTGTACATGTGCCCAGACGGGAGGTTTTCATAGCAAGAAGCAARCAGGTAAATAAAGGCAAGTTTGTGTGCGCACCAGCCCTGCCAAGGAGGAAACATCTCTCGCAATATCTCCACGAGATGGGTTTGCAGAGCAAACAAACGTGTTATTTCATCTCAGCAGCCCGGAGACACGCCGAGCCCCCCCCGCAGCCCGCGCCGAGCCTCYGCGGAGGGAGCGGGGAGGACCGGGGTGGAGGGGACGCGGTGGCTGCTGCACGGCCCCGTGGGGACGAGGGGGCGGCAGCGGGAAGGGGTTTGCTTGCAAAACAACCCGACCAACTTGCCAAAAAGGAAAATAGATGCAAAAGCCGAGCTCCTCTGCCATTATTTCCCATTTGAGTCAGAACAGCTTAAAAGATAATTAGCTAATTGAGCAATGGAAGCCATCTCCCTATAGCTATGTGTCAGCTCCTATTAGCTGCTCTGTAATGTTAGCTGAGAATACACAGATACTCTCTGGAGATATCGATCAGTTATTTAGCAGGCCCTGTGCTTCCCCTTCCCCTTCGGTGGGCAGGGATCGCTGCGGTGGGCAGCCGCTCCATCACGCCACGCCAGGCCCCGCAGACAGCCGTCAGCTGCAATTGTTTTCTAGTGAAAATAGATGTTCGGTATTGATCTCTTTCCTCCAGTGGAGTCCGGGGGCCTTCTCCTTAGTTACTCTAATAAAACACAACTAATTAAATTTGTGCCTTGCTTTTTCAATATTGCATTATCCTAATTACTAATTAAGGGGACCACATGTAAGGGATAGGCATTATTCCCTGCAAAAGATCCCCTAATGGCCTAAATGACATCTCATGGAAGGAGGAAATCTTTCAGCAAAGGCCAAGACTGAAGCTTGGGAAGGGATCCCTGGGGGCAACTTAACAAGAGGGTCTTTAACTCTTCAGCCGCTGCCCCGGTATTTGCTGAATCAYGGGCTGTCTGGGAAAGCACCCGTGCGAAGCTGCCCCGCACGCGGGAAGCAGCTGGCAGGCAGGGAAGCTGCGCGCTCCTGCGCGAGGAGAAACTGGGGAGGAATTAAAAGGAATGGGGACATCTGTGCGTGCCACCATCTGCCTGGGAAAACACGTCAGGAGAAAGTGGAGGAACCGACTCTTCGAGACGAGTGGGTTGCCCACTCGTGTCCTCCCACGCTGAGCCCAGCCACGCAGCCCGACCGACCGCAGCGTCCAGCCCGTACGGGCACATACCAGAGCTGGGGCTTGTCAGGGAGGAACGAGCCCTTTCAAGCCTGTACACGATGTCCTGCTCTCGGCAGGTCTGTGCCAAAAAGGTTTCCTTATGTTCCAAGTGGCAATTAAATACACAAAATTATAGAGAAACCTCTTTGGGGGACCACTGGCAGCAGGGGGAAAGCTTGTCACTCTGCGCTCCCGGAGCACCCAGTCCTTACCAGTGACTCCGGGTAATGAAGCACTGGGCGATGCGCTGAGCAAGGGACACCAAGTAAGAGCCAGGCTTAAATCAGACCTCCAGGCTCCCAGCAGCCCTGCTTTGGGACTCAGACGGAGTTAAGCTGGCTTCTACGCAAGGACCTTTGAATAAATCCCAAACTTCCTTTAATACGCCCCGGGGACCAAAGATCAGCGGTGCAGGAGCCTGTGCTGGGCTGCGCTGACCCCCTCCCCGCTGGAGCACCCTTCGCTGGAGTTCACTAACATTTTCATTTCATTTTCCGTGTGAATCGCTGCTCACGCTCTGGCTGTTCTGGCTTCATAAGTCACCAGTTCATTTCTCATACGGCTCTTTTAGAAACATATTTTTCCCCTTAAACATGTGGCCTGAAAGTGTGAACTGAGATTTATGCTGAAAGGAATTGGGAAAGAATAGCAAATAGGCACTTGTTGGAGGGAAAAAAAAATACCTTGTGCACAACCCCCCAGYGCTGGGACTCACGGAGAATATGTTCTTCCAAAGATCTACGCATTTACCAGGGCCAGCTTTACTGCCCAGTGCAGCAATGCTGCTTAGCCTTGGGATGAACCTTTCAGCTGTAGGTCTGCACGTGGGAGGAGAAGAGTCACCAGCATTTGACATCTGGGGAAACTGAGGCACTGCCACACCTTGTACCAAGGCAGGGACTGTTAGAGGTCAAACGCCTTCCAGATCCTCCCCATTTCCCTTTTCATGATGATTTGCATGTTGCTTTATGTARCACTGTTACAAAATTTGGCCAAGGAACCATATCATTAATTGAAATTTAAAAGAACTCCAGACAATATTGATGTCTATGATTTAGCATCCTCCTGGTTTCTGTTCTGCTCACAGTTTAAACTGATCATGGGTCCATTTTGGATTATTTTAACTCTCTCTTCCTTGGAGTGATTGAAATCTTAATAATCAAGGATAATATCAACGCCAAAGTTTTAAGCAATAAACATATAAACAGAATGAAGAGAAGCAGAATGCTCACGTCTCTCAGCAGTGAAAATTGTTCCGTTTTATTTTGCTGTAGCAGATGTTAAGTTTCCAACAATAAAATGAAATAAAAAATCTAAGGGAGACATTTAGCAAAGTATAGCTTTACACTCCAGAGTTATCACTCTAATTTCAATTGGGACCATAAAGTTTTATGAGCTATTAAATTGTCCTAAACCTCCTTTAACGCACTAGCTCTAATGTTGGAGATTAACCATTTAGAAAAAGGAGGTTACCTTAGCAGAGATCGGGCCATTTTCCTGCACTCTTATGCCGTCAATAACACTTTTCTATGGCAGAGCCATTTGCTGGAGTGTGTGGCTGGTAATTAGCCTGCATGCCCTGCAGGTAATGCAGCCGCAGTAGATGCAATCCCTCCCACAGCGAGRGGAGCATCAGCAGCACCAGGACGGATGCTCAGGAGAGCAGAGCTCTGGGCTGGGAYTCCAGAGAGCCGAGGTAAAATCTCAGCTTCTTGTCTGGCTGCAGTTTGGCTCATTCTCCCATCCCCTCACCCACTCAATAGGGTTGCTCGCGATTTCTTCTTTCCCCGTTTCCTTTKTGTTTGGGTGACAGATCCATCTGAACATGGCCTTTGGCTATATTTTATTGCCTTGCAGAAGAGACCCTTGATCTTAGCTTGAATCCCCTGGATGCTAGAATGAAACTAGTCTGTACACAACCCAGGAAAAGGTTAACAGCAATTTCAATTTGCACTTGCAGAACTCTTTCCAGAGGAGGAACTTAAAAACATGCCAGCCACATCCCCGGGGTGTCACACACCCTCCAGAAGCCCAGTATTATTTTATCGATTTTTAAACAGGCGCAAACCCAGGAGCAGAGATGGCCTGGATCCACAGAACAGTCTTCAGCCTGTTAAAGGGGACTCGTGGCACTTTGCCACGAGAATCTGCCAAATTGCCAGCCTTCATCTCCCTGCTGARCTGGTGCGTAACCTTCTGGGCACCAAACCTCTGAAAGTGTCGTTGTTTTGACTTTAAGGTAGCCCAGCTGTCTGATGGTCTSGGCTGGCCACACCTGGAAACATCTGTCTTGAGAGAGCTGAGCAGCGTGGGGTTGTCTCACGCTGTCGACTTGCAGGGATCTGGCGTTTCTCCTAAAATTTCTGCTATAGCTTCTCTTCCACCATAAGTTCTGGACGGTCTCCTGCTCGGCTGGCTTGCAGCCCTGCTGGGGGCTGGAGCATGGAGGAGCGCCCTGGTATTAAGCTAGATGGTCACATCCCAACTTTCCCCTGGTGTTACCTTGAACTTTCTGGGGCCATGTGGGAAGCCATCAGCAGGAGAAGTGGGACCTGCCCCCCAGAAGTGCCTGGTGAATACAGCCCCAATGTGTGGGGAAGACCCCGCTGGACCCTCCAGCAGGGCTGAGCCTGGGGTTAACGTGCACAGAGCAACTGGACGGCGAGGCGCTGGGGAGAGGGCGGCTCCTTCCCGGGAGGAGTTTTGAAAGAAAGGGTAACCCCTGCTCTATTTTTGAAAGAAATGTCGCAGAGGCCTTCTCCTGCATCCTGCCTGCACACCGCTGCTGCCAGGGCTCTGCTGCAGCACGGGGTGGCTTGGCAGCCCTTAGGGGTGGGAAAGGTCTCCTCCCAAAAGCCCGATTCCCGTTTCCCTTCTGATAAGATCAGCAAAGACTGGTTTTCCCCCTAAATTTTTTTGAAGGCATTTCCTATTTTGAGTCTTTATTGATGGTTTCCCCTAGCCGAGGGCTTAGAGTGGACATCTCCCAAAGCCAGGGTGGGATGTCTTCCCCATGCACATACTCTCATAAAGATGCATTAGGAGGTGCTTCAAAGCCTCTGGTATCTGTGAGAGGAGCAAGCCGGACCCCACCATCAGTCTCCTCTATTATAGCACAGCCTGTATTCCAGGTTTGGCTGCTCTGGAGGGTCTTTGCTTTCTTCTCAGCCATCTGCTGTGGTTAAAATCCTAACTGGGTCTTCAAGTTCATGTACAGTCAGTGCAACCAGCCAGCGTGCCAGCCTGTTCTGGGGAGAAAGGAGGGTTATCCGACTTTGATCCTTCCTCAGACTTTGAGGACATGGCTCCCAAGGTTCGTGTACACTGCAGCCTTTTTCTTTTTGATTAAAAGGATGCATTCTGCTGTCTGAGATGTCTCAGACAACAGCAGAAACTGCATTAAGAACAGCCATAGTATAGCAAGCCTCAGGCTTCAGAARTGCTCTGACTAAGCCTATCTTCACTGGCACAGATGTGTCCTATGTCCCATATAACAGAGACTAACAAGGTTTAACTGGTGCAAGCTTGAAGACTAATAGGACAGTCCATCTACAATTAGCTGGAGGTTTAAATTTTTGGAGCCATATCTTCTTCTGCAACTTGGGTAGGACTCAGAGGAAGAAATCCTTCAGATGTAGCACACTACATGCAGTGGTCATTTTGATTGAGCAAGTTTTAAGACTGAGTCAGAGAGATTTCCTAACACCTCTTCCCTCCCCGCGCTCCCCAGATAACAAACATCAGCTCTGAAAGACASAAAGTCTTCTTTCTTGCTCATCCCGACTGGAGACGGCCAGCCTGGAGTCGGATGGGGATTCAGCAGCCCCTGCCCGAAGGCTGTGAGCTTCCCTCTGCAATCTTTAGTTGCCCTCAACTATTACTGAGATGAGGGGCACCCTAAAAACGCTACATACACTAATAGAGCTCGAGCTCACAGTTTTCTTCTTCCAGCCTCACCTCTCTTGAGTTAAAATAGCCTTGGTAGAGCAATCCCATTCTCTACTGGTCCCTACAAGAGCCCTCAGCATCTTCCCAGAAAGCAAGCCCCAGCTGGAGTGGGGCATGGTCTTATATAGCAGCCTCAATCTCCCCAGCTTGCTCTGCTGGGGCTCCTGGCCCCACACAGGTGCGTTGTCCTCACCCCAAGGGGCTCTTGGTCAGAGGGAGTAAAAGACCCAACACCCCAGGAGGTTCTCTGTTGCTCAGCCTTAATAGTTAAAGGGATGAAAATAAATGCAAGACCCTATTCAAACCAGAGACCTGTCAGCATTTCCAGGCCWTTCATCTGCCTCTTTCAGTTCCTTTGCTTTCCTTCTAATGTATGTAGATGGAGAATGCAAATACCATCGTGAGAAAAATGACCTTTTGGCTGAATGTCACCAAGTTCTGCAGCAGTGGGAGTGTTTGCGTTCAGTCGTTAGCTTTAGCCTGTACAGTTATTTATATATATCCCTGTAAGACTCGATGGAATGACTCAAAAATGGTTTTGACCTTGGTTGTTCTGGTGGTTTGATGGACTGCAGTCCATAAATGTTGTGTTGCTAACATCAGTGCTAGCCTTCCAAATTAGCAACCCCTAACATRTACCTGGGTCTACCACTGCCCTAGAAATGCCGTTGTTCAATAGCTAGGAAAACCAGCCAGCGGCCTGAGATTATGCCTCCAGGAATGGAGTTATCTAAACTCYATTACTAACATGATGTTTAATGTTGGAAACCTAAAATATAAGGTATTGAGCTTGAAATTCCTAAGGGACCTTGTTTTCAGAGCTTCTAATTGATGAAGTCAACTTCAAAGACACCCCAAAGCATCCCTCTTTGGCCATGATGAGCTGGGTATGACCACACGGCAAGCCACTGGTGCTGCTCTGGAGTGAAAAACATGTTTTCATAGAAATTAAGCCCAAAATACAGCTTTGGTGGCACTTCAGAAAACCTTGGCCACACTGCCCGTGCCTGCAGGAATCTCACAGTGCTTCCTCAACCCTCGCCTCCTTAGGAGGGGGTTCGAAGGCTGARTTGGCGCACTCTCAAACTTTTCTCCTGTACGGATTTCACGCTGTTTGAAGAAAAAAATGTTCTCTGCACCGCATTACAGGCAAGCARTCTGCCTGGCTTGCCCTGAATACTAACGTTTTGCTTTGGTGCTCGCCTGCCTCTCGTCGAGGCTCTGTTGAATTTCATTCCAGCAGACAGTCTTACATCGTACGCTTCCTTCATATGATGTTAAAATCCTTCTCTGCCATTCTCGAGGTGGTCGGCTGAGCGTGCTGGGCTGAGCCGTGCACGTGGAGAGCGGCTTATGGCACGAAAACCTGGGAGGGGGTTTGGGRTGAGCTTTGGAGGACCAGAGATGGAGCCGAGAGTCATCGGAGAGCAGCTCCAGCAGCTCGGCTGCCCCGGGTCTCTCCCTCCGTCCTGCCAGACTCCAGCCTACTACCATCATTTTGACATCCAGCACCTCCAAACCCTTTCCTCATCCTTTTCAGCCCTTATTTTTACACGCCACAGCCATCCTGTCGCCTGCATCCCAGTGATGTTGCTCGGAGAAATTAGGGCAACTGCTGTACAGGGTTTTTATTAGTATTGCCARACTCTTTCAGCATTTTTAGAAAGGGCTTGAAAAGAGGCCAAGTCGTTTCTCCTTCTTCTGTTTCTTTTCCTCCACCTCCTCCCTCTCCACCTCTCTCCCCCCCCCCCCCCCCCCCCCCCCCCCCCCCCCCTCCCCTTTGCTGTCTGCGGATGCTTTGGGATGAATTAATTTAGACGTGTGTTTTTGAATGTTTTTGGCTCCTGGTTATCGAGCCATTCAGCAGTTCTGGGAGCCTCCCCCATCGGCTGTTATTGAACCAGACAGAGAGGGGCGGAGGAGATGGCAGCGGCCTGATTTGTTGGCTTGTTAGTTCTGCTCCTGCGAACCGTCCATCGTCTCATGTTTCTGAAGGCTGACAGGGAGAGMCGGCAGCCAAAACGCTCCTCGCGGGCTGGCTGCGGAGAGGTGCCCTGCGTGGGATCATGGCTAGCATCTCGGTGGAAGCGAAAATGGGTGGTTTCTCCCTGTTTTAACTTTTGCCTCCCCCAGCCCCCCCGTCCCCAGTCAGGCTGTCACCCCAGCTCTGCTCTAGGATCCCCGTTGGTGTCTCGGYGAGGTATTTTTAGCCCCAAGGGGAGGCAATATGAGAAAGAGAGAAGACCTTCTCTCCAGTCCTTGCATCCTGGGCTGGCTTTGATTTCTGCTCCTTGGAGAGGCTCAGGCTTTGCCCCAAAGCCCTGTGGCTCCGGCAAGCTGCAAGAGCCSTGRTSCAAGGGCAGCCCTGCCCAATTCCCCAGCCCCATGRAGACCTCTGTGCTGGGACAGGGCTYGGTGGGCACTGGTGCCATCGGCAGAGCYGGGCTCACCGCTGCTAAAGGACTGGTGAGCTCCGGGCGCCGCGCAGCTGGGTCTCCTGGAGCCTCCCGTGATATAAGCAGAAGCAGAGATAACCACTAAATCCTTCTGAAAAGCACTTCCTACCGGTGCCGCACSGGGGGTAGCGCTGAGACCATTTAATCATAGGAAGGATTGTTAGAATTCATCATTTTCTCAGCTTTCTAGTTAAATTTTAAAAGCCCACCTGAAACTCTCATTAGTACCCGTCACGACTTTCTTTGAGTATACTTCTGCTCTGATTTCATACTAGGCTAATATCTAAGAAAAATATTATCTCTCTGCCTGGCTTACTGCCATCCCGGCCGTGTTTGTATTTCAGTGGTGGATGAAGCTGCTCCAGTTTATTTATGTAGCTAGTAAAGCCACCCCCCCAGACGAGGGACACGGCAGGACTCCCCTTGCTCTGAACTCGGCGCCCAAGTACACTGGAGCCCAGTGGAAATCCCATATGGCTTTAAACCATCACGCCAYGGCTCTGCACCAGGCAGAGCTCTCTTCCTGGAGCTCTGTTTAGACGTTCAYGCTTTAAACAGCAAAGAAAATGTTCAGAGCCCTAATTCACACTATTCATGGGGTGGTACTGGGAATTGGTAGAAAGTATTTGGGTGCAGAAGTTCTTGGTTTTCATCTGTTTCATCTGCCTTACTCCTTAGGTACCAGATTAAAACATCAGAGGTGCAAATGGAGCCATTTTGAGGGACTGCAGAGGATTTTGGAGCCTTTGTTTTTGACTCGGCAGGATTCAGTAATTCAGRTTCAGATCCAGAAAGGTTTTGAAGTTTGTAACTCCCACCGGCATAACTGAAATCCTCCTGATGGGAAAAGGGCTGGTGCTGGGGCTGGGTTGGGGCTCTCCACACCGACACCCCCTGCAAGCGTTTTTCAATTGATCTCTTTGGGGGGGGTTAACACACCCCAAAAAAAGGAACTTTTGGCCCGACCTGTCCCAAAGCATGACTTGCGTGGGCGCGACCACTCTTCTCCCCATCACTGCATCCCGATGCACTCGGGGAGCGTGCACCACCTTTCGCGCAAGCTCAGATCACTCCAGGCCATGGTTAGAAGCACAGCATTGCTCTGGTTTGGGCTTTTTTTGCCAGCTTTACTGCCTGGGCTGTCTGCTACCCGAGCTGAGTCRGGCAGGCACTGCCACGGCTGCTCCTCGCAGAGCTCTGGCCGCCGTCCCAGCAGAAGGCACGGCCACATGAGAAAGTTAACACGAGGTAACCTAGGGTGTGAATTTATGGCACAGCAGCTGCTCCCGGGCCACCGCCTAAGTGCACGTTCACCCCATGGTGAATGCAAACGGCTCCGTGATCGGCTGCCYGGTGGGGATGGGGATGAGCTGCCCGCGGGGAAGGAGCAGGACACGGACACCGCTGAGCAAACCTCGCAGACCTCCACCCCGGGGGCAGCCCGCGGCACCCCGCTCGCGTGGCTGTACACGGGGAGGGCTCGCAGGGCCGCAGGAGCTGGGGCTGGAGGGTGCTTCAATGCACTTATCTCGCACAGAGCACTTGATGCGTCTCTTCCGTGTGAGAGGGAGAAGAATAGAGAAGAATTTGTGAGGGCAGAGGAGAGCGGTGCCAGCGCCGTTGTGCGTCTGAGGTGGACGGCRGCGAGGCGCTCTGCGAGCAGCCTTTCTCCAGCTGGGTTCCTCTTTTGCAATTCCAGTGTCTTGTTTCTCGGTAATTTATATTGACAGAGTCTTTCAAAACACTTTAGGGTTGTTTACAACATTGAGCAAGAACATTTTGTCTCATGTCCTCTTCATTCTTAAAGACTCTCCTTTGTCCATCCCGCCCGCTCCCCTCTGCCGGCTCGCAGGAGAAGCTGCCCCTTTGCTCGCTGCAAACTCGATGGGCTAGAAAAGAACCTGCAAATCTACTTGATGTGATGCTCCTTCCTCTCTAATTATTAATTAGCTTTTCCAATCAGCAAAAAAGCACCTTTCAATGGCAGAAACCTCCCCGTGCCAGAAGTGCTCGCTCATGTGTGCACGTCATTGCACGTGCAGAGTGGTTGTGAAGTGCTGGGAGCCAACGTGACAAACGCTGCAATGAGAAATGGGCATGTTCGGTTCTGCTCCAGCATCCCCACATCGTCATCTGAGATGGTGGCCCAGGCCACCCTCTGCCAGGCCAGTTCTGATGTTTTCCCTTCAAGCGCTGAGGGCAAGGAGCAAGAGTGTTGCTGGAGCCCAGCAAGACCTTGGCTTGCAGCAAGCCCTTTCCTCTCCATCCCTCCTGATTTCTGCAGCATTTTGCACTGCTCTGGCCCATCTGGACATTGTGGTTGTCCCTTGTTCCCTGGCACATTGTCCTAACAGCATTGGGAAGATGATTCTTTTATGAAGCCTAAGTCCAGTCCTGTCTCCATCCCACCAGCAATGACCAGTTTAAAACCTTTTAAAAGTCATCTTCAGCCTTGCAGGCAGAGGCCTTTCGAAACCCTTTAACATAGGGAAACGAAGCAAAGAACTTGGACTCCCTGGATAAACAAATCCCCTCTGCAAAACCAGCTAYTCCTGGGGCTTGCAAGCAAAGTGCCGGCCAAACCTGGCAGCCCTGCCCCAGGCAGCTTTAATGCAGCCAGCACAGGGGGAAGAGCGGGGAGCAGCATGATCCCCGGGCAGGCGAGAGACTGTAGCACTTTCTGACAAGTCTTGTATGGTGTGTGTGCTCAAGCCTGCATTGCCGTCCTCTCACCGTGTCCTATTCCAGTTAGATTAAAGCTTATACCCGTTTGACTACTCATGCCACAATAATCCTCCCATTTGCCCTTATCTAAGAAAACTGGAGTGCCCAATTATTTTAGACTCTGCTGTTTTACATGCTCTTGGCTTTGATTAAGACTTTTCGTCTTTCAAGCAGACATCAAAGTGAAACCTTGAGTTTTCCAGCGCTGCATCATGGGCTTGGGGTGTTCTTGCTGCTTCCTTGTGATTAGCAGATGAGCTGCCCGGATGGCAAAGCAGCGGGGAGGGAGCGCCGTGCCCCAGCAGGCAGAGAGGCTGGAGTGAGGACATTTCACCAAAGTCTTCCTCCTCCTGCCCTGCTCTTTTCTATCCTTCCTACCTCCTTCCTTCCCACCCTGCTCGGAGAGGTTGCCCAGACGGCCGAGCCCATCCACTAAACCTGTTATCATTGAGCACCGTTTGCAGGAGGGGACAAATTTAGCGAGCTCAGGAAAAAAGCGCCGAACAGTGCTTTGGCTTTCCAATCCCAGCCTTTGGCATGGCTTTCAGCCGCYTGGTGCAGTCAGTAGCCTTCTACCAAAATCGGTAAAACAATGGAGGTCTTGGCAAGGCGTGGGTCTGGCCTGGTGGGTTTTCTCCATGAAGGCATGGTCCAGCGCTCCTCCTTCCCCCCCCTGTTCATTAGGACAACAGTCACAAAAGCATTCATCCAAATTAATCCCCCTCCTACCTCCACATCTATTCCCTTGCAGAGATGTACTCCTCTGGAGGGACAGGTAAGAAACGCTTCCAGGGCTATTTGTCGCTGTGTCCCCTCATAATTTGCTCTGCAGGGCTGATCAACCGTGACACTGCTGGGAAACTCATTTAAATACATTAAGAAGGAAAATGGGGGCGTGCGTCTCAAGGAGGCTCCCCGACACATGGCATCTGGCTGATGAGAGAGTCTGTCAGGAGCAGCCTGCGTGGTGGATGCTCCCTGCGATGATAACTGTTCAAAGTGGATGAGCTTTCTGTCAACAACTTAATAATCTGCGTCTGCCACGATCCCGTGTCAGCCAACACTCCTGTAACGAATGGCTGATAAGGAGGAGGTTAGACTAGGGAAAATGGGCTGTTTTGTCAGCACAATGTTCTTGTCAACAAGAAGACTCCGGAAAAGCTCGCTGGCTCCTTTGGAACTCGCCCGGGATGATTCACCAGCCCCACAGCCCGGTTAGTCCCAAAGCCTTTCTCCACCAACACCAACTGCAGCAGCAGAAGAGGCAAAAAAMCCCTGCTGTAAGCAGATGTGGTTGAGCCTCCTCCTATCCCAAGCAATTAGCTTGGTTTTCATCCTGAAGCTTTTCTATCTCTTCCCCACATCTTTATTTTTTAAACTATTGCTCTTATACGTGTACAATTTCTTATTATCCCTTGTGAATTCAGTCCACTCTGAAAGTCTGCTGCAGCTTCGCCCTGCAGCGAGGAGTCCCGCAGCTGAGCTCCCCTCCGTGTGGAGAAACCTTCCTTTTTGTCCTCAAAACCGGTGGGAATAATAGGAGCAAGGACCCGAGACGTGGCACACCTCCCCCAGACCAGGGCCCAATTCTGCCTCTGGATGAGCTGATGCAAAGCTGGGCACCCGTGGGGTGGAAGGGGTGGAGGAGGCTGCTGCCCTCCAGCAGCACCCAGTCCTGCAGCCCTTCTTTACCCTGGGCTTGTCCCAGTCCCACCATGGCTGGAGCATGATGGTCCCATCACCCAGCTCACGCTGCAGAGCTGGATGCACTGGGGGGACCAAGCCCAGAGCCTAGGTCTGGAGACTGGCAGGAGACCAGCCCATCCTCGTTGCTCAACAGGAGCTGTCCCATGGGCTTTTTCTGGGGAAAAAGAAGGAATTAGTGCTCGGGGAGCAAATTCCTCCGGCTGCTTGAGGCCAGGGCTCAGCGCTCTGGAATGCCAGAGCGATAACACGGCACGAGAGCGGACGTTTAAAGGGGCTGCGGATGCAAACAGCGACCCCGCGACCTGTCCCAGGCTGCTGCCCAAAACTCGCAGCTTTAAGCCGCTGTTGCAACCAAGAGCGGTTGGTTGGAAGGACCGACRCTCAGGGCTCGGTTCCTCGGCTGGTGTAAGCTGACAGTGCTGCTTCACATTTAATGGTGCTTCCTCTGGTTTGTACGAGCTGAGGATCTGGCCCACCRTGTGCAAAATTAGCCACTCGTTAGCGTTGCCTGCAATCCCTCAGTGCAGGGGTGAAATGAAAGTAGATGCCAAATTGCCACCTGGAGCAAATTTTTTACAATTGAATTACAACTGGCTGGAGACAGCAGGAGTTTTTTGTTCATATTAACTGTGTAACAAAGCACTTGGAGGCTGCTGCTGCGCTGGATTTCATATCCAGGTCCAGCACGACTCCTTGCAAGTAGCAGCATCTTCAGAGCGTCTTCTTTGGCACCATGAGCCTCCAGCTGCAGCTTGCGGTGCCACAGGACCCAGTCTGCAGGCTCTTGCCTTGTTATTAACCTGTGCTGTGCAAGGAAGCTGGGGTAGGAGGGTTCAGCCAGCGCCAGGCAGCAGTGCCCCGAGTATTAAACTTCCACCTATTCTATCACAGATTGACATGCCACACTATGTTATGACAYGTTTGTTAGCAATCATGCCTCTATTATGCACGACAATTTCTTTCATGTCATCAAATAATGTAAAAAAATATTAAATTGAGACATCTCCTAAAATAAAATAAAATTTAAAGCTCTTATTTTTTATCTAGGAAGACATTCCAGATTTCATTTTTTAATTATTTTTGTCACTTTTGAAAAGAAATTTGRAATATTTTCCCAACTGATATTTTAATGTTTGGGTAACTGGAAGAATTTTCCCTGAAGTACATGGAAATGTTCAAGGTGGCATCAGCATGGCCTTGCAGCCTTTGTGGCATGGACCTTCCCATCATGAAACTACCAGGATATATGCCCCGGGTCTCTTACAGCTTTGTTCAAGCAATGCTGCTATTGGGATTGGAGCTAATTAGCTTAAAGGTAGCCTGGATATGTCTACATATGATGCGATCACATTTCTGACTGCAGAGAGATACAYTCTGTCACTTTGTGTTGGGAAGTTTGATGTGTTTAAGACAGAAAACATTTGTGGGCAGATTTTTAAATGTAGGCAACATACGCCCACGAAACCCAACCTCTATGAAACTTTCTCTTTGTAGGAAGCGTACTGATAACATTTTTTCATGTATAAATTCTTGTTTTTATAAAGAACAGTCATGGGATATTCGTTTGAATCAGGCATTTGGTATCCACATATATGTACAACTCTCTAGCTCCCAACTCATTTGGTAAATTCACCATTAGCCATATCCACTCACGCACTCAGAAAAGTCTACTAGAACAGCATGGAAAATCAAAGTGACTTTTGCCTGGCTCAGAAAGAAAAGTCTTGCAAGCTGCCAACATTCGCTTTCATCTTGCTGCTTCTGGAAGTGCCRAGGGGAGTGGGGAAAAGGCAGAGAGAGGACGAGTGGGTGATGTGGGAGCAATCACGCTGATGGACCCCATGAAAAAAAAWAATCATCTTTCAAAGTAATTCAACCTGAGTTCATCCTCAGTGCCTAGGTAAGATTGAGTCATCTTCCCAGTGCAATATCCAGATATCCAGAGCAGAGCGTGGGGCGTACGGTCRCGCCATGGATCAGTCTGCTCCAGGCTGTCAGACTAGGAGCAGGGTCAGGCCATCACAAGCAATAGCATTAGAAGGTTTTAGAAGCTCCTGCCCCCTTTCCTAGGACAAGTAATGGGTGAAGGATGGCAGTAATATGAAGCGAACAGTTCCAATCGCTTGATATCATCTGGCTTCACCCCTGGGCGTGTTCTAGCTCCGTGCCACAGCTGGGTTTCTTGGCGTGGTGGTTTCTGTACCGAGGCCGTGCCCTCCTTTCTCCCCTGATGTCTCCCCATCACAATGTCTTGCCTGGCTGATTTCATGCTCAGARGCAACGTTGCTGGTTTAAATGCTGGCAGCTGGCAATATTTTCCCTTGGAGTCAAACAGCAAAACGTCTGGTCTCCCAAGCCAGCCTGGGAAGGTTGGCTTTGCTGGTCCAAGCACAAATATTTCTGGCAGGGCGTGCTCGCTGTGAGAGSTTGCAGTTCATCTCAGTCATTTCCTCAGTGCTAAGGAAATGCAAAGGGATTTTCAGTGGATTCTCCATAACCTGATTTTCAAGACAAGGATTGCTTAAGCAGAATAGAGCTCAAGTTCTCAAATGCTCTGCAAAATCATGAGGCACTTCTGATGTCACCGTGGGATCAGGAGCCACTCCACCATTACCAGGAACGTGCCACTAACACAAAACTACTGGCACTGTCGGGCACCCGTCTGTATTTACATGGCTTCAACATTTGTGAAGGCTCAGAATCATTCATTTCCTGAATGGCTCCTTTTAATGGAAAACATGACGTTTTGGGAAAGACACACGGCCAAGCTGGGCATAAAACTCTTCAAGTCGTTTAGCCAGGTGAAGCAATGTTATCTTCACATCCTGTTTTCGGAAAAGGTTTACGGATTCGGGCAGATGCCCACATCCTGTTTCATTGGGAGTTGAATGTTTAACTCAATTAGACTCCTTTGGAAAGCCTGGTTTAACCCCACACTTCACTTCAGATGTGTCCTYTGGTCTCACGGAAGCTAACAGGACTTCTGTACATCGCTTAAAGTTTAACTGACAGTTGAATGAGTGGCTGAATCAAAATCCAAACATTCAGCTGCGGTTCTTGGGCCAAAAGTAGCCCGGCTTTTAATAGTATCTGCCCTTGTACCAGCACTTGTGAATTTTTGGACTCAAAGCACTTTGCAAAGACCTCAGCATCAAYGATGACTTCTTGTAGGTGGGAAAAATGCATTGCAAAGGGTGACCTGGAATGGTCCAGCGAGGTGGTGGGAAAGGCCACCCCCACGTCCCAGCCCAGGGCTCTGCCTCCTGAGGGCACTTCATCTCGCTTCTGGAGGGGTTGGGGTATCCATGGTGGGACTGGCAGCAGACTYGCGCTGTCTGAATAGATTTCTGATCCGGGTAACATCGGTGTAATGGCAGTTTCCATGCAGGCAGCCTTGGAGCTGTGGWAAGAAGGACCAGCAAAAGGAGGTCTCTGGAATGAATGCGTTCGCATGWCAGGGCAACTGTCCCTCTGTACTGTGTTGAGAACCAAACCGGGACCCCTTCTGCTGATTCTGGGGGAGGGAGGAGGACTGAGCCTGACACATGTATTTAATCTGATCTCAGCACAGCCTCTTTCCTTTCGGATGTTTCAAAAATAATATTTTTCTCCCTTTTTATCCTTTTCTTTGTATTGGGAAAGCTGCCGGAGGAGGACTGAACAGTTTCTGTGTGCATGGATCCAGCTCATTTCCAGGCAGGAGGCAGGCAGGGAGCAGGGAATAAGCCCCATGTACAAGTCATGCATATATTTCACAACCAAATCCCAGACCCACTTCCCAGCCCTAGCCTCGTGTTTGCACTTTGCCTCTGGAAAGAGAGGGCTTCGTCCCTGCCGGAGGACCCGATCCACCTGGGTATCCTGAAGAGCTTCTCCAGATCCATTTCCAAGAGCAAGGCTATCTCTGAAATGTTGTAAATCAGGAGTGTGACTCTATCGAATGAGGAGCAGAAGAGCCAGGAGGTAAGGTTTAAAATAAAACCCTAAGTTGCTGCATTTTTTTTTCTGCTGAGAATGGAGGCAGCAGACACAGAAGTTGTTTTCACTGAGGATCACTGACAAATCCTCAGTTTCTAAAGAAGTAACCTTGAATCTTTCCCCGTTTTGGCACCTTGCCCCTTTTGGGCAGCCACGTGGGCAAATTAAATTTCACCTGCSCTGAGCAGTGGGTTCCCACGATGACATTTTTTTTTTCTGAATATATTCATGTTAAAATCTGCCTCTTTAATGCAAAACCTTCTTGCTGCTCTGAAATGAAACAGGGCCACAGCTTCCCTGGCTTGGGCTGGCTTGGCCCTGGCTTTGCAGATGGGATTATTGCTCTCTTGGCAGGAGTCACGCAGAAGTAGGTTTTGCAGATTTCAGAGTGAAGCTAGTTCTTGGCATTGCCGGGATGTTGCTGGTGTCCAAATATCCCTGAGCCCTTCATGACCATTTAGATCAACCTAAATTTGGTTGACCATTGCACGTTGGGTTCTAGATCTGAGTATGGGACTGAAAAGGCCACAAAACCTCTTGGGACCCGGTGATGGATCGGATGCCATGAGCARAGTCCCATCACATTTCTGGGCTGCGAGTAGGTTACGAAGAGCAACCAGATATCCCAATTTCCTCATTTATACCTGAGGTCATCCCAGTACCAGATACACTACAGGCAGGTGGGAAGGGGACTAAGAAACTTGTTTCACAGTTATTGATGTGGGTGGTTCAATGATCAAAATTTGGGGGCTGATGCTGAAACAGGCAGGCGTGTTTTGGAAATAGTCGGCTTTGGATTTCCATCAAGAGATGCCACGCTTTGGAGCCTGTTCTTGCAGCCTGGCACCAACCTGAGCCAGCCTTGGACGTGGCTGTGCATGTCCTCCTGCTTCGTCACTCACGCACACGGGTGGACGTGGTGGAAACCTCCCGCACAGCAGGAGATGTGGGCGGCACGGCCGTGAAGTGCCTCAACACAGACATCTGTTAAAGAGCGTGCGTGACAAAATCTTGTACCAATACAAACTGGCCTGCAAAGAAATGGAAAATAGAAAGAGAAAGCCATCCTGTGACTCAAGATGTGTGCGTTAGCTAAAGCTGCCGAGCTGCAGTGACTGGACTCAGTCTCTGAGTCCATACTGCTGCACTTACAGGAGAAAAAGCCTTTGACAGCAGCAGGTGGGAGATGTTTCTCCATTCACCACTGTTTGTTTTGATGCTCCGGTATGGCTTCCCTGTGGGAGCTCTGGTTTGGTATTGCGGTCAGAAGCATGATGCAGAATAGCACTAACAAGGGCTTKCACAGCTTATCCATGGCTCTCCAAATACGTGTGCCAGATCTCCTCATTTCCTCAAGGATCCTGAGGCATTTGATGATCATCTTTAGTCACTACACTCTCTGGAGTCCTGATTCTATGGACATTTCAATTATAATTACAATACTAATAAAAAGGCCTTCTGGCATCCCTGATTATGAATCAACCTCCCTCTGGGAAAACTAAATCCAGAGTTTCAGAAGTAAGGTCTTGAGGMCAAGGGCTTGGAAAAGAGAAGAAAACGTCCCTGTCCCACTGGAAAGGCTGAGGCAGGGCAGTCTCCTTCGCTCCCAAGCCGGAATGAAAATCACAGTCCTGGGAATTCTTTTCCCRAAGGGAAAATTCGACATTTCCTTTGATTCAGTCTTATCAAAACGTCTTGCTTTGACACGGCATGACAGCCTAGGACCATGACAGTCAAATCAATATGCTTCCAAGCCATCTAAAGGAGTGTGATCTTTTCCAGCTCCAAATCAAACAGAAGTTAGTCCTTCCCCGCAACATGTTTTTGTGTTGCCGCAGGAAGCCRAATGGCCATGCTGGCAGGACTTTCGATCAACAGATCTGCCACCGGCAACGTCCCCAGGAACTCTCACTGAATGGTTCTCGCTCTTTTACCTGTGTCTTCRCAGATGAAGCTGTCCTCACATCCAAATTACGGGGGCCAGAGGGAGCTGGGGATTTTCTTACACTCGGATCCCTTGATAATTGCTCCCGGGAGGATTTTGGTCTTTGCTTAGCCTGTAAGTCAAACCTGTTCTGCTTCCCCGGGCTTGCAGCTTCCTCGAAACCCATTACAAAGAGCCATTGTATGTCCTGCCCGTGGCGTGCCTCGCACTCCCGGCTCTCGGCAGCGAGCACAGTCATCGTCGGAAGAGGCACCTCTTGCCCACTTAGCTGGGAGATAAAGACTGATTTGTCTTGAGTGGGAGGAAAGCATCGGGCGTGCTGCTGCCAGGTTTCGTGGTACGTGGTCGCCTGCTTTCGCTGCCGCTGCCGGGCTGGCCAGGCGAGTTTGCAGAGCTCCCCGGGATGGTGGAGGCTGCAGAGYGGGGACCCCCCTCTCCCTCCTCCCCACCTCCCTACTGCTCTCCTTCCAAAGCTGCTGCATTTCGAGCTGCCTGCCGAGTGGGGATCAATGCAATGTGCCATAGCCACCGAGCTGGCTGGGACGGTGCGAGCCTGTGCTTTCAGGGGCGAAGGCACCCCGCCGGGGGCTCAGGCTGTGGGTGCATTTGTGGCTCGGGGCCCGGTGGATTCAGAGGAAAGCATTCCTYCTCCCTTGCCTTGCCTCACCTGGGGATGAAAAACAAGGACCCCCTCCCTCCCTCCGAGCTCTGTTTCTGTTTTGGTTTTCTTGCCTCCCCCAGCCCTCTCCATCCCAGCCCTCCTCGGCTGTTTTTCCCGCAGCGCRATGCTGTGAGTGGGTTCAGAAACACCCCCTCCAGCTGGGCAAGCCCCAGCGGCTCCAAACTCCCTGGGTTTGTCTGTGGGCTTCGGCTGTGGGATGGGCATGGGCATCACAGAGCCAAAAAATGCAGTGGGGGTTGCTCTGGGTGGGTCCTTTTCTATCAGTCCTGGGTTCAACAGGGAGCAAAACCTCAGTCTGAATCCAGCCGGGAAAAGCAAGCTGGTGTATGGCTGCAAATAACCTTTTTGCATCCTCTCTAGGGTGGCGTTTACTAACCGTACATGTCCAGTGTGAGCCTCCTAGCATCCATCACCTGTTAAGTTGGCCAGTTACCCCAGTCCCTCTGCCCTTCTGGGCCTGGTGGGAATCGGCTGCCAGATCCAGGTCCATTTTCTGTCTTTGTGCCCTTCTCCTTCCACTGGAGGAGGATGCTTGTGCATGGCTGGGTAACAAACCTTGCCAGGCGGTCCAGCATCCCAGCAACCTCCAGTGTCACAGGGCTGCCCTGGGGCGGAGGTGGGGCAGGGTGAATCAGTCACTGGGGACACAGGACTCGCGTGCCAGGAGACAGCAGGTTTCATCCCAGCATCTCTGCCACCTCTTTCATCCCCGCCATCAGCTCGGCTGGGCTGAGGGCACTGGGAAGGAAGGAAAACCAAGAAAGCTTAAGCGTAGGCGCTTAGGCATCACTGGACAAGTCACGCCTGGCTGATGGCTCTGTGCGTGGGGACAGCAACATGGCCCAGTCTCTCCTGGGTGACACAAGGCCACTTCAACACAGAGCTGGCCCAATCCTCACTCTTTGCTCTGGTCGTACGGTAGGTGCTAGTCAAAAATATATGCTTCCAGGGTGATACGGCAGATGTTTTGCTCCTGACAGATTATTGCATGCCTCAAGTGCTGCTGTAATGCTGAAGGTTTGGAGGCTAAGTGACTATAACCAGCTGAGCAGACTAATAACCCTGCAGAAATGCACTGCCTGCAGTGTTGTTTTCCTGCCTTCCCAATGCAAAACTCAGAGTAAAGACGCAAGGCAAAATGGCAGGGAGGACCTTCCCCAGGACCCCAGAACCCACTTACAGATTGCTATCATCCGTGTCGTGGTCCCTGCCAGAGAGCCTGCCCCATCGCTGGGCTGGATGCTGAGCAGAGGGGAAGATTTCAGCAAGAGCTAGATTGCAATCRGGCCAGAAAGGACCCAGGGCGTTGTGGAGGATGAGAGTAAGAGCTGTGTGGTGGGTGAGGTGCCCTGCAAGTCACACTGAGCTGCTGGGGGCTGTGTGGGGGCAGATGCTCAGCAGGCTGGGTTTGTTAGCGGTGGCTCAGCACCCCATTGACCACAGCCACAGGTCCCAGCATGAAGCCAGGGCTGGCTCAAGCCAGCAAAGGGTATCTGCTTGCAAAATACCCAGAGGAGACACCCAAGAGGGAAGCTAGACCAGCCTTGCACCCAGCCCTGCTCGCTGCTGCACCGTGGAGCTTTTCAGGGAGCTACCCATGTCCAGTGCATGAAAGCCCTTTCACTGTCCTGGCTGTGTAAGTCTGTCCGCTCTGGACGTCTGTCCCTGTTTGATCCTCTGGCTGCTTAAAGCTCTCCACGGTGCCCGTGCCCTTTGCCCGCTGACAGCATAGCACTGGACTTCACCCCGAGGACACTGCTGCCAGCGAGACGATGCAAACTTGGGCTTGTGCAAACAGCCGGAGGCATGGACCTCGGCGCGTGCCCCTTCACGTGCTGCCCACGAACCGGGCTGTCCCCAGGGCSGGGGAACGGCTGGCCACCTCCAGCCTGCCCAGTGCCGCAGACAGCATCGTCATGGCCCAGGAAGGGGCACAGGAAGACATCATCAGGCTGTGGCTRGTAATTGGATTGCGGCTAATGTGGAACAGTCCCTCGAATAGTTTCCTGATGTGGAGTTGCTCCTGGCAGGGTTCAGAGGAAGAGAAAGCTCCAGGGCTGGTGGGGAATCTGGAGCTCGTTTCAAAAGGGCACCGTTGAGTCCTTTTGGTCAAAAATTGAAGGTAACTTTCACRCTGTCAGTCCTTGGGGAAGAGAGACCCCATGTTATAATGCAACGTAGGGTTGGAGCAAACTCTTTCCAGTCCTGATGGGTTGGAACAGAAAAAAGAAGACAATGTGGGTCTTCCAAATAAACAGTGCACATGTGCTGCCATACCAGAGGGAGCATGTGTCTCTGATTTACATGCAGTCTGGGAAGTGCCACATCCGCCTTATGTTTGGAATATTTCAGCTCTCCAAGGCCTGAATTTAACCCCTGCCCTCTCCTCCCTCCTTTTTCTTCCAGCAGARCCTGCAGCATTGCTGCTCTTGCTCTTAGCTTAAGTTCCCGAGAAGAGCTTGATGCAGGAGGAAGCACAAGGAGGCTGATGGAGCGGAGGGACTCCCAGTTTRTGCAGGTGTGTGTCACCTCGTCCAGGCATGTCACAACAAAGACCCAAGAGAAAGGAAACCGCAGCAGCCAGGCCAGACTTTCAAACCATCACTGCTCTGCTCTGAGCCACCCAGGTCGTCTGACTTCTTAAGGAGTGCACCCGCACATCAGGAGACATTGCTCTTTATTGAATAAACCCAGAGAGCGGCGATGTCTGGAGATGATTTAAGAGGCATTTCTTCTTCTTTCAGCATGGAGTCCAGCAAGTATAACCCCTGGTTTGTGGGACATTGAAGGATATGGCACAGGAGGAAGTAAAGGCAGATATTCCTAGTGATTGTTCTGTGCTTTTCCTCTGTGTGCTTCCAGAAAGGACTTCAGCCTGAAGAAGGATGTCAAGACAGGAAGGATATTGAGTTGGCTTCGGGTCTGTCATACAAATAGGTTAAGTGACCTTTCTCTAGCAAAACACCAACTATCATAGTATGGATTTGTTCTAAAGGGTTGTCAGCTCTGGAAGAGTGCAGCCATTTCACAAGCAGGAGATGCAAAGATGGGTAGATAGATAAATRGACAGATAGATAGATAGTGCGTGGGGTAGAGAGAGAGAAACAGAGGYAGACAAATGCAGYCTTCACAAAACCTTCTTTTAACTGCCCTCATTTATAACGTAGGTTTTGTAGGTTTTGATGCCTTTGGAAGGGRACTTCATGTATCTTCATACCGTTCCTGAGTGTGGCAGCATTTGCACAGTGTTAATGTCTCACGCCTGACCCTGTACTCCTTCCCTTCATGCATAGCTCCCACACGGATGGGGAAACTGAGGCACGCAGCAGCAAAGTAGCTTCTAAGGTCCCGTGACATGYGGGAAGCAAAGCCAGGCATGGCAGACCCAGGAGCCCAGTCCTCCATCCTTTCTTCTAACCATTGCCCCTCACTGTGTTGCCCAAGTTATGATCCCCATCACACCTCTAAGAAGATGTCACCTCCTTTAAAGGATGGTGAACACCCACCTTTGGGAGTCTGCGTGCGTGCATGAGTCATGCAGGAAGAGCCGAGAGTCGCGAGGTGGGAGCTGGGCACTTTCCAGGAAAAGCTGGGCTGAAACCACAGAAGCCATTTCCTTGCAGACTCGAGCCATTATCCCCCCGCCAGAAATGACTGCTTTGCACATGCTGAGCCCTCCCGAGGTTGAGATTTGCTCCCACATGTCCTCACTGCAGGGCTGCTGCTTGCCCACCCTCTGGGCTGCTCCCAGAAGGGCCTCCTGGCACGAGGACGACCATGGGACCATCGCTGCCTCATTGCTCGTCTCACTCCTTCTGCAGCTTCCCTGAATTAACGACTGCTTTCTGCATCGGTGCCCGAAGCTTCTTGGTCAGTTTTAACCGAAACCAGACACCATCCACTAAGAAAAATCACTATGCCCCATTTGGAGAGGTGTAGACCTTTCCTGCGGGCTGCCACCTCTCCGGCTTCAAGGTAAAAAATCCATGGSTCCAGGCTCTTCCCACCAAAGAACAGACACCCTTGGCTCCAAGTGCAAAWTTTAAGATGTTATTCTCTCTTCTGGCCTGAATCAGTCCCCAGAACATTGCAAGATTATTAGAAAAATGGTATTGGAAGAAGATGGCTTGAGGTCGCTATTGAGGGAGGTGGTTGTGTTTCCTTGTAGCTGAGACTGCAGGGGTGCAAATGTTAATTTGGGTAATTCACCCATTCCTCATATCTGGGAGAGGTGAACCAAAGGGAACCCCCCCCCCCAACTCTTGGGACACCATTACATTGTATTGCTTTTCCTAGGTGGGACCGTATCTACGGGCTCAACCAGACAGCAGGAGAAACCAATCCAACAAATAGTTATGTTACTCTGAGCTTGGCTACTGATAGRTAGCAAAGATTGTCAGAAGCATTCTCAAAATGCCCAAACTCAAGGAATATTTCCTAGCTGCAGCTCCCTGGTCCAGCCCTGCTCTCAATGAGAGATCTTCTTTGTTCGCAGGCCGACCAACAGCAGTTGTGTGCGCTCTATAAACGTCAAATGGAAGAGACATTTTTAATGTAATTATAATTTAAGCATGAAATATGTCACTTCTGTAGGATTTTGTTGTCTGCTGCGTAATTACTTTATGGCACTATAAAAATATATTACATTATGATGCCTTGCTGTGCTTTGCTCAAATAATTTATAGCACAGTAATAGTGTGGAACAATATTCAAGACCATTGTATCCAATCTAGCATATAAATAAAAATTGTGGAAAATAATGATCTTGGTTAAATGCTCATTTAATTATTTTGCAGTCTTGGCTAAGGTTTTTGATCCCAGTTTCATTCCTACATCCTCACCAGATTATATTCAAAATATCTAGAGGGAGACTTTTTAAAGCTCAGAGAAAATAGAGCTATATATGGGGTTTTTTTTATATGCTGCCGTTTCCAAACAACTGGGAAGAAGAAGCGTTTGCTGCAGGTTGACTGGAATTGAAAAAATTTCCAAATTTTTTTCCCAAGCAATATGTTGAAAACCTTTTCACTTCAAGCCCACTGAAACATTTTGCTGGCTTAAAAAAACAACCCCCTTCCTTCTGCTTTTGAGGTTCTTAACATTCATGCCCTTGAAACAAAACTTTCATGACTTTTGAAGCAAGACGTTGATTCAAAAAACCCAACCCCCTTTTTGCCTCAAAAGAGGGAAGTGAAACCTTTCTCTCTTTTCCTCTCAGCATCCCTCCCCCGGGCGTCTGCTTCGACCACAAGTGGCAAAACATTTCCCACCTGCCCATCCGCATCCCTTCCCCGAGCCCCCCCTCCCAGACCAGCCCTCCGGGGACACGCTGCCCGGCGGTACCCCACCGCGTCCCCTCCCACACCAGGAGGCTGTTTTGGGGGGTTCGCGCAGATTTGCTCAGTGGAGGGATGCCGTGCATCTTCAGAGGGATGAGCCCCCTGGACACGAGCGGGTCATCTGCACTAAGGCCATTTTATTTATATTTTAGTGCTATATTTAGCAAGTAAACTATGGGTGGAGTGGGGAGATGTCAGGCAGGAAAACTCCAGGCAAACCAAGCCTCACGAGCAGAGGTTAAAGCTGAATTTACAGCTCATGAAGGATTGGGAAGACTCRCTGATATCGTAGGGACTCACTGGCAGAAAGCAATAATACTTTCCCTTTTAACCTCCACGTTTTCCTCTGTGTGTGCAYGTGCACRCGTGCAGGATGCTGTCRTGGCTTTGAGGAGAAGGATAACTTGTGTTATCCCCGCAACCCCGCTTGATGCCAGACAGCGATGGTGTGGGTGCGAATGATGCTCGCTGAGACACCAGTAACAACCATTGCTCCGGACGTCTCAGGGTGCCSTTGCAGACGGTGAGGTGGAGGGATKGGGCAGTTTGGGGCTGAATCCCCAGCGCTGCTGTGGGGTGAAGGCACCCAAGGTGGGCAGGTTTGCAGGCAGCTGCCCAAAGCTGCTCCAGCGGGTGACCAGCTGGAGCTAAGGCAGCGTCCTGGGAAGGCGAGCATCCCCGGCAAGGGAGAGGAGCGAAGCCACGTGGATGTGCCTTCCCTCACCCAGCAGGATCTTCCCCACGAGGTCCCTCCTCTGCCTCCCCCATCCTCTTCCTCCTGGGTCTGCAGCGGGAGCTGGGACAAAGATCTAAAAATAGTGGTGGGCCCTGTATATGCATCTTCAGCAAAGAGACTCATAAATGCAGCCAGGACTGAAAATCAATTCTTTAAAGCTGAAATCAATAACAATAACTAATATTAATAGTGATTATCCTTTCTTTATTGCACTTTGCAGTTGGAAATGAATTGTTTTTAAGGATTAGCGGCAGCTGAACTCTGTAATGCAATGTAAGACTGAAGATTTACTATGAAAACACAGCTTATGAGGAAAGACCCATTACCGCTGATGGAATACACTTTCGAAATAGCCTCGGTGACGGCCGCTGCTGCCGCTGAGCACACGGAGCCTCAGAACCTGAAGTCGGCAGCGGGTTTAGATTTCTGGCAGGAGACAGGGATTTTTGGTCTCTAACCCCGTCTGGTTTTCTCGCAGTCTGACTTTTTAGTTCCCAGACATCCAAATGCATTTTCATTTTTGGTATCTTTTATCTGAAACAGCTTCAGACATGCAAAACTATGGGGGGGGGTGGAGGGGGTGGGAAGGGGAGGAAGAAAGGGAAGTATGTTAAGCCAGTCATATATATATATATCTGAGTCAGCCATACATATATGAGACAGCAGTGTCTACAACTATCTGCTGTGTGTGTCAGAGTTTCCAAAAAGCAGAGCATATTAGGTGTGCACCGAGCACTTCAGGAAAGTCTGGTCTCGAGCATCCCCATGGGAGTCCCCAGCACTGAAGCACTTCTGCAAACTGCCTGCTCTGACTATCTGGTTTCAGGTCTGTGTGAAACTCCTCTCTCAGAGGAGAGGCAGCACACCTGGAGGCACGGGGCTCGATTCTCACGTCTCTGCTCCTCTGCTCGTGGGCCAGACCTAACCCTGCTTCTGGCTTCTGTCTCCCGTCTCYAGAAAGTGGCAGATACTTCAGATGTTGAGAATAGGTTTTGATTTATTTGGATTTCCTTGGTATTATCGGGGCTCTCTGGGGACAGTCTCCTCCAGGAGCTAGCCAGAGACCAGGACTGATGAGATGGGACATGAGGAACCACCCAGCAGAGCAGAGGGGATCATGAACATGGGTAGCTCCATTGCCAAAAGTCTGTTTGCTGTCCCTACTTGTGACAAAGCAGTGACTAATTATTCCCATGCTGTTGCTTGTATAGGGGCTCTTGGTGTCCTCCCATCGTGTACCTGAAGGCCAGGAGCCCTTTTCATATGTAAAGACCAGCAGAGCAGCCATCTGGTAGGCACTGGGCTGGTCACGGCATTTAGACTGCGCCTGACCTCAGTTTTTCCGAGGAGACGGCAATGTCTGCTGTGAGGGTGTTCTACCAAAGGCACAGCGGCCATGGCACAACCGGAGCTGGGTGGGGASATGGAGCTTTGGTGTGGTTCGTTGAGCACCGGGGATGAAGTGCGGCAGCCTGTCTGTATGGGATTTCCCGACAAGGTAACCCATCAACAGCATACCTGTCATCCCAGCCTGGAGAAGGTCTTGAAGGTGGAGGACTCCATCTATCTCATTGACTTCTGTCTGTATTTTCCCAAAGGGATATTTGCGTTTATTAAATGTGGACCCTAAAAGTTTCCTAGAACTACCTTGCTCCAGGCATGRCATTTTCTCAACCACAACATTCAGTGGGATGGAGTTGAGGATGACACAGAAATTCAGAAAAACACAGTGGCTAAAATCCTGCCTCTGTTGGAGTTGATGGCAAATCTCCCGTTGAGCTCAGGTGAGGCAGGATTTTACCACTCCGGTTGGCATCTCTTCCCCCAGCRTGCAGGATCCTGAGCCGTTCGGGTGCAGAGCTCCGGGACCTTTGATTCTGGGTCATTTACTCAGTTTTCTTTTTAACACTATGAAGTTTTTTACTATTAGCTAAATTGTAAAGACAGGCAGAATGAAAGCCTTTTGCAAACAGCAATAGATCAGCGGCAGCCGGCATGAGCAGACTGATTGTATYGCATTATTGATCTCTGTTAAAGGGGATTGACATTTTTCACCTGGGAAGGTTCTTTTATTTTTATTGAAAAAATGGCCTTTTCACTGGAAATAAAATTGGGCTCTCRCCTCCATTTTTCTCTGCCATTTTAATTCATAGTTGCCTTCCAATTTTATAAAGGTTTTCATCATATTTGTCCTAACAATTTTTAAAATCTGGGTTTGAATCAGAAAATGCACTTTCCAATGGACGCCACATTCTGGTAACTAGAGCAATAGCCATCTCCACAATGAAGGTAACTTGGATGGCTCAACTTTTCCCCCAAAGTTGATTTTCTTCCCTCACTTGTGCCTTAACCCTCCTTCCCACTGAGACCCTTCAGCCACCTCAGAAACAGAAGCACTGGGAGCTTTCCCAGTTGGGTTGAGCAGTGCTCGAGCTTCCTTACATTGGTGCCAGCCTGGAAAGATTTATTAGTGTTTCACTGAGCCTGGCATGTGGTGTGCAGATGTCTCCAGACTGGCTCAGCTTTGAACTTGCTCGAACAATTCAATTTTTTCAGTTGTGCATCATTGCTAATTTCCTCCGACTCATCTTCTGAGGGCGGGGGTCTGGAAAGCAGCTTCTTTTTCCCAGCTCAGAGAAAACAGCCCTCCCTGGCCTTCAGGAAAGGAAGATGGTGGCTGTGTATATTGACCACCTTGGAAAAGACCTAAAAAGACCGTGGTCTGCGCCTTGAGATGGCAGCAGCAACAAGGCTGGAGATGCATCATTCTGGAGGGAACAGAGAATCCAGCTGGAAGGGAAGGCTTGTTCCCAGTTGGGATAAGTATGTACACCAGGAGGATGCACGGAGAAGTGCAGATTCACGGGGCCGTCCCCTTGCAGCATGGCATCTGCTGGGTGGCAGCTCGCTAAGATGCTGCTGGCCACATCATACTTTCCCAATGAGTATGTTTCATAGCAGCAAATGAGTCATGGTGAGGGGCAAGAAGACACGATGAACTCCTTTCTAGCACACACAGGACCAGGCATCTTCCAGATCTCAACTCCCAGCCACCTGGGCTATTTCATTCCCAACTGGCAGGGTGGGAAATACAGGCAGACACAGGCAGGAGCCACGGCCAGCGCTTTTTAACCCGGGGCTTTTAAACACATGCACCCTGGGGGTTGTCTGTCCTGAAGAGACAGGACCTTGTGACATTTGGGACGCACAGTAGGCAACGAAGCCTCTCACCGCACACGCACTCACAAACCCAGATTTTAGAAAGGAAGTGGTTAGTGATTTTCTTTTTTTTTTTTTACAGATCTGGGTCTTCCGCCTGTGCTTCCAGCTACTGGCTTCATATCGCTGTGTTTGCCCTGCTGTCAGTCTGCCCGGCGCTGACAAACAGCGCAGGAGGGAGAAGAAGGGAACAAGACATGGGGGATGGAGAGAGAGACGAGGGAGAAATGAGATAACATGGGGATTGATCTGTCCAAAGGTTAAGAAGCTGAACTTATTTAACTCCTGTTAGTTTATTTATTGTCCCTGAGTTATATTTGTGACTGCGACTGAGCAGATTAGCGCAGGATTGCTGGGTAGATTTAGAAAGCTTCAGTGTTTTTCTGTCTCAATATGCATGGGTGCATGTGTCCGTGTGCGTGCGCATGTGTGCTTTATTCTCACTTTTCACCAAGCAGCCCTTTTCCTGCTCCCCTTATGGATGAATGTAAGCACTCATCTGTACAATTAGGGACAGAGAAGAGAAAAAATTTCCTTGCTCATCAGATCAGAAGCTAAATTTATGCAGGGTACAACACGTGCTCTTTATTATACCGTGAAAGCAGTGGGTAATAATTCCTCTGTCCCCAGAAACAGGGACACTCACTGCAGTAAAAAAAAATATATATATAAAAAAACCCTCCCACTGGTGGTAAACATATGCGTCATGCAAGATTGATAGAAGCTGGAGCTGGTAAGCACTGGATGTGGATGAGTAATGTTTGTTATGGCCCTGCTGGCTACCGGGCACTCTCGGTAGCAGAAGCTGCAGAGGGRAAGAGCAGCCCCGTGGGAAGGACCGTCCGGTGGGCAAGGGGCCCAGGAGAGACCCAAGGTGCCTTCCAAGCCTGGCTGCAGCCCGGTGGGGCTCCCCATCTTCCTCGGAGCCCCGGTTTCCCTGGGGGGAGCTGGGGTGGGTTCAGAGGCGGTTGCAGAGGCTGATCTCAGCGTGTTTCTCGCAGACCCCTTTGCTGCCCGGGTCAGGCAGCGAGAGCAGAGCCCAGGCTGGGGCGGGCTGGGGAGATCAGAGGGAGCGGGCTGGATGTCACAGATCAGGAGTGAGGTGCATTAGTCAGATGGCTTGGCTAATATCTCCTATTACATCAGTTTCTTTTCTTTCTCTGTCTCTGTAAGAGAGCCACAAAAAACAATGAGTAATTTCTCTGCGGAATATTCATCTTAAAAAAGCCAGGCCCAGTGTTTCAGTGCTTCCAGCACATTATTTTTCTYCCCTTGACTTTGAGAGTGTGTCTGGTGTGTAAACCCAACCGAGAAAAGCTCTAACTGGTGGAGAGCAGAGTGCAGGAGAGGGTGTCCCGGGCTGGGATGAGTGGGTTCCCCGAAGGCGCTGGGGCTGGCTGCCGCCGGGAGCTGGTGGGTTAATGCACGGTGGGCAGCACTGCAGCGGGACAGGCGCTGCCAGCAGCGCTGCTGTTCACTGTGGATACAAACCCTTTCATACTGAATGAGCAACTGCAGTTTTCTAGTTACCTCCTTTGTCTCCTTATAAAGGGGGGGTTAAGCATCCCTTYTGCCTTGTGCTCCACCTCTCCCCATCCTCATTACCCTGCGCCGGTGATTTATCCCCTCGTTGGAGGTAGGGATTATTTTCCACAGYAAACCTGCATCCTTTCTAATGGAGAAAATACAGACAGCAAAGGGAGAACCAGGCCCACTGGTCACAACCTGGGTGGTGGATGGCATCTTTCTTTAATCCCAAGCTCACATTCCAGGTATCAATTCGTGTCCCTCAGGGAAATCAGGCAGGAAACCTGCMTTGGTTTTGGGGTGTGCCAGAGTCTAGGAGGCACTGGGCATCCGTCTCTGCTCCCACCAGCTGTGGCCCACGTACCAGCSGTGCTCATGGCCAGCAGTGTTTGGGAGGGGACGGTGATGCTGCCCACGGGTGTGAGTGTCCCACGCTTGCCTGTGCCTGGCACCGCTGTATGGAGAGAGGAGCCTGGGGTGGGTCTGGCTTTGGAGCTCCTCGTGGGAGCTTGGAGGTGTTGGGTCCAGGGTTTGGGGCTGAGCTGTGCTGGGAGTAAGGAGAAGAGCCAGTATCCAGAATGCGCTGATGCCAGCATTTAAAAGATGCCACTCTGGGGACAGCACGTTGCTCGGAGGGGACCACTCATCCATCTGGCAACCCCGATGGGTTTTCACCATCGTACAGGGGAGCAGACGCTGGACCAGCAACAGYCCTGAAACTGTGAGTATTTACAGCAAGAATGGAAATATGTCTCACAGTGGCTCCAGCCAGCATAAAGGCAGCAGTGTGAAGGGACGTCRCGTAGTTGAATTTCAACTTGAAAGAATGTCCAAACGACAGAGTTGGAGTCAGGTATGAAGCTCCCTGRAAAAATCTCTTTGCCTCCTCCTAACATGGTGCCACCAGCTTTACTGCAAACACAGAGGGAGAGCTACTTTTTGTAGATACAAAAAAAGTCATCAGCCGTTTATTTTATTTATGGAGGAGACAGATAATTGACAGGTGGCTGTCTAAAAGAGATGAAGCCCTCCAGCTATACACCACAGCTCCAGCAAGGGTACGAATGACAGAGAAATGGCTCCAGAGGTGATAGACTTGTTACTTTTAACACTGTGAGATATATAAGAGAACAGGGTTGAATCGCAGTTCAGAACAATCATACCTAACCGCTGAACTAAATAAAAGCGATGATTTCATACCGGTGTCTACAGCAGCCTTCGACTGAGCTTGAATTAATGAGCGTGTTGTTGCCTCTCAAAGGGTCTTGCAAACCCGAGGACTTCAGGTCCCTTTTTCAGGGCTTGAATGCATCCCATCCTGGGACCAGGAGCAGGGTGGAGGGTGGACGTTGTGCCGACCAGTGATGCTARGCAGCGGTGACTTTTGCCTTCCAGCAAAACAAACTTTGCTGCATGCTGGGGAGGCAAGAAGAGAGCGGGACTGGGACCAGYGTGCCAGGATGGCTGGTTCTCTCGTGTCCCACAGGTTGCAGATCTCAACCTTTCCTTGCTTGTCTTTTTTTTCCTTCTTTTTTTTTCTCTTTTTGAACCAGCCTGCCTGGGACTTTGAAGCCAACAAATCTCTTCCRGGCCTGGACCTCGTGCCTCTGGATGGATCTGTGCCTATTTCTGGGATATTCAGTATTATCTGTTCCTGACTACTATAAACAAAAACAGAAGCTTAAATATTAACCCCCACCCATCACACCACCACAACATTTTGCTAACCAAGAACTGCCTTCTCATATGAGAGATTTCCTTGTGTCTCTTAATCAACSTCAAACTTTTTTTTTTTTTAATGTTTACTCGAGTTTTCCCCCCTGCAGGGCAGAGTAACATTTATGATGTAAAATTACAGATGCTATTACTCCACAGTGCCGCACACCGCGGTGATTCAGTGTCAGGCTGGGATCAAGGGAACAACTAGAGCCTGTTAGCCGGATCCCTCCGCTTTCCCACCTCCACACGGCTYTGCAGCAAATCAAAGTGCAACAAATGGCTTTGCATCATTTCTTTGAGGAGTCCTGGGCCTTGTACGTTATCTCGAGGGCAGGGTATATGCTGTAATAAAAGACGGCTTTATTGCCAGCTGCAACAAAGCCAAGGATTCAGACACGTATCGCCTTGTGGGTTCATTGTAAACTCTCTTTTATGGCCCTTCCAGTTTATTGCTAATAGAGATTTACAGTGGGAAGAAGGGGCTGTGTGCTGTAATTAATACTGTTATTAGCCTGGGTGGGTTCGACGCAACGAGCAGCGCGGCGGCACTGCTGCCAACCTTGGTATTTGCCCTTCGTTACTCAGCCCTGGCAATGAGATGGGGATGGGCTGGTTTTGGTGTGGCAGGGCTGATGTTGCCGGTGCCTYTCTGGGAGGTGGCTGGGAGTCGTGGGACCAAAGTCCTTCCCCATTCAGAGGGACCCACCATGGGTTCAGCCACCTCAGAGCGGGACATCGTGAGACACCACATCAGCTGTCCTTGCAAGGCTGAGGAAGATCGTTTCTGCTCCAGCTGGTTGTTTCCCTTAAAGCARATGCTATATACTTCAGGTGGGAAGGAAGTGGAAGGAGATGGATTATTTTCAATGGTTTCAGGTCTTCCTGGACACAGGGATAATTTAAAAGCTGGACGCACAGAAGTCACAAACCTTCCCCACGGTCCCCTTTTAATGGAGCCTGTTTTAGTGCACTCAGGCTATGGGGACAGGTGATGTCCCCATCATCTGACAGATACATGCAGAGCTCTAGATAGGGCAGTGGGGACTGTGCTGAAAATATTCGCCTGCTCGGATGCTTTCTGCTGAACTGAGGCTATTAATTAAAAGCGATTGTTGTTCCTTGTCCACCTCYGGACTCTGGAAGACTTTTGAGCCAAACTCCAGCCCTGTCACCACTGGAGACACTGGAAGTGGCTCAGTTAATATCAACCTGGTTTCCATCACCCGCTGCTCTGCTGGAACGAAACCTCAAATGAAGCAAATTTCATGTGGTTGCAGCTTTTTGCTRTGAATGTTTCATGCCGCTCTGCTTGGCAATTAAAAAGCGAAGAACCAGGGTGAGAACAGYCCTGCTAATGATTTGCAGTCAGCTCCTTAGAGCCAAGTTATCTTTGCAGAGCCAAAATTATACCATATCAGTCTCCAGAAGCTACCACAGAAGTTAAACATTAAGTGGTTGAAGTTGCTGGAAACTTCCGTGGTTTCCGACTGATCACAGGTCAAGGATAAAGTCATTGAGAGCGTCCTTCATCTCGAGCAACAGCCATGAAAATGGCCAAGCCCAGAGAGCGACTAGCAACAAACCTGCACCATAAACCCAACCACAAGTGACTGCTGTCTGGGCAGGCCCCRTCCCGACTCCACAGAAACAGGGAAAATGTTGGTACTGATGCTCATAAATACAGGAGGGATTCTGGGGGTTGACTACAGGGTCAGGTGGAAAAGAGCATCCAACTCATGATGCTGAAGAGCCACCCATTGGTTTTAAAAATCTCATTCAGCCATCTAGGCAGTGCCAGCTATTTAAGTCCCAAGCACAAGTATAATGTTTTGTGATTATCTGCCCCGATTTCATTCCAGGAGTTTCCTGCAAAAAGAAGAAAGACAAAGTTTGAGACCTGCAAAGGTTTCGGGGGAAGTAACYGGGAACTGGGTACCGACCTGCCTTTGAGGGTTTGAGCAAGGGCAGGGAGCTGCTGGCGGTTCATCGGTCACGGAGAGGTTTGTGATGGAGCGTGGGGTTTGCTGTGTTTTTAGAGAAGGAGCTAAAAGATACCAGGCTCCTTCTCACTATTTTTATTAATATTCAAGCTAATTAACTTCACTGAGGGCCGGAGGAAATTGAATCTCAAGAAGAACCTAAGCTCTGCTTTAGATTTTAAGCCGTTCGCAGCTTTTGATTCAAAGCTTGTGCTTTTATTATCATTATTTTTAAATCTCCTTTTTTTTTTTTCCCCCTGCAAACACCTGGCCCACTTTAGAGGTGATATAACAGTAATAAATGATTCTTATTAATTGGCCGTCAGCTGACAGGGAGCAGCAGGCTCACAGCTGAACAGAGCACATTTATGGGGGAATCGGAGTCAGGTTTGGGGGGGCCAGGAGGGTGAGCCCGGCCAGCACCCCTGCGCGGGGGCTCCGGCACTGGGGGGCTCCTGGCTGGGCACTGAGAACGGGGTCAGCCCAAAGTGGCGGAGGTAGGGGAGTTTTTGTGAGGACAGATAAAAAACAACTAAAAAAAAGGAAGCTTTTACAAGCCAGAGCTTAAAGACGTGCCCTCCCTTTTTGCCCGTTTATTAAGTAATAATGAAACACTTTTGTCAAAGCTTAGGCACCAAATTTCTGACACCAGATGAGCTCTAAAGCTAATCAGGGGCTGGAAAAATGGGAATATAATTAAGGCTGCTGACAGCCCTGTGTCATTAACCTCACAGCTCTCAGGTGCCACACTGAACCACAGCTGCAAAAGATACTGTATTACGGGTAGTTGGTTTCAGCYGTGGAAATGAATTTGGCTTTTAATGGCTCTGTAATGTCTCTAGAGCTGCTTCATCTCATCATGGAGGCAATGGCAGAGGGGAAGGGAGGGATGGTCTSTGCTGGGTCCAGCTTGTCTCTACCCCTTGCTCTTCAATGGTAAACAACTGAGGCTTTTCTCACCCAGAGAAAATGAGGTTTTTCTGGGTAAGGGTTCAGGCTGGGGCAGTTCTGCTCTGTCCCTTCTTCCTCCCCTGTAATTAATTATTATCATTATTAGGAGTGTGGGTGTCTGCTTTGCCCTAGCAGTTGGGATTCCTGCCTGCACCCCTCCATGTGCTGTGGATCTAGTCCTCTGATGTAACCCGGTAAGCTGTAGGGCTGATAGCCAAACCACCTACCTGCTCCGTGACTCAGTTTCCCATCATACAGAGGAGGTAATAATACTGGGKCCTCTGGGAGGATGTTCGGAGGTTTGCCAATGTGTCTCTGTCCATTCCTCTTGTGATTATGCTACTAAAGGAGGCTGTGATGGGCTCCGCTGGCTCAGGAAACCCCTTCTCGAATCCCGTCGCAGCTATGCAATGGGCAGCAGTGGTGGTAGAGCAAGGCTTTTCTTAATTTTTTTTTAATGATTATCTAAGTTTTCTTTTTTCAGGATTTTACTGCTCTGAAGGTGAGAAAATGGGAAGCGGCTGTTCCCACGCTTTACCAGCACAAGCGCCTCCAACTCCTTAAAAATGCTTTTAAGAAGAGTTGGTGGGACAGCCACAGMGTGTACTGCAGCTAGGGAGCACCTGGGCTGCTGCCAAAATTAYGACAGCAGTAACCCTTGAATGGATCCTCTTATCTGGGCAATCTCAGAGCTTGTTTCAACCGTTTCGCAAGGCATGTTTCACAGACAGGTACCCTGGGACGTGGAAAGGGTAAAAGCATTTGCCTGGGAAGGAAGGCGGCTGCGTCACTGCCAGGAATAGCACCCCGGCGTCCCGTGACCCAGGCTCTCCTGCAAAAAAATGAGATAACGTTTCCAGTGACGGGAGCTGAGCAGCCTTGGGAAAGCACCACGAAGACCCCTGCAAGTGCTGCCTCTTAGGATGATCAATGTGCTCTAGTYGTCGCTCGCAAGCACGCTGCTCTGTGTCTGAGCTCTCAGACCTCCCTTGATGTGAAAAATACCTATTACGAGCTAATGAGCAGAATAACGCTGAACCTGATTGAGCTCGGATGTTATTTGTCATTCATCCTCCGCTATCGCCGCGGTGGCATCTGTTGCCCCAGACTTTCTAAGTGTCTCACACTTTCTCTGCAGCGTTCTCAGTTTCTCGGGTGCAAGACTCAAGCCTTGGACAACAGCAAAACCAGTCAATTATGTTTTCACCCTGTCTGCTTTGAAAGCCCCGGAGTGTGCCTGGTGCGACCACAGCCATAGGAACGCAGGAGTTCATGATAAATTAAAAACAAAAGCACCATTATCCATATGGGACCTCGTGAGTGGTTCACATACCCGAGCAATTCCAAGCACTCTGTGTATGGTCCTTACTTGGTTTTAACTCAATTTCTTTGAGATGCAAATCAGAGGGATTACATTCAGAGGCTGCATCAGAAAGTCTTTAATCCAAATGGGCTATAAGATTTATTTAGAAGAGCCAAATGTCTTGTCTGGGACAGAAGCAACTGAGCTGAACTGAAACAGATGGGCATAAAGGAAATTAAGCAACTCTAATGGTCTTATCCAGAGTTTCAAAGTATTTGGTCTTCTGAAAGCTCTAGCTCCTGGAAGCACGTGATGAGATGGGAAGCTCAGGTTTCACTTAAAAACAGGCTTTGCAGTTCACTGAGAAAAACAATAATAATGTTTTTATTCCTCCTGTGTACAGAGAGAGGGCTGCCTTCCAAGTTCTGACTCCTTAGCTAGGCTTACGTTGTCAGATGAAAATATATTGCATGGGGTTTTTGGATTCCTCATTTTTATGACAGTGTCATTATTTCAGCAGTCTGGATTCAGGATTTTGGGAAACCTGACGCTAGCAATAGGGATCACAGATAGCTTGTTTACTAATACAGGGGAAAAAAAAAAATCCCTCGAGTCTGTTGAGGTTTTGTTCCCTGAAACATGCTTCTGTTTCTGACGGAGACCTACCTTAGGTCTCTTCTAAGTCTGGGGTTTAACTAGGACGTCAGCAATGCAGGGCCAAGGTCACCTCTAGCTGTGCTGGATGCAGCAAACCCAGAGCTTGTCTTGGATGCTGATAAACCACTGGACTGGAAACCTCGATAGATCAGGCAGTCCCCCGAGACYCCGCGCGTCCCCACTTCTTCTGAGGTCAGAAGATTTGCAGCCGGCAGAAGAGCCTTCCCCGGGATATTTGGATGTGTTTGGCCCCAGATAGACTGCACAGACAGCAGAACAAGAGTAAGGACAAAATCCCTACCATCTTACCGGAGCATTTCTGAATCGTAAAGATGGATATAGCTTGGGGAGAAAAGTTTAGGTTTGAGTTGGTTCTACTATCTTCAGCTTTTAGGCTTTAGATAATGACAAGGCATGTTTAACATGAGTAAAAACTGAAAGCATTTCTTAATGCTTTCTGAGGCTCTCAAAGAGCTACCCGGTGGTCGAGGAGACCTCCGAGGCAGATGATGGCTGAATCCTTAGGGCTTCAGAGGCAGACAGAGGCTGAGCAGGGAGGACAGCCCTCTGCGTGTGGCTCCGAGCCGCTGCCTACCTCCCGCGGCCGAGCAGGGCTCCTGGGGCTCGGGGTGCCCAGAGCCAGCGGGTGCTTGCTGTCGTCTCTGCAAGCTGGGAAATACTTCTGCAGCTGAAGCTCCTGACAACAGCTGGGAGAAGTCTTTCTACTCGCATCTAAGTGCAGCTCTCCTGAAGCCATCCCCTGCTTGGCTCACCGAGTTA
Organism: Oceanodroma leucorhoa; assembly: GCA_030449065.1. Classification (NCBI taxonomy): domain Eukaryota; kingdom Metazoa; phylum Chordata; class Aves; order Procellariiformes; genus Oceanodroma; species Oceanodroma leucorhoa. The sequence goes on along the minus strand of JASVER010000075.1, from coordinate 4,376,855 downwards.
AGTATCCAGAGCAGAGTAACCTCACGTGTTTGTGCATTTGCCGTCCTTCACCCCAGTGCATTTGAAAGTGGATTAAATAAAAGGTGAGAGAAGTGGGAAGAAGGGGAGGGAGAGCGAGGGAGTGAGCGTGAGAAGGAGCTCATCCATTACTATGCTGTGCACAAGGCAGGAGGTCTTGGCCTTCTGGTTTGAGTGCTTATTCCCCATAAAATACATCTGAGAGAAATCAATACAAGAAGCATGCAAGAACTTAAATCAAAGCACAAGGAAGCAGCACTTGGAGAATGGAGCGACCTTGCAGAGAGCTGTCAAAACCRGGGCCCCAGCCCTGCAAATGCAGAACCCGCTGGAAAAAAAACCTGCAAGGCTGGTGTGCAGACTTCAAGCTGGTGTGTGCTTCCTTGGCATGGGGTTTGCACTGGGAAATGCTCTGATCTCCGCAGCAGAAAGCACGCGGACAGGGTAGGCTGGTCATGGGCTGGGTAAAAGGCACAAGGGCAAGGTGCCAGGTTGCTCCTGGGACAGCAAGGAGAGCTGATGTACTCTGTGTTGCCTATTTAGGCTCCTCGAGTACGTTGGAGATAACGAGGCAAGGGTGGCACCCAGCTTTGAGATACAGGACATGCTCCCTCCAGCCTTGGCCGCGCAGGACCTTGGCCCCTGGGAAGGTGTACACAGACCCAGAGCAGAGGTCCACCCCCACCAGGTCCATGTCCTACCAAGCCTCCCCGCTTGCCCACCACAACAGTCGAGGATGGAAGGCTGTCTCGGGCAGCCGGGTCCCCTCCTGCCGGATGACTGCCTCCCGTGGGAAGGGCCACCTTGGCACGCAGGTGCCGGCCGCCTGACCTTGGCGGCAGGTCGCAGCACTGTGCCGCAGACATCATAAATCTGCGAAGGTTTTCTCCAGTCAAGCTCCACCTCTGCAGACCGCGAGGCACATGTTCCCATGCTGGGAAATCTGACCCCTCGGTAGCCTGAGAGACAGGAGAAGCCTGGGTTTGGTGTTTTGAATAAGTGGCTTTTTATCTGAAATCCCTTTGGGAGCATGAGCTCAGTAACCAATGAAATTATATCTGTTGTTTCAAGCAGTGAAGAAAACTTGGCCTGATGTTTATTGAGATTTATGGCTTCCCTTGAGCTTAATTGTCTTTGGGAGCCCTGGATCTTTTTAACGGTTCAGCTAAGTGGTACTAAGAAGGATGRTAATGGTTTGAGCAGTCTGCCCCCTTAGCATATCTCTTTCTCTCACACAATTTGCTGATATTTGGGAAATATAGCTGATACACTCCCCTCCTGAGGTCACAGTTATTCATTGGTGTGAAACTTCAAGAGACAAAACCAGGTGTGAAAAGCTCCCAGCGAGTGTTTCCTTGGCAAGGCGTTGACTTCCATCCATGAGGGCTGCGCTCGGGGGAAAGAGGAGGAGGAGGACGTGTCCATGCACCTTGTCCCCTGCAAAGGCACTGCAGTCCCCCTGCTTCATGACCCCCTCCTGAGTGCCATGCTTTGTCTTCCTTGGTCTTCCTTGTTGCCATCAGCCCGGTGGCCTGGTATAGACTCCTCTCTGGTCCTCAGCCGTGGTGGCTTTTCCACTCTCTCTGCTCTTGGTTGCACACAGCTTCAGCTGCTCATGGCCGAGCATTGCTTCCTGAGCCTGCCAGAGCTCGCCCAGGGATGCCTGATGGGGTGGGCGTTGGAATCAACCTATGGACATGCAATGGGGGTGCTCTGGGAAGAGGGGACCCCTCCTCTCTGCTCCTCACACTGGTCTGAACTGGGCAGGTACTATCTGGGCTGCAGGGAAGGRGCCTCCCGCCCAGTGCTCACCCCACAGACACGCAGCTCGGTGCTGCCCGGCCSTGGCGGGTCCCTCGGTGGAGCATTCTCGGGGCTGGAGGGCTCTGATGAAGAGCTTGTCACTGGGAGAAAAACATCGCCCTTCACACGTAATTATTCCTTGCCTCTGGAGCCTTTTCATCTCTTACCGGTGGTGACCCCTGTTTGCTTGTTATCTCTCCCCAGCCATCCAACGGAGCYGTAGACCTGTCATCGTGGGGAATGACCTTAACCTATTTACTCACCTCCACAAGATGCCGTGTCCACCCGGCCGGGCACTCGCAGCGGGGCCGCGGCGGCAGAACCCGGCCGCCCTCCACCAGGAGCAGGGGATGCTGCGGCGGAGGTAATTACAACAGCCTGTTATGGTTCAGCGGGCACCTTCATTAATAAACCTCAGGTTTCAGAGGTGCCTAACTCGGCCATTCAAAACCACATCTGGCTGTAACTCTGCAGCTTGTCTAAGCTTTCAGCTCATCTCCGACTACCTAAGCGGTTTACAGGACGAGCAGTAAACAAAGTCTGTTTTGTTGGGCTTTCGCGTGCTTTAAGGCAAAGAAAGCAAACACACACTCACTGGGCTAATCTCCTTGATGCAGAGCTGGAGGCTGAGAGCTCCTTCCTAGGTCATGCCAATGGGATTTTTATCTCTGATATGGCTAAAAACAATGAGCATGGAGATGTCCTGCCGTGCACGTGCAGTCTGGGCTCGTGGCTCTTGTCAGGGTCTTGTTACTCTTTTGTGGCATCTCCAAATTAAATGAAGTTTAGACAGTCACGCTGGGTGTGTGGATGTCTCAGACCGTGTTCTCCCTGCTAATAACTTTTGGACCAATGGGCCAGTTCCAGCCTCATTAAGATAAAGCCCCTAAAGAAGTTATACTCTGACATTTTTCCATGGCCATAGGGAGCCAGGAGCAGAAGAGCCGTGGTGAGAGTCTCACTGGGGCGGCGGTGTCAGCGTGGCCCTTGCAGTGATGCAGGATTTGGGCAGGAGATGCACAAGGAGCCCTCCTGCCTCTGCTACCCAYGTACTGGTCCGCCCGTGGATTTTTAAAATTTGACTCAGCAGCAGAGTCCATCTTGGGACTGGCTCACCAGGGTTGCTGCTGGGTGGTAGCTCCTTCCTTTGCAGCTGGGTGAATAAATTAACCTACAGCCCACATCACCTCTGAGGGTTTAAACATCTTCCCTAGTGCAAGCCCGGCTTACAGGAGGACAAGATACCGAGTTGGAGGAAAGGATGGAGTTAAATTCCACAGAGGGGTAAGGAGAGGAGATGGGGTAAGGAGATGAGTCGGGGGATCAAAGGGACTGGGTAGACAAACCTCCAACTATAACCAGCCCCACCCGTCAATAAAACATCCCCTCTAATAACCTGCATCCCACCAGAGCTGAAAGGCAAGTGAATGCAAGCCCAGGGCTCCTCTGTGGGGGAGCTCTGGGGCGGGCAGCTCCCCAGAGATTTGGGGAGGCCTGAGCTGCTGGTGTGTGATGTCCAGCCAGCCCCTGGGTGAGCTGGATCCTGCTCAGCAGCCTCGGACCACGCGGAGCCCTCCCATAGCTCTGAGGTGCAGGGGCTCGTGGTGGTGCGGGGAGCCCGGCCAGCTCCAGCCCTGCCCAGGGAGATGCCAGCAGCGGGGCCTGAAGCCAGGTCCTTGTGCTGGGGGCTTCCAGGTCCAGCTGTGGGGAGAAGATGCCCAGCCCTTGGCACCGCAGARCAGCCACCCCTTCTCCTGAAGCCACCTTGGCTTCCCAGCAAACCACCGGGAAGGTGATGGGCTTGGCACGGAGCTGCTGCCCAGCYATCCCAGGGGACAGCTTTGTGCTCAGCCAACCTGCTGAGAGGGAGCTGAGTGCTGTGGGCGAGGGAGAGACCCCTCCTCAGCATCCCCAACCACCGCATCCCCGGTGCGGAGYGAGCCGAGGCCACCTATGCCTTTCCCAGGTGCTGAGGGTGCTTTCCCACCCTGGGGAATTGAAGAGGAGGTGGCAGCTTTGGCTGTGGGTTGCTGCCGAACTCGCTGGTGGATTGCTAATGATGTTTGTGAAAACCCTGAACTAAGACCACACACAGGAGGCTCAGGTGAGCGATGTATCTTAGACCTTGAGGGTACRAGGCAAAAATGCTTTTGCGCCTGACTCACCCGCTCTGTGCTAACACTGACTCATAATTAGTGATTTTGATTCAGACAAAAGATCTATCTACGCTCAAACATATGGAAAATGCTAATGTCACCTRGTAGTGAAAAGGGGAGGCAGTGCTGCTAAGCTGTCCACGGCCCCGTGTAAGGCTTGGGGAGCGCACGATGGACTGGAAACCAGCTTCCTCATCCCAACTTGCATGTTGCCTGTAGGGCTGGGATGAGCCCCTGAGGCCAGGGAGGGTCTGGTCACCCTCATGCCCCCCCAGAACTGGCCATGCTGGAGGGAAATTTGCTTGCAAAAGGTGACTTTTGCAACAATAGCCGTTTTTCTTCAGAGCTGCCTGGGCCGGCTGGGTCCCAGCCCTTTTTGTTTCCCTCAGGTCTGGGGACACCCCGCTGTCCCCAGGGACGCGTCTGGCCCCTTCTCCCACGGCCCCCATGCAGCCAGGCAGCTCTGGGGATGAAGATGTCTTGTGAGCAGCACATTGGACCTGAAAGCGTGTTTGCACGGTTTCTCTGCTCCAGCACAATAGGTGCTGCACAGCAGGCTGGTCATGCAGAGCAAACAAGAAAAGCCTGCTGAAGAAAGGCGCAAGCGAGTACAATCCCTGTTAGCGGGSTAGATTAAACCCAGAGCAGTGCCTGGGCTTTGTACCCGGGGGCAGCCTTGGGCTATAAGCTCCCAGTGCGGTGGCAGAGGCTACAAAATCCCCGGCTCCTGCAGGATCCCGTCCCCAGCAGTGCTAACCGAGGCCGTGTGAGGCTCAATCCCCAGCCGTCCCCGGGACCGTGCCGCCTCCTGCCCTGCCTGTGCCCTCTCCCAATGCCCTGCCTGTGCCACCTTTTCCCCCTGCTGCTCAGCCCTGCTGGATGCTAAGTGGAAATTTCCCCCTGTGCCAAGTGTTAAATACTTATCAAGCCAATACAGAGTCTTCGCGGAGGTGCGTACATGAGACAACATGTTACCGTAATTAACAAGCAGCTGGAGTTGGCACCAGTCTCTGCTGCAGCTGCTCCCAGCRGCTTCCAGCGCCTTTCCCAGGGCTGCAGCCCTGCCTCCTCCACGCAATAGCGGGGGGAGAAGCCGGGGTGGGGGGGGTGATGCCTTGCAGGGTCCTTTCTCGCTTCGGAGGGGATGGTTGTGGTTCCCAGCCTGTGGTCTGCAGACCCCCGGAATTCTGGGGGCTATTTCTGATCTGTATTAGATGACTTGGATGAGTGGGTCTGTTCTCAGCAGGCAAACGCTTATACAGGGGGATGAGGAGCCACTCTGAGAAGTTGTGGGGTGCACCGATTTGGAGAGATTTAGGAAAACCCACTGCTGGAGGAAAATGAGTCATGGAGTGGTGGTTTGTCCCTGACCTGCTGATGTGGCTGCAGCAGCTCCCTTGGTCGGCTTTGCCATGGGAATTGAACCTGTGCAGGGTCCCTTCCTCGGGCAGAGGTGGCCAAGTGCTACTGGGGTCCGTGTGATGGCTGCTGGGGACCGTGACACTTCTGGTGGTATCAACGCTGGAAAGAGGTTGGGAGAGAAAAAGAATGAAGGGCTGGCATGGGTTTGCAAACCCAGCCTTTGGGAGGAAGGTTGCAGAGCGGGCTTTGGGYGGTGGGAAGCATTTGCAGAGTTTATCATCTGGTTGACTGTACCTTCACATTGCCCAACCCCTTTTATCTGGACCAGTATGGATTAGTTCACTCGTCCATCTACCTTCTCAGCCCTAAGCAGAGCTGCTGCACAAAACCTCCCCATCCTTTAAAATTGCCTTGAGCTCCCTAACTTCCCAACCCCAGAGAAGTCATCTCAGCAGTAGATGTTTGTATCGTGACCTACATTGCTATTGGGTTTTAAATATATTTTTTTTACTGTGCTATATACTAGCTTCCCACATGCAAATTGCTCTGAGTGAACCATTTATCTGGAAAATAAAGGTTATGTTCTCAAAAGGCATTTAGTTCCCTTTCTGAATGATTGAGCGAGTTTTCCACTGAGAAAACAAAGGTCTTTAACACAGTCCAAGCCAATGACAGGGAAAAAAGTTCAGGTAAAACCCCTCCATTTATTTAACAGCTCCCCCTTCCTCATTCATATTTACAAGATAAAAGGGGCTCCATCAACCCATTAAAGTTGAAATACGTGTCCTGTCTTTAAGGAAAGCAAATCCCATCTGGCATCCCTGGAGGAATATAACCTTAACTTCAGCTTAATGCCACATTAGGGTACCTTACAGATTCTGCCTGAGATTTACCTGCCTTAAAGGGAGATTTATTTCAGAAGTAAACAGGCTCATGTGACAAATCTCCTTCCCCGAGTGACTTTGGTGAGGAGGTGCAGAGCGTTTGCGACTCGCTGGTTCCCCAGTCGCTGCCCGGACGCGGCGGGGCCCGCAGAGGGGACGGTCACACCAGGGGACCGCTGGTCCCTTGCCAGGGGCTGTGATGCAGGGCTCCATCGCCTATCTYGGGAGCTGAGGATCGGACCCAGCCCAAGCAGGCTCGGGTCCCACCTGCAAACCCAGCTCCCTGCCATGGCACCCGGGAGGGCAGGGACCGCGAGGGGCCCGTCCCACCCCCGGCTGCGGATCCGAGTGGCCGCAGGCTGGGGTGGGAAGATCAGAGCCCGTATCGGGCTGGCTTTCCCTATCTCGCAGCCCATCCCGGGGGGAGCCAGCGCAGCTCCCAGAGCAAAGACGTTCCCRTCCGCCCCCGCGGCCACAAGCCCCCTCCTGGGCTCCAAACCTCCAGGGCATCACATCAAGGGAGATGTTTTTAAGGAAAGGCAGGCCCGGCGTCTGCCGGCATCACCGAGGTGCTTGCACTTGCCTAGGACATCAGGGAGTTTTCYGTGGCTAAGATTAGTGCTGCCGCCGCCTTCCAGCAGCCCCATCCCAATGCTGCCCGTTTCCCTCATCCTCCTCCGCTGCCTTAATGCCAACAACTACGAGCATTTCTCTCACRTGTAACGTAGCCTTGGGGACATCGGTGTTATGGCAAAGATTGTTCTAAAAATGCCGCCAGCGGCTGGGGACCGGAGGTCTGGGTGGTGCCCCGGGCTCTGTGCAGCAGCAGACGGGGCTGGCGTGGCCGGCAGCTCCCATGGGCTCCTGCCTGGTGGTCCAGCCCCTGCCCGGTGGTCCAGCCCCTGCCCGGCCGGCCGCGGGGCCAGCAGCCGGCTCGGGTGTTTCACCCATGGCTCCAGGAATGCGCGGATTGAATTACCGTACAGTCTGTACCTCGTGTCGGACGTACCCAGGTGACTCCTTCCCAAATAATACCCTGCACGCGTAGTTCTCCGGGGCAGCAAAGAGAAAGATGGCTCCGGGTAGAAATCACAGCCTCTCCTGGTTTATTAAAAAGGCTTTTGAGGCTGCGGGTTCATGGGGACCGCAGYGTTGTACTGCTCATCTGAATGGAAAACCTGTGTGTTTCTGTACACACTTTGGTACTCTTTGGTAGCAATTAGTTTATTATTATTATTGCTGGTTTTACTGATATTCATAAAAATTATGAAGGTTTTCTAATTACTGAATAGATCCCAAATCCTTCTAAATGTACAAGATTATTTTTAAAAGTCGTGGAGCTAAAATATGAGAACTCTGTGTGGAGTTCCCTGCTTGCCTGTGCCTTGGGTYGTAGCTGTAGCCCTTCCTTCAGACCTTGCTTCTACAACAAACGTAAACCTGCGAGGGGGACCTCGRTAAAAAGCTGCCGGTGGATTTTTGCATCAGTGCTGGTAACGCGCAGGGGCTTTGGGGCCGGGGAAGGGCACGGCCAGCCTGCTGTCCTCTGTTACCAACCCGCAGATCGTCAGGCTGTTGATGTACACGCTGTTCAGCCTGAGAACAAGAGGGCAAGTCAGCTGCAGGTGGGTGAAACCTATCTCCTCTCTACTTAACTGGCCTGCCCGACTGGTTTTTTTATGATTATTTTTTATTCTGTCTCCAGTTAGGCAATACACTATCGCCCTGGGCTGCCAGCTCAGCGAAGGAGAAAAGCGGGTGTGTGTTACCGAGGGAGGATGGGGCATCGCCTCCCTCCCTCTCCCCTTCCCCTCCCTGGGCTGCATCCACCGACCCTCCCCTCGCCCTGGTGAATCTCTGCCATTCGAGATGAGCATCCTTACGGGGGGGTTTTCTTAAGGGTCACTCCTGAGCCCCCCCTCYGCAGTGCTCTCATACCCTGGAGCGGGTTGCTGGACCGGAGTGGGTGAATTTAAGCCCAGCCAGTAGTTTGGGATCATTAACCATCAATGTGCCCCTGGGAAGAAGCAAAAGGTATTTGGGAAAATTTGCTAACAGACTCTAATGACTTAATAATCCCTGCCGGAGAGAGCGCGGCAGGTTATGTGAATGTCAAGTTTGTTTGCTTTGCCGAGAGCTGGCTGCTGGTTATGTAATCAGACCTCCTTCGCGGGGGGAAAAAAGGGAAGAAAAAGGAAAGCACGCGCCCGCTTCCACGCTGGGATGTGAGTAAGCAGGAGCGCAGGGATAGGTGTTAGCCGGGAGCCCCGGGAGCCCTGGTAACCCCCGATGGGCACAGCCCCGCTCGGCTGCCCACCCTACTGTGGTGGGGGAGTCCAGAGCCCAGCACAGCTCTCCCCGTTCAGCCCTTTGGGAGGGGGCGAGTGGCAGGGCCGGGGTCTCGCAGCGTGGCCGGGGACGGATCGGGGTCCATCCGGAGCAGAGGGTACCGGGGCAAGATCACTGGAAATGCCACCGSCAGCAAAAGCAGCTGAGACCCCACGTAGCACAAGGGATCGATGTTGTTAGCTCGTGCCTGCTGCGCTGGTGCGTGCTGCAGAGGAGGAGGGGGCTGGATGGGCATGGAGAAGACGCATGCGTCCCCGAGAGAGCTGCCACGCAACACGAGCCCTTATCCCTCTGCCAGACGGGGTCTCTTCTTGTTGCTCTGGCTGTCATTCTTGATGTAATTCCTCATCTGAGAGTCGGTCAGGGCTCTGCTTGGTGGTCCTCAGAGGTGACGGCTGAGGTAGCTCTGAGCTCCCAGGTTAATAAGAGGGAGCATCCAGCCTTGGCTCACAGCGAGAGCTGGGGCAGAGATGGGTGGCCTAAAAGCTTTGGCCCCTCTCGGCCAAGGCTGCCCAGAGGGGGAAAGCTGTCCCATTTTGGGGAGGCCATCAGGAATGCCTCTACTTTGCTGGGTTAAGGGTGTTCAGGGCTGAGCAAGGTTSATGGTTTGCTGAATACTGGGGGCTTTCCTTGAAGACGAAGGAAAGTCAGGACTGTTAAGCTGTGACATGGTTTTAAACATGCTTTGCATTAGCTGGCATGGCCCATGGCACCGCTATGGCCTGACCCGCTCCCTGTTGGGGTCTGACATCCTCCTCGGAAGCCGAAACAAGGCAGGTGGGTGCTGGACCCCCCTCCCCGCAGCTGAGCCGGGGTGTACGAGGAATGCCGACTCTTTCCCCATGAAAGCAAGCGCCCGGGCTCCTGGGGTGCAGCCCCAGCGCCGCTCCTCAAGCTCCGACTTGCCTGCCATCAATACTGTTTAAACAAGCACATTCGCAGACGTAGCTCTAGGCCAAGTTGTGGGGCAGCCGGGAAGAAGCTGCCGCAGCCTGGCTCCAGACCCTTCTGCGGGAGGTCTGGGTGGCGGGTGCGTGGGTGCCGACGGCATCGCGTGCCAGCCCTGGCTCTGCCCGAGGGCTTTCCTCCGCACCTGTGGCCACTTTGAACACGAGCCACGGCCAAAAGATGCCAGTGGTGCGGGCAGAAAACGTGGGAGCACTGGGGCTCGGCGGGCGTACGCCTGTTTGTACGACCGCTCCTCAGTCCTTGCTTTTGGAGCGGGTTGCACATCCCAGCAGAGACGCACGTCCTTGCAATAAGGGCATCTTGGGGTCCTCCAAGTGAAACACAGCTGCAATACCAGGCCGTCTCTTCTACCATCTTCCTCCCACCTGCTTTCTGTCTGGTTTCCCAGGCTGACGGGCTGCAAGAAATTTGGGGAGGGTGCAAAGGGGGATGGCGCTGGGCAGGGTGCTCCCCGGGGAGCAGCCCCTCCGGAGGTACCCGTGCACAGCACCCAAATTTCCTGCTGGGAAGCCATTGCGACTGTGAGGGAGAGTGCAGGCGGCTCCGGGAGAGCGTGAAACGCGCTCCTCCAAAAAAAAAAAAAGAAAAAAAAGACAGAAAAAAAGAAAAAAAGGAAAAGGCTTCTAGAGCTGGATATTTATACACTTGACATAAAGGATATTTCTGCATTGAAGTAATAAGCGTGACTCAGTAAACCAATGGGGAAAGGGTGTTCCCTTTGCAGCAAAACCTCAAAAGATCAAAGAACTTCTTGAGCAGTTTAACATTTCGAATGTTAAATGAATTGGGTTCCCCTCCCTCTCCCCTTCACCCCTGCCTTCAAGTTTTGAAAAATAAATGATTTGATTTTAACTTGCTCGGTGGACGTCAGCCCTGCTCGGGACGGGGACATGCCACGGCCTTGGGGCTTCCCGTTTGCCAGCTGAGCTCGTGCTGATTTATGGAAACTGGCTTTTCCCTCGCTGTCACCTTCCAGACCCACTCCCACTCCAACCTCTGTCCTACCTGCCCGGGTTGGGGACCTTCCTGAGCACCTGCCAGGGTAACGCTGAACAGGGGGACGGTCCCATTTTGGAACTGCAGCTTGCAGATACCATGGTACTGCAAATGATAGCCTGGCGTGCTCTGGCAGACCCTGCAGCCGTGCGTGGCCGTGGGACRGGTCCGGCCAGCCCTGGCTGCAGAGCGAGGCCACCGTGTACCRGGAGGGGTGTCCCAGCACCCCCAGTCTCCGTGCGCTGCCCACCTCTGCAGACTGGGGCGGGCTGGCTGCAGGCTTTAGGCAAAGCTGAGCATCACCAGGTTTCAGCGAGTTCTTCCCTTCGGAGAAGCAAATYCTGATATTTTTGTTTGTACCCCCAGCAGTGGGGAGATATTAGGGGCTGGTCCCTGTTCCCTGCCTGCAGCCAGCGGCAGGCGCTCGGGGCTGGCGTGCCGGTGGGAATGCAGCAGCRGGTATTCGCCAGGGAGGGATCGAGCCTTGTCAGCGGCTCTCGGACACATGTGCATTTCTGGGATCGATAGGCTGGAGTAATATATTGCACCAAGATAACAAATCACTTAGCTTATTGGGTCTTAATTAAGCCTCTTTTATCTCCATGACAGCCACACACCTGGGCTATCGCCCAGGCTAACCGTAGCGGCGGCCGAGCCGTGGGGACGCCGCGCCGGAGCCGGGGGATTGATGAGCCTCTGCTGGGTGGAATTACCTCATTGTGTTTGCAGCGCTCGGGGCCATCGATCTCCCGGCTCCCCTGTCCCTCCGTCCCGGCACCCAGAGCACCGGCCGCTGCCCCCTGCTCCCGGCGCCTCGCGGGCAGGGGACAGGGGACGGGGCAGGGGACCCCCCCGGTCGGGTTAGCCCGGGYGCAGGTAGACGAGCTGGGGGAAAGCTGCCCCGTTTGGCCTCCTGGGTAATAGATACAGTTGTTATAGTCCCTGACAGCGCGAAATGAAGACCTACATCACCATAATGTATTGTCAGCCTGCAAGCACACTGCGGCCCCCGAGATGAATGAATGCAATATCTCTGCGTACGAGGGGGAAGGAAGGGAAGGAGGCTTTGCTGCTGCCGCCGGCCTCTAGGCTAGAAGGCAGAGCCGCCGCTTTGTGTGGCTGGAGAAGAAAAGGCATTTTTTATTTGTGAGGCGGAGGTTGAGGGTGTCCGATCCCCGCGGAGCCTGTGACAGATACACTCCATGAAGGGGAGCGCTTAACAAACGGCTGAAATGCTCCTGTGATGAGTTCATCCAGCAATGAAGTAATCTTGCCCCTGTGTTACTGCCAGCTGAGGCAGCAGGGCAATTTACTGCTCTGGGGCTAGACAGATCAACACCGATTTCAGCTCATGTAACCCAAGAACGGAGGCGAACCATCCAAACCAGGGAGGCCCATTCAACTGGAAACGTGCGTACACGACAATAGGATTCTAAAGCACGTATTGCACTTAGTTACTTGAAAGTAGGACAGTTTTTACTCTGAAGTATGACTGCTGGTGTACTGACTTGGAGTGAAATAATGAGAGCTGGGAGTTGCAAGCAACTCACAGCTGAGCTCCCAAGTCCTGCAGGACCCCTCTGTTTCTGTAGCAGTCACCCTTCTTTAGGCTGATGCTCAAATCCTTTTCCACCTTGGGCTGCTGTTAGGACTGATCCTGCCTGGCAGGCACAGCACAGCAAGAGGCAGCTCTTCATCTCTGCTTCTCACCCCGGCACCTGGGGCAGGCTGGCGGCAGCGCTTCCGACACCAGAAATAGTTGGAAACTAGACAGATATTCCTGAGCTCAAGTCCCAGCATGGCCATAGGCTTATTTTGTGACTACGGGCAAAAATTACTTATGATTTCTCCCTTTGCCAGCATATGAAATGGCAATAGCCATATCCATCCTCTCTTAATGATTTTYGATTCTTGCAAGAGCAGTTGCAAGGTGCTGTGTGGGGAGCGTGCTGCGGCGTGGCAGATATTGCATGTTTGCAAACAGTCATTTAACACAAGAAAATAAGATTCTGTGCTGGAAGACAAGCAGCCCATAATTCATCTTAGTGTTAAACAAAGTCCAAAGTACTCACGTTACACAAAATCCAACTGAAGGGCAACACCCTTCTACTGTTCCTGAGTTTTCATGACTATTTACAGGTTTTTGGATAAACATGAGAAAGGTGATATAGGAACAGCCAAATCCCATAAGCTGTCGGTAAAATCTTCCTCTGCAGACTAGTTCAGCTGGGGCACATGATGTTGTTAAAGCCATCCACAATGGGGCATTCCGCATGATGGACCCGTTCTCGGTTCCTTGTGGACTTTTGCATCAGGTGGGACAGGATTCCCCTCCACGCAGTGGCAGCTTGGTTTTTGGGCTGTGCTCGGCCTTTGGTTTCCCCTTCCCAAAACCTTCAGCCAGAGCCCTGGACTGTAAGAGTTGCTTTGGGGGGCGGTGGGGTGGCAGCGTGTGATGGGCAGGGGCTGAGGAGGAGCAAAGACCAGCTCGATCAGCTCAAACAGCAGGATTAGCCATCGATGCCCAGAGCGATGCCATTTGGACCAGGAGATGCAAACCTGARCAGCTTTTGCGTCATGGCACAGGTGTCTGCTAGCTCTTCACGTAAATACCTCCTAGCCTTCTATCATTAATAGTCAGTGAGCAATGCCTTTTGTTATTGCATTAGGCACCAGGCACGTGGCCACCGTGTGATTTTTGGCATCTCCCTCTCTTTGCTACCAAACTCTCCGTCTCTCCCCAAGTACAGGCAGCTGCTTTTTTCTTGGCTGTTATTGTTGCTCTGAGATTTTGCTCTGAAAGGTTAGGCCAGCCCTCGCGCTGGCGTTCAGAGCCCGTCTCCATCGCTGATATATGATGCCCTTGTAATCTCCAGTGACATAAATTTTGCTCCTGTTTGTCTCCCTGTGTCATATCCTTCTTGTGCCGTGTCTGTTATTGTGTCTAGCATTGCGGTTGTGTTTCAGCATTTTCCGATGTTTGTCTTCTTCACCTGAGGATGTCCATTATGGGATGTAACAGCTTTAATAGCTTATAAATGGGAGACTGGAGTTTTTATGMGTCGGGGAGTACCGCTCTCGGCAGCCACCATTCAAGAGTGGCATTTGCCAGTACTTAGTACCTAAACCAGCTTCTTCCCTCCCAACTTTCTTTAAAGCCCAGGGACAAATAGCTCGTGTAAAGCTGTCGGCCCTTACTGGAGGTCAGGTTTGTACCTGCTGGGATCTGAAGCTGGTGTGAGTGGGCTGGTAGCTGGGACAGAGCCTGGCGCGGCTGGGAACGGCTGGTGGCTCCTCTCTGCTCCCAGCACCCRTATTGGGTTTGTCCCTGTCCCCACCACTGATCAGCAGCCTTGCACCAGAGCTCGAGATGTCCCGCTTCACCTCCCAAAATACTGCCCTGCGCCCCGGGGTGCCTGGAGGCAGCTAGAGCCAAGGCTTGGCCTCTGGAAGCAATTGTTCGACTTTCCCTCATCAGCACCTCTTCCAGGGCAGAGCGCTGTGCAACCAGGATCTAATTAAGCGGGCTAATCTGAAGGAGGTACTACATCTCCATGGAAAACTGCTTCAGTTTGGCTTCTCTGAATAATAAACAAAGCACTTGGGCAGATGATAGGGCATTTAAGTGTTTACTCTTCAGAGCATTAAGTGCTAAATTTGTTTTTAGCTCCCTTATGAAAAGCCCTTGCAGAGTAAAAGCACACAAGGGTCTCAGTCATCCCTTGCAGCTTTCCTCCAAGCCTGCYGCGTCCAGCGGAGAGCCTGGCTGTGCAGCTGCCCCAGGGGGACAGCAAGAAGCACCGATCATTAGTATCACAAGGAAACCACTGAGGTTTAATCTGCTGGCGAGGAGCAGGGGATAAACCAGAGCCGAGCCCCAGATCCACCCATGGGGTTGCTGGGCATGGAGCCAGCCCGGGCAGGGGGCTGTCTTCGGTTAGTCCAAACTAAGATGGGCATCCACTTCTTTTTTTTAATCCATTCCGTCAATCACTTAGTGTAATAAACTCCCTAAATGGCAAAGATAGAGACAAAAACCTCCAAGCGAGCCAGAGCACAGAGCTCATTTCTCCTGCCTCCTCCTCCTTGCTGTGCCACGGCTGTTTTGGCAGCCGACGCTCAGGCTTGGGATGCAGCACCCGAGCAGGATTCGGCCCAGGAAGTGTGGGAAGGGAGAAGTGGAAAAGGAGAAAAAAAGGGCGCCGGGAYGGCTGCTTTGCAATCGCAGGCGTGTAGAGGTTGTCCCACCCCGCGCGAGGCTGCGATGGGGTGTATTGCTCACATCTGGCCACCGCTGCCTGCTCGGCCCGAAGACCACGTAGGGAGGGCTTCAGGACTGAACTCGCTGCTGGAGCTATAGAAATGGAGCACAAAAACAACAAAACAACTTTCCATTTCTAAAGCTCAAAGGAGTTTGCACCCCACCATGCCAGGACAAAGGGAGAATTAGCAGCCAACAAAGAGAAAAACAACACAAAGCCACATCACAGCCCTMGAGAAGCCAAAAAGCCTTTTTCCTTCTTAATGCGCGGGTACAGCTTAAACGACTCTTGTTCTTGATGCGGAGCCCGATGCGGTTCAGCTCTGCAGCACTTTGCATTCATCTGCGTGTGCCTGAGCTGAGCTCTCCTTGCTGCTGCTTCGGCTGTGATTTTTTAAACCAATTTTGACACATCAAAACCGATGCAGAATGACTCAGAAGTTTTCAAACAGAGCTTTCTCCTTGCAGAAGGGGAAGGAGGGGGCGCACGCATATTTAGCARCAGCAGCCTCCTTTAAATCGACCTTTTTTCAAGAATACTATGGTTTAGGCAAATTTGGGATGTGTCTGAACACGCTTCCCGTCCACATCATGGATTCAATTACAACACAACACTTTGCAGATTTCTGTTAAATTTTAACTCGTTTCACATGGGTTGCATGAACTTTGCCTGACATTTGGAAGCAGGCAACTTGTGTCATCAGGTTACACTCACACTTATCTCTGCAAACATATCCTTGTACCCAGACCAGCACCAGCACAGCCGCCTTTGCCGCGGATGGCATTAATTGAACCTGAAATGCTCTTTCCTCCGGCATTACGCTCGCGGAGTGATGTGGGTGACCCTGTCCCCAGCCCGGCAAGCTCAGCAGCAGCAAATGYGGTGGCCATGTGCATGGGCATGTGCGTGGGGTGGCCAGCACCTGAGCATGGAGGGGATGGGGACAGGGGCGGCGGATGGATGAGGGACAATGAGTGATGGGTGTTTGGTCTTGCTGTGAGTTTTTGGCGAAGGGCAACGCTGGTGCCATGAGAAAGGAAAGACTTTGAGATGATCCCATCCCTGCCCCCATCCTCTAAATTGCAGGGATGCATCTACAGACAAGACAAGCGGGTGCTGCTGGTGGCCTGAACCACATCTCCTGGGGAATCCTGCAGGTCCACGGCAGCAGGGATGGAGAAGGGCCCCTCTCCTGTCCCCAAAGCCTGGCAGGACAGAGTGGTCGGGTGACTCTTGCAGGACCAGCCAGCTGTGCTGGCCGTGCCCTGCTCTCCTCCATCGCATCAAGCCATGAAAACTCAGCGCTGAACACCTCCTTTAAGGAGCAGGTCCTTGAGATGGCTAAAAATTCAGGTCTGATCAAAGCCCGGCTTCTCTCCTGGTGCTGGGGGTTGGCAGGGGGAAGGGGGAAATATTAAAATCCCAACATCAGTCAGTCRCTGGTTCTTACTTCAGCTGCAAGAAGTGACCGGCTCTGCTGATCAAAGGCCTTGCCACTGTTGTTTTAAAGGTGACATTAACATTTAAGGAGCTTTTGAAAGCCCTGGCTTGCAATAAAAAGCCAGACACCCGGTCACAGAGCAACTCAAACGCAAGTTTAATGATAATGAAACAGCCTTTTGTTCTTAAACTCAAAGAAGAACCACAAACCTATTCATAGTGTTTATAATAAAGACTGTGAAGCCTTTTACACATAATCCAGCAAACCGATACCTGCGAGCCGCGGTGTTATCCAATGATCCCTAGAGTGTGCAGAGCCGGCTTTTGTGCATGCCTCCCTCCTCGGCTTGCAGGCACAACCACCACGTTTCCTTCCGACGATGCCAGGCTTCAACCAGCGCCGTGAGCACTGCGCGGATGCCTCCTCCTGGTTGTGAGCCTGTGCCGAGCCGTGCCGCTGGCCCGGGACTCGTCAGCGTGTCTCCAGCCAGGGTGGCACGGCATGGCTTGGCAAGGGATGGCATGGCACAGCTTGGCACGGCATGGCTCAGCATGGCACGGCATGGTTCGGCACAGCGTGGCACAGCCCTGCCCCTCATCCCGTTCCGGACTTGCACCAGCTCAGAGCCTCCTGGTCCAGGACAGCTGTAGTTTAGGGTCCGGCTCATGTGTGCCGTTAGCACGGCAGGCACCAAACCTCTGGTTTTACGGCAACTGAAATCACCGTTTTCCCTCCTTCTTCCCTTGCTGCAGCCCCATGTCRCTCCCTGCACCCACCAAAACTCCCTTTGGACTTATCCCTGCTGCAGACACGGACCTGGATGACCGGGGCTGCCGCTCCCTCTGCTCTCAGAGCCAGAGCTCCAGAGAATTGGGCGCATTTTAGGAGCGCGGTGCAGGAAGCCATGCACGCAGTGCTGGGGGGCTCCGTGCACACAATGACCAGCCTTCTCCTGGCACTTCATTTATAAATAGCCTGGAAATGAGAGCTGGGTAGATAGGAGCCGGGCAAGAAAATCCCCCTCTCCCTGCACTGGTTCTAGCTGTATTGTCTCTCACTGTAAAGCTCTTTGCTTTATGGCTCCCAGCCCTGCGCCGTCTGCTGTATTTTACCTTGCAGCTCCGATAAAGGCAATTGCATGCATGTTCCTTATCACATACAATTGGAAATATCAAGCAAATTCCCTCATTCTGCAAAGTCCTGGAGAGCCTCTGCTCTACTGTACAAATATGTTTTTATGACTGTGTTACATCAAAGATCTTTTTTTAGTCCTCCCCACCCTCCTGGATGTGGTAAATAGCACTGGGTCCTGATGCACATGCATTCCCTGAGCACRGAAAGAGCCAGGGAATGGCTCAAAGCAGGAGCAGAAAAGGGAGGTTTGTTCATTTGGTCGGGCCTGGCAGGTCAGAGGTCCCAGCAGAAGAAGGCGCAGAAGGATCGATAACATGCAACGCTTCTCCAAACCCCTCCTGCCCACGGTGTTGTCCAAGCGGGAATTCCCTCTCTCGCCTCTTGCAGCRGCAACCCCGGATTATTATTTCTGTTTTCCAGAGGGATGCGCAGGCGTCCCGCTCCCAGACCCTGCTCTGGCCGCTGCCTTCTGCCTCCCGCACCCAGCCAAGGGCCGGGATGCTCTCCGAGCCGGGATGCTCTCCAAGCCGGGATGCTCTCAGCACAGCGGTCATTGTCTCGGAGCCCGAGCGGGGAGCGCSGATCTCCCCTTTGATTTCTGAGGGCATGGATATCCAAATAAATTAGCAATGGGAATGTGCGGGGGTGGGGGAGGCAGGCAACGGGAGAGCTGGCGGGCTGGAAGTGACCCAGACCCAGGGAACAGATGCAACTCATAACGTTAATGAGGGTTTTTTTCTTTTCCCTCCCCAAAGGCATTGCACTCTTGAGAACGGGGGGCTTTCTATCCCATGGCAACACCAAGCGGGGAAAAAAAGGGCCCGGCTTTTATTTCATTTTTTTGTCCTTTACAGGAATTGCAGGCAAACAAAAGCCCTGAACAGATTTATCATTTTTCTTTCTCCCCCACCCCCTCCTTTTCTTTCCTTTTATATTTTTTTAAAATAGGGTTAGAGCAAGATGGATGGTTCCCCAGGCCCAGGGAATGAGCAGATCGAGGCAACCCTGTCGTCTCTGGCATCCCATTAAGCCAAGCTCTGGGAGGAGGCCGCCGTAAGACTTATTAAATTTGCCCCAGCCCAGACCCCGGACACGCAGGGCTGCCCCGGCTCGGCCACCTGAGTGCCACCTTGCTGTCCCCACCGATGCCACCTCTGGCACCTCTCCCGTGCCCCCCCCCGGGGCCCCGATCCGGCCCCGCTCTTGCCCCCCGCATCAGCCCGGGAAGYGCCTCCATCCGTTCTTGTCAGCCGAGGCCGATTCGTCACCGGCGGGGTGACAAGCGGTTGTATGGCTCTGTCAGCCCATCGCCGGCGCGGGCTGGGCCCCCTGCGGCAAAGCCAAGGGTCCTCCCCAAGGGGGGGGGGCTGGGGGCAGCAGAGGGGGGCACGGCCAGCCCCCGACCTGCCCCTGACCCGGGGGCTCCTGTGGTTGGAGAAATGGCAGTGGAGAGGGAATGGAAAAGGAAAAAGAGGTGAAAAAAGGAAAAAAAAAGGGATAAAAAGATAATTTGAGCCCTATCGAGTCCGCTGCCGGGGGGGCACGGGGGCAGGCTCAGCTGGCGGGCAGGCAGGGAGGATGCTGCCCCATCCCCGCCACCCGCCAGCGCCGCGTTAGCACAGTTATTTCCACTTTAATACTTAACAAGGATTTAAAACCCTTCTGTAGTCAGAGTTTGTTCTCAGCGATAAATTTTGAATAGCTTATAAATTATGGACACAACGTGGTGTCTCTGTCTGGGAGGAAGGGCCGGACCAGGCTTGCCGTTACGGCGGTGTAAAGCTGGCGTGGCATTGCTGGCAATGAGTCCGGCAGGTTGGCATTCCCGGGAGCCGGATCCGGCCCTCTGTGCCTAGATATAACATTACTGTGACGATAGTATCATATCKCATAGCAAAGCACAGTCACGTCTGCTTCACACCTCCCGATAATAATCACCCAGGATGCAAAAATCACAGGACAGAATTACAGATGAAYGGAGAAATGCACATCATCTCTCTCTCCACGTATGTATGTATATGTATATATAGATATAGATATAGAGATATATATAGCCACAAGCACATGCACTTGTATGCACGGAGAATATGCTCATGCTCAGGACGAGAGGGGTCAGATTGCCCGTCTCCCGTTGACAGGCACCCCCCCATGCCCCGGCTCCCGACCAAACACGTCCCTGCTGTAACACCCAGGCATCGCGCAGGGGACTGCAAACTCCGGCTAAAATCCCTGCAAACGGGGAGCTCCAGCTCCCGCAGAAACGCCTTGTAGCCGCCTGCTCCGCTCTTGGCTCCGGGGCCGGGAGGGGATCCACGCCGAGAAAAAGCCTGGCTGGAAGAGATGATTTCATCCACCCGGTGAGAGAAATAGCGAGCGTTTCTGAAAGCCACAGGGGTGTATGCAATGAGCCTTCCTTACTTTTTCCCTGGCACACCGTAGCAAGTCGGTAATTAGGTTAGAGCATCGCTCCAGCTTTATTTCAGTACACTGATGTCCAATAAATGAGTATGAAGTTCATATGTGTGCCTGTAGTATATAAAGGCTGTAGGAAAATGGCCAGTTTTCACTACATTAATTCATAAAGCAGGTCATGCTGGTCTGGCCCTTTACCTCACTTGTTATTTCTATTTATTAGTAATATTGATGTTTCAACCAGGGATCAGGACCCTATCGAGCTAGCTTTAATATCAGAAAAGATTTAGCAGGAGAGAGCTCCATAATGAAGCAACAATCCCAACGCCGTGCTCTCACGTAGTGCAGCTCACAAACACTACTATTATTTGTAATAGTGTTTTATTTTACTTTTCACTTCCATTGCAAACCCAGCATCTCCGATCACCCCGGCTTGGCCACGTAAAACGCACCGCTTGCACGCTCATCGGCAGGTTATTAAAAAGCCTCGTCAGGACTGRAAAACTAAACAGGTCTAAATGAACGCAGGTTCGCTTTGTGGAGCCGCGGCGTTAACGGGCCAGGTACCCAGCTGGTGTAATTAGGTGCCACTGAGCTCTGCCAATTGCCCCGGTGGGAGGTCTGGCAGGGCTGGCCGTGCTGGCAGGGCTGCGGGCAGCGGGGCAGGGGCCGGGGACAGCCCATGGCCCACCTGGRGCTTGCTCTGCACGCCGGTGGGTTTTCCCAGCTTTCTCCCCTTTTTTCTCCCCAGGCTTTCAAAGTGCTTTTGCTTTATGTCATCTTCCTGCTGAAGCTGCAGCACTTGATGGAGAAACTTGAGCAATGCTGCGTGGAACTGAGCGATAGGTGCAGAGCTGCGTATCATTTAGGAGCGTAATGCGGCCAACAGCCCGGTGCAGCAGGACTGTGCTGGTCTCTGGCCGAAGGCAGCACGTTCGCCAGTGCTGGAGGACGGATCCCTGCCCGGAGCAGGGCATCCCGGGACTGGTACCCCGGGACTGGTACCGCGGGACTGGTACCCCGCTGGATCTCGCTTTCCTGGCAGCGCAGGTATTTAGGCTGCATTAGGGAATGATCACATACTATGAATGCCAAAACTAATTTTTAAATCAAAACCACTTGGGAGCTATACAAAGCCTAGAACCACATCTAAACCAGCTTCAAATTCATTGCCTGCTGAGACGCTGRGCACGAGCCAGTCCTCAACCTTGAATGATCCGTTTAAAGCCAAGATATACTTAACCAGGGTTCGTCTGGCAAAAACTCCTGGAACTATTGATCCTTGAGAAAAAGCAGTCAAGGGAAATAAAACTGTCCTGGTTATTGCCTTACCATGTTCTCTATCACAACTGCAAAACTTTAGCTGCAGAAGCAAGGACAATCACTCCTGCCTCCAGCAGATCTCCCTCGGTGGTGTTGAATTGGGTCCTCTAAGTAGAGGACTGTTCTGCCAGGCAGGCAGGACCTGTATGTACGGCATTACCTCTGGGTYTTTATTTTTGTAATTTCTTTAGAACGGTAATATTTCCTAGAGCATGGTGGGCCAGAAACTGCATTTCTGTGGCGCGCACAACAGCGGGATCGAAAACTGCTTCGAGCAGCRTCAAAACCAGATGTTCCCAAAGAGCGAAGGGAAGATGTTACCTGCCTCTCATCGCCCCTTGGCTGTGACATTTCAGTGCCAAATGCTCTGAGGCCGAGGCTGAGCTTGGATCTATTGCATTTGCAGAGCAGAGCTGTGCCGGAGGGGGTGCAAACCCCCGCGGGTTCCCTGGGAATTGGGGTCAGCACAGGGGGCTGGGAGAGGAAACCAAGAGATTTCAAGACATTTCGGGAAAAGASTCTCTTGAAATTCCAACCTTGCCCGCTAAGCATGACCTCAGGGGTCAGATCCTGCTCTCGGTGATGCTGCTGTGAAAGCCGAGTAAATCTGGGGGACTCAGCCAAGGTCACTTCAGGCTGGGAAGTGACGTCCAATTTCCCACCGTGTAAATGGCAGCAGGATCTGCCCCCCCACCCCCCAATGCTTCTCTTCATCCCCCCTTCTGCCATGTCTTTCGAAATGTTTATGTTGGATTGTCTCACAATTTACACTGGAAATCCATGCAATGCGTCTCTCTTGTCGAAACGTGCAGTGTCAGCAGTTGGTGATCTGAAACCCCGGCCGCATGCTGGAAACCCCGGTGCTGAGAAAGGGAGGCACAAATCCTGCAAAGGGGCTGGGCATTGCACTTCCAAAGCAAAATAAAGCACCTCTGGGGAGTGTTACAGGACCGGGACTGTACAGGCAGGATGAGGTCGAGCCGTGGCAGCAGGACTCGTGCTGCTGGACCCGCTTGCAGCATCCCCGGGCATCGCATGGGCTGTGCAACCGCARCCCCCCGTGTCTGCACCTTTTGCATGTGCAACAGAGCCAAGTGGGAATTTTCTGGTGGATTTTCTTTTCTGCAGGGAAATTCCAGTGAGCTGAAATCGAAGCTTCAGCAGAGAAACCCTCCTGGGCTCCCAAGGAGGAGGAGGAGGAGGAGAAGGGGAATTGCACAGGGCTTGGGGCACCGGGAGAGAGCCAAGTTCAATCCCTTGCGCTGAGCCAGGCAGGACAGGACCTCCTGCCTCGGGAACTATCCCAGTTTGAGTGTGACTCTGRGGTTTCCCAACTTTTCATAACAAATTCTGTTTTTTTACCAACACAGAAGAGGAAAAAAATCAGCAGTGCCCCCAGCCTCTCCCTTTGGCCGATGCGAAGTGTGGCTGGTGCTGCGGTGCTGTCCCTGAGCTGAGACGAGCAGGGCTCGGCGCCATCATCAAGGGGTGAATTACTTAMGCCTTGTCGCAGCGATGGTGATTTTCCTGGGATAATGCAGGGGAGACTTTGCAAAGGCAGCTCCCCTGCTTGCTTGTGGGAATACAGGAGTGTACCTTGAGAGACTCGGCAGGAGTGGAAGCAGGGWTGGACCAGAGCAGCCCCCAAAACGTCCCTCACCAGGATGGAGAGTACATCAGGATCTGGGACACCACGGGCAGGAGTCCCGGGGTGTCTCTGCAGCCATTTCCACGTCAGGTCCGCTCCGCCGAGCCTGGCAGGGGGATGGAGCCTTTGTCCCCCRGTGCTGTGCTATTTACTGCTTGCTCTGCATCCTCACCGCAGGGCACAGAGGCTGCGAGGCCATATGAGACCGTGGCGATGAACATCTAGCCTGACCTACTTACAGCCCAGGCCCTGGGACTTTCTGGAATTCATCCTCTTGGAAACACAACGTATAATTTTAGGGCAGTAGAAATCCGCACTGGATGGGGATGTTGTCCCAGCCTCCGCCGGGTCCGTGACGCCAGAACTGCTTTGACTGCCTCTGAGCGCGCTTGCCACCGCATATCAATGCACAGGCTCCATTAACAACTCAAATTGCCACTGATATGCTTCTCATTATATTTCAGGCCTTACGCATCATTATTTCATTTAAAAGACAGTATTTGTTTTTCCTTCCCTTAATTCACGTCCCCAGAAAAATCTCATTAGAACGTTGTCGCTCGTTGCAATTGGRAGTAAACGGCAGCTTAATCCAACCTGCCAGGGAAGCCAATTGCCCCGTAAAAATCTCCTTGAAGTCTCCATGCAGGGGCAGGCGGAGGGGGGAGAATAATAAAAAGGCATGGAATTAGGAGGGGCCGAGGCTCGTTTGAGAGGGGAGGAAGGGACTGTGGATGCTGACAGGATAGTGATGCAAATCCCCTTCGGAGCACCCGAAGAATCAACCTAAATGGATTAATGTGAGGACAGAGAAGAAATTACTTCAGTTGTTTCTCTAATTCAATTCAATTTATTTTTGTACGGCATCTTCATACCGAGCTTCTCACAGCTGCTTCACCCAGAAGAGAAATAATACAGAAACACCATTCTGGCAGAAGTGCTCACCAGTACAGGCAGCTCAGCGGGAGGAAGGAATATGAGTGCTGGCCTTGAGGATTTGATTTTCCAAATCATCAGGAAATCACATGCCATTTTTTTTTCTTTTTTCCAATTTCAATATTACTAATTTCCCCAGGCTTTCCTCAAACCATCTCTGTAATATACTGAGGCTGATTCTAATCTCACACTGCTTTTATAGCACTGTAACTCTGATCTCACACTGGTTTTACACTGGTGCAGTTCCACTTACTTCAACTGAGTAAATTCCTGATTTATGTTCGTGTAAACGACAGCAGAAATAGGCCCATGGTTTTCCCTGGAGCAATGCCTGTCTCACGCCGGGGTGAGGAAGAGGAAGATCAGGTCCCTTGCATTGCAAATGATGTGGAAAACTGTCATTAAATTACACCTAGACCCTCGCTTTCAAATATACTTTTGCTTTCTTTTATAAAATGTACTGTATTGTCAAAGTTACAAACTCGTGGGAGGAGATCATCCGGGAGGGGAGGCCAGGACAGATGGCTACTGTGCCAGTCTCGATGGAGAGGGTGGGTTGCAGCCCCTGTTCTCCTCTACTTTTTGGGGGAAAATCAGTCTGCACCCCCTCCTTGCTCCGGTTTCTTTTGCCCATTTGTGCAGAAACTGCTTCTCTCTTCCTCGGGCCCAGGTCTGTGCACCGAGAGTCTGGTGCTTTGGGTTAAATTGAAATGTGTGTGTCCTTTTTACTTTAAAATATTAAAATGTAATCCTGGGGAATGAAATCCCTTAAGACAGCACAGTGACAGTGCAGCACTCGTTAGCTCGCAGAGCAAGGAGGGCCCTCATCAGAGCCGGCGACGAGAGCACAAGTGGGTTTCTCTGCAAAGACCCACTAACGTTACTCTAATTAATTTATTTTTTAAGGCTACACACAAGGGAGCTGATCAATGCTTTGCCCTGAGGTCTGGTTTATTTGGAGCATATATCATTTCCTTGATTTAGCCTCTGCGATGTGAAAGGATGTAACTAGCATCTTGATACCTGCCTCTGAGGCTGCTCCCCTCCCCTCGACACGAGCAGGCACAGCATCCCGAGTCAACGCCTGAGCTCTTTATGCAACACCTGATCCCCGTTAGACGGGTGCCATTAAAAGCAGCTCCCCTGCCTGCAGGGCAGTGATGCTGGATTGGCACCAGGCRTCAGTGCTGGGTGTGACCTGGGCTCCTGAATCCCCCCGCAGACCCCGCTGGGTGAGACCAGGGCTGCCACGTCCGAGGGATCCTGCTGAGCTGGGCTCTCCACCCAGGCAAGTCTCATCCTCCCTTGGTTCTGCTAATGGAGGAAAAACAGGGACTGTTGTAATTAATGACTGTGACAGCCACTGATTTATCATGGATTGGAGTGTTTTTCCCCTCTCATTTGCTCTTGGAAAAAGCTGGGACAGAGACGGGGGGAGATGAAGGCAGGCTGGCAGCCAGGAGGGAAGGGTAGTGATGGAAGGGTGTTGTCTTTGCTCAGATGTGGGTCTGGTTTTGTGGACTGGGGGTCCCTCAGCTCCCACCAGCCTCTGTGCTGTGCCCGAAGGAGCCTTTTGCTGCAGTGCAAAGCCACCAGCCTTTTGTGGAGGTGTGTGATGGCCAAACAGCAAATAACTTGGGGTCAGTGCTGTTGCCCACAGCTCTCCCAGTTTTTCTGTGCTCTAGCCCAGGTAGGCTCTTGCTGGTGCACATGGAGGGTCAAAGATGGATTTCTCTCCAGCCATCCTCTCCCCCTGCTGTGACTTGGTGCAGGGAAGGGAGTGATGCTGCAGTCCTCCAGCAGACCCCTGGCTGGGGCAGGCTTTGGGCAYAGCAAGCCAGTGGAGGGAAGAGGATTCAAGTGCCCCAACTCCCACTTCTGGGTGCCAGAGCCCCACCTGGGAAGCCTAGCAAGCATAAATCAGTGTAGCTGAATWGTTTTTATAGGGCTGTGCTGATTTACGCTGGCTGAGGACCCTTTGCCATTGCCCAGCCTGCTGGATAAACATCACACCTTCACACCCAGCATGGCACCAGCTTTTCCTCTGAGCCCCTCTCCTGCTGCTCCTTGCTCTCCTGCTCCGTACAGTCGGAGAAAGCACCGACTCCACGACCCTCCCAGCACATGCCACCTCTGAGCAGCCTCGCTGAGAGCCCCGGGGCTCTGCAGGGACCCCTCGCCCTCCCCAGCCTCCCAGACAGACCCAGGAGGATGAGATGCCACAACCTGACATCAGCAGAGTAAAATATGGCCCTGGCAGTAATCCGATAGAACTTGATGGTAATTTGGGGTGGGGGGAGGAGAGAGAGGAGGAGGCATCGAAAAAAAGGAGGCATTGAAAGTACACTTCCTTTCAGTGCATTGCTGGGAAGAGCATTAGGAAAACCACTAGATTATTTTTCACATTCTTCAGTGCAAAACTACTGCATTTTATGACCACTATCAATAACAGCTATCATATTACTAATGCTACAGTTGCCACATATATAATATTTAAATCACATTTGCGGCTGACAGAGACCTATGGATATTCTCGATCCCAACAGGCTATTACAGTTCATATCATGTCTGTCATATAAATATTATGAATCATTTCCCACTATCTTTATGGGGGCTACATTGACATCGTCAAAAAGGCTCTGGGTACTGCTGGATACTGCATATTTATATACACCTTATGTATATGTATGTGAATGGAGGGAGATTTATACAACAATCATCAGTAATAAATGCCTATGATAAAGCATATTATCTTCACACTTCATTTGCAAAGTGTTTTGTATGCAGGGACTAGGAGAAGGCTCTGTTAAGTGACTGGGTCACATCCTCAAGCCCTGGTGTAAATGGAGTGGCCTCTCTGCCATGAGGCTGATGAGCAGCAGTTGGGGCCCGGCAGTGTCGGATGAGCTTCAACTGGTGCCCAGGCACCGACTTGGTCAGTGTGCTGCTGGTTCACATCAGGTGAGGATTTGGCTCGTGTCCCACTTGCTGGATGGGTGATGCTCCATGTGCTTTCCCCAAAGAGCTGTAAATCTCCTAGTTAATGCGCTGCATTTCATCTTCCATCTGTTAATGCTTTCTTTGCTGGCTTCCTTGGCAGTCAAGCCCTGGTCTGGGTGATGAGATGAAATAAAGAGATCTCCAGGTGTTATAAAAGGCAGAACTAGACTTTCCATTTACAGAGTCTTTTTGCAAAGCAGTTAATTAAACCACTGTCCCTGCAAACCAGGTGAGACATGCTAAACCCAATCCACCAGCAAAGCACAAGAGAGGAAGAAACCTCCCCTAGGATTATTCAAGCTAGATCCAGACAAGAGCCCAGGTGCCCTGAGACCTCTTCCCCAAACCCGTTTTAACTGCTTAAATACTTTATTAAGACTTGCTCCATATGCAGAGACAGACAAGAACAAATGCAACTTTATGACTTGGAAGTTAGGAGGTCTCTAATAAGCATTTAATGTCCAGTTCTGAAGCAGCTGAAAGTGCGGCACAGTACTTTTGACTGTGCAATACATTATTTTATCTGAGCAGTCTCCAAAAGTGGGGAGAATGCAGTGTCTCTGCCTGTCCTTGGCGTGGGAATGCAGCTCTCTAGCTCCAGCAGATCAAATAAATCATGTGCATTTCACTTCATAAACAAACATCATCAGCCTGTTAAATGCTGCTGGGAAAAAAAAAACCAAAGCAGTTTGAATCTCCAGCACTTAGAGAAATGTCTTGTCCTCTAGATTTTTTGCTGGTTTGCGTGTGTAATGCCTCCCCGAGGAGCGGGGACCCACCCCCTGCAGCTGTTTGGGTTTGCAAGGATGGGTCGGATGTGTCTGACAGATGCTGAGAGGTCCTGGCAAGACTCTGCTGATTTCTGTGCTTGGGGACTACCTCCACTTTCAGACTCCAGGGTCCCTGTGTGATGCCATGGCCTCTGACCTGTCCCCCAAAGTCCTGCTGTGTCTCTTAGCTGTAAGGGAGCCTGGCTGATACTGGGAAGAAAAGMAATGCGTGAGCTCCTCTCGCCCCTGAGAACAAGAGGTAGGTCCTGTCCTGAAGACCTGCGGTCCCCATACCCCAAGCAGACAGTTCCACAGTCCATGGACATTTCATGAGCCTGTAAGTCTCCTGGGGTAGACAGGTAATACAGATCCTGGTCCTATGGCATCCAAAGGGTTCAGGGTCCTGGAAYCTGCAGTGACTTTGGAGGGACCAGGTTGCTGGAGTTGAGGACAAGCCTGGGAAAATCCCACAAAGTGTGCATGAGTGGAAGGTGTCTTGCTCGATTACATTTGGTTTTCAGCTCACATATGCAACCAGATTGCCCGAGTCACACATCATAGCCTTCTTGGGGAGGGACTCTGTGGCCACGAGCCCCAGGCCAATGGCTGCAGCCACCCTTGCCTCTATATCTGGGTAGCTCTGGCCACCCATCGCAGCCTCGCCCCTAGCTGTGCCGGAGGAGATGGAGCCCAGACATGGCCCGTGAGCTTCTCCTGTTCTTTCTCGTTCACACTTTGTATTTATTCTTTCTTTAATCTGTAATAAAATGCAGCCAGGGAGGGAAATAGGTGTGTTTTTTTTTTTTTCTAACTGTGCAGGAGGGCATGAAACAGTAGGGAAGAACAGCAGCAGGTTTTGCTTTTGTCCCATAAGATAATTCTGGGTTATGGACAAGATAAGCTGGAATCACTTGGAAAAAACAAAAGCTATGATTTCCAAATCCCCTTACTGGGCTCAGGTGCCCAGTTCTGAACACAGTCTCAGGTCTCAGTCCCCCCAAAGCAACTCGGTGCCTACCTCCTGCTGATGCCCACGCGCACCTGGATCCCTTTGCCCCAAATGTCTTGAGCACAYGTGGAGGCAACAGAGTGGGAGCGTGAGGATGGAGGGAGAAGCCTTTGCCTACCTGACTCCRATCTGTGATTGAACATAGTATATCTCTGTCAAATTCGTTCAGAATTGAGTGATGGGATTGAAAGCTGTTCAGATGAGGACAGGCAGACCCCAAATCATCCCATCACATCAGCCTGCCTTCCTTAGGATCCCAGGCTAAAGKGTATTTGCATTACCCAGGGGCAGAGAGAATGAGAGCCACTCAGAGTTTCACAAGACAGCTCTCCCAGACTGTAGGACCTTCAAGCGTCCCTGCATCAAGCAGATGTACAAGCCAATGACCTGCAAAAATTATCTTAACATTCCCCCCATCACCCCCCATGATGATTTAAGTCCTTAGCTAGGAAGTGCAAAGCTGAAGTTGAGCACAGCATTAGGCAGCCTGGTAGAGCTTATTAAATTAATAGTGCATTAAAGAATTGAGGGGAGGTGGGTGGGGGGGGAAAGGGAAAGAAGGTTTGTAACATCACAGAAATATCCTTGCTACCTTCTGGCATCTTCAAGAGACTGGAAATGTGGGACTGCATCCAGCTGTCTTCTCTGGGGCAAAATTCCTTTGGCTTCTGTGGGAGGTTTTACCCAAATAAGGACTGCAGGATCAGACCTGTTATTGTCACTGCAATTAACATTTAGATCCACATCTAACATGAACTGTTACAGGCTGGTTAGGGAGAAATTTAATTTGCTCTAAACAGCTTGATGGGAGAGGAGCGTGAAATGTCCTAGTTATGGTAATTTCATGTGTTAGAGTCTACAAAGGTGGATTTTCAGCCATGGGTCTAATAACCCTGATATCTGCTGCAGCCATCAACCTCAGCGTGCATTGGGATCCTGAGGTTTGGGGTCAGATCCCCACCTGTGCTCAGTGGCGGGGTGAGCCATTTACACCGGCTGGCAGCTATCTGATCGCCATGGACATGCTCAAAGCCGTAAAAGGCCCACACTCATCTCGGGCTGTTACAGCCCTGATGACTCAAATGGCATTTGTGTGGTACGGGCAGGTGAGAGCCTGGATCTGCCCCGGTGAGGCACGGAGGAGCATCGCCCCCAGATGTGTTTTCCCTTATCAGACACAAGGATGAGCTTTAGTTTGTGTATCAGGAAACCGATTTCTACCTTTTGCTGTTGGGGTTTGTATGCAGGTATCCATGAGATTTATGATTTTTGCCCTGCCGACCCACTCTTAAAGGCTTTGGACCTGCTTTTTCTAACAACCCCCAACTTTCTTTTATATCTTTATGTATTTCCTTTTTTCCCTTTTCTCCCAGGAGTTAATGTAACTCAGCCATAAAAACTGACTTGGAGATGAAACTTGGCATTTAAGGTCCCAGCCCGGGAGCAAATGAAGTTACCAGTTATAAACACACACCAAAATCTGTTTGGACATGCTGAAATTACAGGAGCAGAGGATAAAAAGGATCCAAGACGTTTTATTTTGTTTTAACTTCTGCAGCTCTGTGTGAGTGTCAAGTTTGCAGCCGCTTGCCTGACGCAAGATGGGTCCTCTTGGTGTTTTTCTTCTCCTTGTTGTAATTAAAGCTGATGAATTGCAATGCATCTCTCGCCGTGCCGGGGGAGAGGCGGGGGTCCTGAGCTGGTCCGCACCAGGATCCCGTGGCGTTGCCAGCTGTGTACCCCTCATTTAACTGCCCGCGTGTGGGTCTGCCCAGAAGGAAAGGCAGAGTCTATGCCCTGGCAGACACGCACAGAAGAGCAGGCAAGAGTTGTAAGAGAAATCAGGTATTAGGGCCTTTC
Source organism: Oceanodroma leucorhoa (assembly GCA_030449065.1). Classification (NCBI taxonomy): domain Eukaryota; kingdom Metazoa; phylum Chordata; class Aves; order Procellariiformes; genus Oceanodroma; species Oceanodroma leucorhoa. The sequence continues at coordinate 4,346,526 of JASVER010000075.1, read as the reverse complement.
CAGGGCCTCTCCTGTGTGGCTTTAGATACTACAGTGATAGGTATGAGATAGTCCGATAAGTGCACGCAGGTGATAGGCAGGGATATGGCAATGAAAGATAGATAAGAGGCTTCGTTTTTATAGGAGGAGGTGCTAGATTGCCAATTAAAGAATAAATCATGGCAGATAAGAGGCTCGGAAGCGTTCCACGGCCAGATCCGCCACACAGCGAGATGATGGTTAGTGGTGGCAGCGCACCCATGTGTGCATGTTCTAAACCAGGATGGTGATGGGTGCCCTGGCTCTCCCACCTACCCCCTGAGTTCCCCCAAACCCACTTGCTGTGGGAGAGCTGGGCTCTGCGTTGGGAGTTACCTGTGCCAGCAGAAACCCCCAGAAGTGTCATGTCAGGCTTCCTGCGTGACCCTGTCGCTCCTCACTGCACGTGAGCAGCTGCAGCCGTGGACTAAGCCTGTTTGTTATGCATGTTACGGCCATAAAGAGTGAGGGTCGATACGATGTTTAATATGCTTCATGCATAGTAGAGTTGCTTTGGTCCATCAAGTCACTAATACACATCCTTAGGAGGCTGAGTATCATTTATTAAASCTGGAGGCACGCCGGGGAGGGTAGGGGCCAGGGCCCTGGCTGCTTTGGGATGCGGTGCTGGTGGGGTGGTACCCGCAGTGCTGAGGAGGTGAGAGTTTGCAGATGAACTGCACAGGCACAGAGAGTTATTTGTCGTGCCTCATTTACGGGAAATGAAATAAATTGCGCTTTGAGTGCCGGCCGCCGTGTGACAAACCCCGGGAACAGGGCTGAGGGTCTCGCTGGCTGCTCCGAGGCTGGGGTCAGCTGAGATTGCTCAGCATCACTCAAAAGAGCCACCCCACCCCC
>JASVER010000075.1:4112279-4334074 GCA_030449065.1 Oceanodroma leucorhoa | reverse complement strand
GGGGGGGGGGGGGGGGGCTCTGCTGCCCTGCTGCGGGGTGGCTGATGCTGTGCGGGGACTTGCTCCTGAGATATGTAGCAAGGCAGCACCCTGAATTACACCCTGGCACCCCTGGGACATGTCCCTGGGGTCCCAGATTAGCCGCTCCAGTGCTTTGCCCACTGCCTCCCCATCACATGCAGACCAGCACAGATCCCACGGTTTCTTTGCTGCTTGTAGGGCTGGGAGACACAGATTTAGTTTGTTAGAGTTTTTGCCCGTGTTTCGAGTTGTATTTTGATAGCGGTGCTGCTGTGCCCTGCAGCTCCAGGGCTTTGCCTTGCAGCTCCGGTACAGCTCTGCCTCGGGGTTTCTCTYGGGGGGAAGAGCCAGCAGTTCCCTTACGGCAAGTCGCTCCCTCTTCGTGCCTCACCTGTGGGGCAGGTTTAGGCTGTGGAAATCAGGGGCCATCGGTCACCGCGGGCTTTGTTTAGCTTGGGCGCTCGGTTTTCTCATCTTTSTTGTTTTTCCGCCTGCGCTGCTATCGCCGAGGGGCGTTCGGCACGGCTCCCTGCGGGCACCCGGGCGCTCTGGTCGGCTGGGTGTTGTGCCATGGGAGCCGAGGCTGGGCGGGCAYGGAAAACCATGTCTGGCTTCTCCAGCAAGGTTTCACGGCCTCTAGGTGTGTGCAGGAAATGTTGCAGGGCAGGGATTTCTTGCAGCAAGCCCTGGGTGGCAGATAACAGCGTGGTTCCCGTCTAAGGCCCCCACCTACGCAAGTGGGGAGGCTCCACCTCTCCCTGCGCCTTCCCAAAACCCCACGTGCAGGGGATGCGGGGCTGATCCGGGCATCCTCCCAGGTCTCTGTTTTGGAGCAGTGGCATTTGCCCCTGGACACTRCCCCGGCCGCCGTGAGATGGAGCCCACCCTGGGGCTGTTGCTGGGTGTAGCTCAGCTGCACCCCAGGAGCGACAGCCGGCATCGGGGSAGCCCAAAAGCTCTTCTCAGGGATGCAGGAGCAGGCGAGCCCCAAGATACGGCCCCGGGTGGCAGTGGCGGGGAGGGTGAAGCTCATCCCTGAGAGCAGAGGGATGCTCCCAGTCCTGCCTGAAATGTGGGGACCCCAAACCAGCCCTTCGGAGGGAGGAGAGTGCGTTTCGGGGTAGAAGAGTGCCTGCACTGGGTTGGGGTGCGGGTTGGGGTCCTCGTCGCCCACGTCAAGTGGGAAGGGGGCGAGCGTGGGGCCGGCGGTGCGTGCCGGGTGCGGGGAGGTGCCCGCGGGGCGGGAGCAGCAGGTCCTGCCAGTTCTCCCCCGCGCAGGGCTGGGCGCTGGGAAGTCCCCCCAGCTGCAGTCGAGGCCGGGGTGAGGGCTGATCCCGGGTCCCTCTCTGCCACCGGTTCCCCGGGTGGCCTTGTGCAAGTCGCCCACCCGATCTGGGCATCCCTCGGCTCCCGGCTGGGTGACGGGGTAACGCTGGTCCTGATGGCTCGACTGCAAGTCTTTGGGAGCAGAGACTCTGTGCTGGGAAAAACACCCAGAAAGCCTGGCCCGGGCTGGGAGTACAAGCTTGCTTTGCATGGGAAGGGAAGGCGAAGCCAGCATGCTCTCTAATTGAATGCACCTTCACAAATTAATAAGGTAGAAGTGACTCTACTGAAAAAAAGAAACCCCAGTGCGTTGGCCTGTCCCTGTAATTGTCAGTGTGGGAATCATGAGCACATGAGGACTTGCAAGCGAGTGATTAAATCCGCAGCCTTGTTTCAACAGCAGAGGAAATGAGCCTCCCCACGCTGCCCGGCCCCGCGCCAGGACTGGGGGTCGCAGGCGACCCTTCGGCAGAGGAGCCTTTGGCAGGGTGGTCCGGCTGGCGCGGACCCCGTGAGCACTGGCGGGATCAGCAGCTTGGCATTGATTTCATCGAACGGGTTCAAGATAGCGTCAGCTTAGCTAAGGACTGAGATTGACCCGTGGTGATTTGCTGACTGTATTATTAAGATGATGATGTGGCTGGGCTGGGGGAGAGGGAGCTTGTCCTTCCCGTCTCTGCATGGKGGGATGGCTTGGGGCAGGACTGACACCTTTTCCTAATTTTCACTGTATCTTTTGCTGTGAAGAGGTAAAATCCTGAATGTACCTTGAAGGAGCGTTAGGAGAAGGACTTTCCATCCCAGCTCTTGGCCCTGTCAGTAGCTGCAGAAGAGGAATGTTACAAGGAGCTGTTCATCATTGCAATTATTTTATTAAGAGTACACAGTGTGCTTGAGAGCTGGAAGAGATGGAGCTTTGGGATGTTTTCAGCATTATAAATACTGGTTGGTTACATCACCCAGCTTTTAAAAAATGGTATGTGTAGTCCTGGTGAAAGAGGATTTGCAGACAACCTTGGAGAGGAGAGCTGGGTGTCTGTTCCCAGCAGGGAGGGCAGTGCGGCTTCTGTCCTTGCATCTCCCTCGGGACCAACAGGGAGAGGAACCTCTGGGCTCTGCCCCTGCTCAAAATCCCTGGGGGAATTTGTGCCCGGGTGCCCGGTGCGGGCTGGAGATGGGTGAAATGGGCTCCTCGGGGGCAGCCAAATCATTATCTCAGGAGGTGGGTKAGCTCCTCGGGCAGAAACACGGAGCCCTGTAGCACACCACTGCTCCCAGCTCTGCAAATGCTCCATATAACCTCACGCTACCGAAACCCAAAATGCTGCTCTGAGGTCTGTTCTGCAGTTCACTGTCCTGCGTGGGGTCCTGCATGTTTTGGGAGGGCTGCCCGCCTCGGTGGCACCCCATCCTGCTGTGGGTCCCACGGCAAGCTGGCACCTCCGCGGGCGTTACCGCAGCCGGGGCTAAAGTCCACGGTGGGAAAATGCCSGGTGGACTTTTAACTGGAGTCCTCAGGAGAGCCCAGCTTAGAAACCTTTAACTGTTTCGTGGCGATCTCCGCTGGAAAACAAAGAGAGAATTGGGGAGAGGGTGGGCTGCCCGCCCGGGGTCGGGTCCCGGCAGCGGGGGCTCGCTTGCGGCCGTGCCGGGGGGGCGATGGGGACCGCGCCGGCTGGTGCTGGGGTCATCGCTGCACATGTCCACCCCTCCACTGGCTTTGCTGTCATACCCTGGGCTCTCGGTCCGGCTGTGCCATGTAGTACGGGCCCCCCAAAATCCAGCTCTGGGCATGTAGAGGCTGCACCAGAGTCACCAGACTGTCCTCCTTGGGACACATCTCAGCGTGYGTCCCGGCCCTCCTCCCTTCAGGCCCGCTTCGTGGCCTGAAAAGATGAACCCTGTTTGCCGGGGAGGGGGTGGGCGTTGCTCTGCAGCATCCATATCAATGGGAAGCTGCATCTGAAGGTTGAAAGGAGACTTGGCTGCTGCTTTTTTTGCTGTCCCATATGCTGGCTTTGCCTCCTGCTTCAGGCACCTGGGTGCCCAGGGGGGGTTTATTCCAGCACCTTCATCCTTATTCCTCTTGCCCTTCTCCTTGCTTTTGTTTTGCGTATTTTTTTTTTTTTCTGCAAGTTGTGAGTCTTGTTTGCTCTGGGTGGGTCTGTGGGCCCCGAGCAGGTCCCCGCTGCCGGCCCAGGGCTYGAGCGTGTGGGTGAGAAGAACGGGGCTTTCCCGTTGACTCCGGCAAAACCAAAGAGCCACCCTCTCTGCGTCACGGGGCGATCGATCCGTCTGCGGCGGGGACGGGGACAGGGCATGCTCCCCCAAAGGACCAGGGCTTTGCAGGGGGGATATTCGTGCAAGCAGGGGCAATGCAGGATTTGTGCCCGTTGAGACCAGCTCAGCGTGGGACGGCATCGCTGGCAGTCCCTGGGGGCACGGTTTTGCAGGGGAGCGGGAAAGCTCCCCGAGCTGTGCCCTCGGTGGCAGTGATTCCTGGGTGAGAAATTCCCGCTGTGGAAGCTTTTATTACCGGGCAGAGCTAGGTTTGTTTTGTTTATCATCCATTTACTTGGCTTTGGAGGCATGCCCAGATTTCTCCAATTTTGTGTGTGGGGATGTTTGATTTATTAGGATTCAGGGTTTTTTTCTGGTTTAATTTCACTTCCTCAAACTGACAGGCCGTTTGAACAAACTTCTTTTGGATGATTTCCTCTATAGTTTTAAAGGGGTGCCTAAAAATAAGGAGAAAATGTCGCAGCATGGTCGACAATTAAAAAAACACCCGGTCTGCCGCTGTGACAAACCTCAGCCCTGATTTCAGTAACGGAGAGAGCTCAGAGGGTGAAAAAACAACATGATTTCACTTTTGGGTACTTAGAGCTTTTGACAGCACTTCAGGGATCACTGGCTTTACTTGTTTCGCTGTAGAGCTGATCGTGCTGCGATCCYGCGCACACTTAGGCATGTTCTTAGCTTTCTGCATGCGAGTGGTCCATTAAAATAGCTGTGCGTGTCTAAAGCTTTGCCAGCTCCAAGCTTTGGTTTCCTCTCTTTGGCTTGATCTGTTCCGCAGTAGTCAGGAAGAGGAGGGGGGGGRAAAATCCGTTTAAGAAACACTGGAAAATGTAATTGCAACCTCCAGAGAATGGGGAGCAGGTAGGGAAGGGCAGAGCACCTGTAGCTGCCTTGAGCTGGGTTTGCTGCGTTTGTTCCGCCGGGGTTTTTACAAGCTGGGATTTCGCAACGGCGACGTGGCTTTCGAAATAACCGAGACGGGGTTTTGCTTGGGCGTTCTCTGGGGTTCGGCGCCGGGCGCGTTGCTGGCGATGCAGCCCGCGGCGCCGGGAGGCGGTGGGGAGCCCCGGCGGYGTCGGGGCGATGCTCGGGTGCTGCCCGGGTGCAGGCAGGGACCTGGGGAGCCGCTCCGTCCGTCGCGCTCGCGGTGCCTATCAGCAGAGAGATTGAGATGAAGGAAAACTTCCTTTCCCCCTGTCCAAGCTATAAAAGCATGAGAGAGAGAGAGAGAGAGAAAGATTTCCCCCAGGGATCGGCAGTGATAAAAAGCCTCTCTTTTGAAAAGCARTGAGAGAAAAGAAGTGTGTCTAATCCTCCCGGAGAAGAAAGGGAGAACATCCCTCTGCCGCGAGCCGTGCGGGGGCCGGAGGGACTCCKGTGTGGATGCAGCGACCCGGCGCTCCTGCCCAGCCAGATCCTGCCTGGTGCTGGCTGATGCAGAGGAGGGGCCAGATCCTCTGTGCAGGAGCAGAGATGCTTTTTATGGCACGGGATCCGGGAGGGTGGGCTTGGAGGAGCTCCTGGGAGCCAGCCTGCGGGTCCCTGCAGGGCTGGGGGGTGGCTGTGCAGGGTGCAGGCAGCAGTGTGGGGCTCGTGGGGGCTGGGGAGGTGCTTCTGGCTCTGTTGCCATCCCCACGTTGCTCAATCTTTGCAGAAGAGCCTCGCTGGCATCCAGCGGGGGAGAGACATACACAGATTTTCTTTCCCCTTTTACCCTTGGCCCCGGGGCTGGAGAAGGCTGGAAAAGGGAGATGCAGCCCCGAGCGAGGAGGGATGCCTGTCCCCAGAGCGAGTATCCGAGGGGCTACCACAGCCCTTGATCGCTTTTTCCCGGTGGTACGGGGGCGTGCAGCTGGCCTGGCCGGCTGTGTCCTCAGCCGTCTTTCCTCTCCAGGTACAACCATGTCACCATTTCCTTGGTGACAACCTGCAGTCTTCAGGCATGGCACAAGAGCTGCTCTGTCACCCCGTCAGCGATGGGGCGGTGGCAGCTCGGCCGCTGGTCCCGTGCTTGCGAGTTCGAGCTGAGGCCGCCCGGTTCTCTTTATTGCTGTTGTGGTTGACGATTTATTTTGAGCAGCATCCGCCCTGTCTCGTGACTTGATTAAAAAATAAAGCAAACAGCAGTGCGGTGTGGCTGCTGTGAGACCGGGGGTCCCTTCCCTGAGCCCCTACGGGGTTCCCAGCCCGTGCCTGGGCCGTGCGGACCGGGGACAGGCTGCTCTGGAGGGATTTAGCAGAAAAACGTACTGGGGATGGTAGGGTAAAGGCAAATGGCAGTGTCGCAGTGGAACGACCTCTCCGGCCAGGATTGCAGCTCGGCTGGGGACAGAGAGGTGGGCATTGGGGCGGGAGCCCCCCGCACACCCGAGCGAGGCAAGGGGCAGCTGCCCCGCTCCTGGGGACCCACCGCCCCTCCCGAGGGGGGGGTTGAGGATCCTTTCATAGAATGTAGAGATTCATCTRCTCGTAAACAATTATCTGTGTCTCCYTGAGCTGAATAATGATAATGCACAGCCAGGAAAGTCCTCATTATACTGAGATTAAYGAGTTTAAAACAACAAYAACAACAAAACCCCAAACCACCACCCSGCAAAGGAAGACCCTTCAGCAAGAAACGGGTGATGGGCTGGTGGTGCGATGGAGCTCTTGCCACAGCCCCGCTGCTGCTCCGGCGGCTGGGGAGGAAARTGAAGCTGACATCAGGGTGTGCTTGCTGACTGCCCAGCCTGGCAGGCAGTGGTGTGGGCTGCGTCCCGGGGATGCGGGCCGGGCTTCCCCAGCAGCCTCGCCTCGGGATGCGCTCGCTGCGCTTCTGGGTAAGGATTTTGGRGAGACCGTCAGCGTTTTGCTGTTGGAGAAACGTGCTGCGCTGGCCGGCGGGCGAGCACAGAGCATCCTTTTGTGTGCTGGGAGCCTTTGAGGCATTAGACAGTGCCTGTCATGTCGCGGTGTCACCTACTACCCGTCTGCTCATCTTGGTAACAGCGGGAAACTGGGGCTGAAATTTTTGAAGATCATCCTGGGATGTTACAGCCAACAGCTTCGGTGCAGGGAGTTTATGCCCTGGCCCTCGGGGAGGGCTTTGGCAGAGCCCACTGCCCTCCGCTTGTATATGGAGGGAGCAAGTGACTCATGAACCCCTCGCAGAGAAAGGGGAGCAGGAAATTAGCTCACGGCTCTTGTGAAAGACAGAAGCCGACTTGATACCTATAATTAAAGGGGGTGTCAAGGAATGAAGTGCAAATTCCTCAGTGGGCATCTCACCGGGAGGGAAAGCAGCGCCTGCCAGCTGACCCGAAAGTGGCAGCTCCTCCCCGGTGAGGGGCTTGTGGGGGGGCCAGTGCCGGGTCTGTGAGGGCCAGGCAGGAGCCCCCTGCTCCCGTCCCTCCCGGCAGTAAGGAGCTGATGCAGATGGCAAGGCCACGTGTGTCCTGTCCCTGTCCTGTCCCCATCCTGCTGCTCCAGCCAGCATGAAGACACCGGCCGCGGGGAGCTGCAGGAACAGTGCCCAGTGGGGACGGTGGATCTGCCCCAGGCAAAAAACTCCTGGGGAGCACGTGGGGCTTGTCGGGGGGGTGAGGGGTCCCTGGGCGCAAAGCTGGGGAGAGGCAGCAGGAGAGAGTGAGGTGAGGGGGGTTTGGGGTGCCTGCTTTGGGAATTTCAGGCGAGCAAAGGCAGGAGCAGGATGTGGAGGCAGCGTCCGTGATGGTGCAGTGGGGTGGGATGGCCTCGGGGGGAGACCYGGGTCCTCACCGGGCTTGGAGGAGGCACTTGGGGACCCGTCCTGCTGGGGTGCCTGCAGCAGTCTCTGTGTCATCTTGAGGGTTCCCTAAAGCGCTTGTGTTGCCCCCCAGCACACCTCTGAGGGGAAGGGAAACTGAGGCACGGGGATAGTGTTGTGTGTTTGTTTTGCGTGAGCGCTGAGCAGGCTCCAGGCTCTTGCACCGGTCCCTTCTTTTCCAGCCGCTCCTACCTGCGATCCCTGGGCTGGTGCCAGGAGCACGCAGCGAGCGGTGGGGTCCCTCCGGCCGTCCCCCGGCGCAGCACCCTGGCTCGGTCCCCGCGGCTGCGAGCGCCTTCCCAGCAAATGTCAAATCTGCTGAGCAGACGGAAAAAAGAAAGAAAAAAAAAAAAAGAAAACCACCACCCCAACCCAATAATACGAGGAAGAAATGCTGGTGTGTCCTGGGTGGATTAGTTGAGACTCCTCGCCGGATTCCTCCGAAGGGAGGTGCTCGTGCTGGAAGCCGGCCACCAGCCGGGCCTGCCGCATTTTTCCTGGATTCTCTTACCATTTGGGGACTGAACTTTTGTCTGAAAAATATGTATTTTTAACTTGGTTGTGTCTGAAGCTTGTCTCGGCTTCGGGCTGCTTGGCTTTCTGCTGGCCCAGTCATGCGCTGAGGTGGATGCGCTGGGAGCTGAGGGCCAAATCCTCCATCCTGGCCCRGCCCAGGAGGAGGAAGCGAGAGAAGGAAAGGTTCCTTCTGACGCAAAAAAAAAAAATTTCAAAGGTTGCCTCCTGCTTGGCCCCATTGCCTGACATACACAGCAGGAGCATGGAGCAACGGTACTGGTATGTCAGGACAAAAGCGGCAGTGATGGAGACATCGGYGAGAAAATCTGGTGTTAAGATAGTTAGGGGGACAGAAAGAAAAGGGGATAAATATCTCGGAAAGGCTTGTAGCCCCCGACACGCAGGACTGACGGACCCAGGTACACGATTGCCTTGGAAACAGCCATTGAAGTGTGCGATATTTCTGTCTCCAGGTGCTTGTTTCCCTCCCAGCCTTGGAGCTGTCGCAGGGCACCGGCACCGCTGGCCTCTGCGTGCYGCCCGGGCTGGCTGCCCGGCCACCGGCACGGTGCTCGGCTCCCACCGGAGCCGGGGAGCCCGAGCTGCTCCTGCACCTAAGCCTGGCTCAGCCCGGCAGAGCGATAACGTGGCCACTGAGGATTGCACTGAGCTCACAGCTCCTCGGGGCAGGGATGAGRCCGGCGAGGTGCGGCGGGTCCTTTGTTTATTGTAGGGTTGCCGGACGCAGCGTGGCTCTGCGGGGCTGCTAGTTCGCTTCCCCCGCTCGGGGACGGAGCTTGCCCAAGCCAGCAGGACAATCCGGGCTATGTTTTCATAATTAAAACAAATAAAACAAACCCATACCCGGCGTTATTTACAATACGCGCTCTGGAAGAGTTGAGCTGAATATTGTTTCCTCGCCGAGTTTTTCCCTTTGTCGCTCACACACGGGTTTGTTGTTGTTGGCTGCTCCGGAGGCCGCGGTCTCGCGTGCCGGGCTGCTGCCGGCCCGCAGCGGGCTGCCCGGGGAGCCGGCGTGGGGTGGCCGGGGCTGGGCTCTGCCCGCCGCGCTTAGTGCGGGTTTTGCTCCGTGGCACGGGCGGGTTTGTTCCTGGAAAGCCGGTTGAGAAGGGCGGCTGGGGTGCGAGGCGGTGACTGGGRTGCTTTTGCGAAGTGAAGAGGTGCTGCTGCTCGTGGGACTTGCTGCTGGCACGGCAGGGATCTCTKTGGGGTGAAATAAAATGCTGGGGTTTCTTGCAGAGGGCTGGCAGGGCATGGCAGGTGATTTTTCCAGCAGAGACCAGCATCGCTTGCTGGTCGTTGCCTGCAGGATCCGTCCCCGCGGGGCTGCACTGTGGTCCAGCAGCATCACTCCTGCGCGGGGTCCGAGACCTGGGAGTGCGGCAGCGTCTGGCGGGACRGGCGGGATTGTGTTTTCTGGCGGGGAACAGCTCTGGCTCCCGGCTCCCACCCCGCGCTTTGAGCAGACATTGCCCTGAGGATGGAGAGGCAAGATCTGACTCAGGGCTGCGGCGCTGGCTGCAGGGCTGCGGCTGCAGCGGTGGGGTGCTGCGGTGACCGGGCAGAGTTAGCGTGGTCTCCGGTGGTGCTGGCAGCTCCCCTACGGAGGGACGTCACTTGCTGGGGAGGGGGAGATGGCCGCGGGTGCGTGCACACAGGGAGAGGGCACGGATGTCCGCGCTCACCGTGTYGGCAGGTTTTGACCCCGCTGCTTTCTCGCGGGCACCAGCCTGGCTGGGGACGCGGCGGGGAGGGACGCGGGATGTCGCGGGGTGCAGGGGGAAGGTGCGCTCCTCCCCTCGCACCGAGCTGCAGGCAGACGCGTTCATMTGGGAAGCATATGGCAGGTAATCCAGTGCCAGATGGGTATTTGCTTCCATTTCCCCAGCTCCCGCACACGCGACCGGGCAGCGCTCAGCGGTGTGGCCGGACCCCCGTGGGGGACAGCCCCGAAGCACGGCGCGGGAGGGCTGGGCAGGGTGCCGGTGGCACGGCTCGCTGGCCTTGTGCAGCCGTGCAGAAACGCCCTGCRGAGAGCGCAGGCAGCGCCGCTCGGGCACCAGTGCAGCGAGCTGTGCAAGGGCTCTGCACACACGGAGCCGGCTGAGCACACCCGCCCCTTGCCTAGCGGGGCACAGCTTAAAGCTGGGCTTAGGAGGTCAAAATCTAGCTAATGAGTTAATGGCAGTGAATTAACTCCAGGGCACTTTAGAAATATTAACTAATTGTTTTGCTATGAGCAAGGTCCGTACAATTACCCCACCTTATGGACTGAGGCACTGAGGTGTGGAGGAGCCGTGCACCCACAGTCGAGGTGCGTTAGCATCAGGGCTGCGACTAAAGCCGGGGACTAATTCTGCTCCTGTTGACGTGGTGAACAGTTACCCCAGGGTTTCGGGCATGGCAGGGTCAGATCCCAACGTAGGCTCCTATCCACTTTTCTGGGGAAGCAAACTGCACCCCGCGGACTTTGGAGCCTGAGCATCTCTCTGCCTGCTCCGTCCCCGTGTGCATTTTAGGGGGGGGCAGCCGTAGCCGTGGTGCTCTCGGTAACCACCACCCACGCAGGCAAGCTTGTGTCTGTTGGCGTTTTACTGTGGTCCCCAGAAGCAGCAGCATCTGAGCGGCATCTGCGGTACGCGCAGCGCGGCGAAGGTTTTGCAGCGGGAGAGGGGCCCTCCGAGCGCGGGGGCTCCCGGCTGGGTGCGAGTAGGTGGGCGGCAGGGTTTGTGCAGGTACAGCGATTTTTAAATCCCTCTGGAGACAATGCTTTGGCCCTCGCATGCTTACTGTGTGTTTGTTTATTTACTTATTTTGGTGGCCTGAGAAGTTTGTGGAAATGCTGCAAACAGCAGCTTATTTTGTTGGCTTGTTTGGGGAGGGAAGGGATTAAATCTCAGAGGCCCATTGTGCGAGCAGAGCTAATTTTAGGCCTCTGATCTTAAAATAAAAGAAAAAAAAAAAAAAAAAAAGAATAATTAGGCATTTTCCCCTGGGCCAAGGGGAAACAGGCTGCCGGCGTCGGCTGACCACCTGCGAGGTGGCCCCAAGGAAGAGACGCGGCTGCCGCCGGCCAAAGTCAACACGGGAGGTGGCCGGGGCTGCTCCTGGCTGGCAGCAGCCACCGCTGGGAAAGGGCACGGCGGGGAGCGGCGTGGGGACGAGGTGAGGATTAACCCCCTGGTCTAATGGCACCCAGCGATGCTGCAGGGACGGGCAGAGGTTTGTGGTGCTTGGCCGTGCTGGATGCAACCCATGGCTGTGCTGAGCGAGGGGCTGGTTGCAGCAACCCAATGGCTCGGGGCTGGCCCAGCTCCTGCTGGGGAACGGTTCCTGGCCACGCCAGGCGGGTCTCGTGTCCGCAGACCCCCGTGGCCGTGACACTGTGCACGGGAGATGACCCGGGCTCCATCTTGGCATCCTTCCCCCCGCCGTTAAAAAGGCAGCAGAGAAGTGTCCCTGCGATGGGCTGGCTCCGCGGAGGCTGGATCCCATTTTGTGGCGGGGCTAGTCATCCTGCGAGCAAATATTCTGGCTATATTAAAATGCTTGGGATTTTCTAGCGAATTGAAGCTCTCCGAGCAGTGCCAAGAACAATTCAGCAGCCTCCAAAAACAGCTTTCCCTGAGGATTATTTGTTCCTCTTGCCAGAAGGATTGATGAGAACTGGTAGATTCAGGTGACTCAGCCCAGCGTGACCTGATGGTCTCATCCCAGGCGGGCTGGCTGCTCGCTCCCGCTGCCGAGCGGGGACCGTGCCGTGCCGTGCCGTGCCGTGCCGTGCCGTGGGGTCCCCGCTCTCCGTGCAGCCCCGGGAGGAAGCTCAGCGGAGGCTGACAGCTTGCAGGGCATCTCGAAAACATCCCGTGAGCTTGTCAGCACTTTGTAATCTCCCTTCTCCCTTCTCCCCAGGAAACCTCTTGCAAAGGTGTTGACAAACTCAGAGGACGCTGGGGCCGAGCCGCCGTGCGAGGTTACGCCGAGCCGCGGCGCAGGAGCAGCGTGCAGTCGGCTCGGTCCCCCCCCCAGTGCCCACCGAACCCTCCTGCTGCTGCCAGAGCCTCTCCTCACCTGCGGGAGCCTGGCTGGCTCAGAGGGGATGGAAAACCTGCTGCTAAGGACAGGGCAGGAATAATTCTGGCTGTTGCCGTAATAACAAAGCCAGCGAACACTGCCAGCTGCCTTTTAAACCGCCAGAAGTAGCAAAAATGCAAGGCATGTGTTTAGGTAGAGCTTCAGTCTCTGGGTGTTTTTGGAGGAGAAAAAATATACACAAGGCTGTTTTCTTTTGGTTAAAACCTCTTTTGTGATTCCCCCCCCCCCCCTTTTGGATAGCTCTCTAACTTTTCAGCAGCTCACGCAGTAGGTGGACGTTTGTGCGYGTAGATGTTTTTCCATATGCTTCCCATAGCTCTGCTTTGCACATGGGATGGAAGAGAGAGGTAGGCTGCTTTAATATCATATGATAGTGTGAAATTAGCTCCACTTTACATAAATTGAGAAACCCAAGACACTCTTAGGCCTGGATAGGGCTTGCTGGGGGTTTCTGTCCTCCTTCCCCTCTGCCCAGGATGGGAGGCAGAGACCCGGGGGSCGGGCGGGAGCAGGAGCGCACATCTCTCCGTGCATGCACGGCTATTTTCTCCCGTAATCCTTTGCCTGCAGAGGGTGAATTCCAAGCCATGGTGGGAATTTAGGTCAAAGGTGCTTTTAGTTCAGAGAAATATGATCAAATTAGGGCCTTTTGTGTTTGGCTGTGTGTGTTTTGTTTTGTTTTTTTTTTAAGGGACTTGCGTAGGCAGGGCTGCAAGAAGAGCTTGGCAGCTAGATGGTCAGATTCTGACCATCCTTAAATCRGGACAGTGGTGCCTTTGCCTGCTGGAGGGCTGGGGTTTCAGCTGAAAGGTCAGAATTGGTCCAGAGCTGGTCTGCAGCCGGGGATGCATTTCTGACCCTGCCTGGAAGGGAGAGGTGTGGGCGCAGCCGGCAGAGCCCCCGAGCCCGCAGCATCCCCTGCGAGTCCACGCCGGGGGGGGTTGGCTCAGGGACTTCCCGGGCCTGGGGGTTGGAGTGATTAAAATCTTATCCCCTGGGAAAAGAGGCAGCATTCCGCTGTTTGTGAGCTGGGGGTTTTCCACACGATGCCCCTGCGGTCCTGGGGAAGGGGAGAGTTTGTTCCCGCTCCTCCATCGCCCCAGCTCCRCCGGGAAGAGCTGGCAGGGTGCTCCCCCACCCAGTGTCACCCACGCTCTGGGTGGGATCCCGTGGGAGCTTTCCCTGGTCCTGCTTGTGCCGTGGCTGCCCTTCGGGTCGGGGTGGGCGTGGGGAGGCACCGGGCTCTGCAGAGGGTGCTGAGCCCTTTGCAGGATGGATGTGCCAGCCCAAAGGCACCTACTCCTGGAGCAGGAGGCGGTGGCTGGGAAGCGGAGGGGGGGATGGACGTGTGATTTGAAAACGAGCCACTGTGCGCTCCTCCGCACCTCTCCCAGCGGGGGCTGTTTYGTGACACCCCCTTGCTTTTACGTTGATCCAGTGAACCAGCCATTACTGTAATTTCCAGCCAGCGTGGGCTTCTGGTCCCCTCTGCAGCTGCTCCATCGCCGCGCTTGAGGCAGCATCGCGCTGGCTGCGCTCTCGGCCGGCAGAAACAGCCGCGAGTGGAGAGGAGGCGCGGGGAAATCCGGCCTTCCGCCAGCGGCAGGCTTGAGGAGCGGGGAGGAGGACAGTAATTAGGTTTGTGGTTAAGCGCYTCATCCGCTGGGACCTCTTCGCTGAGAGGAGATGACCGTACTCATGCCAAAAATCAGCTGTCACGATGCTGGGATGTTAATCTGCTCCGGTCCATCTCTGCAGGATGGGAGCATCCCTGCGGCCGTGGTCCTTCCTGCAGCGTGGGGGGGATGTGGGGATGCTTGGGATGCGCCAGGGCACCCGGTGCTGCACCGGCACCGCTAGCTCGGTGCCACCCCTTTGAAAGCATTGGAGCTGAGCCGACAGAGCGGAGAGGAAAACATCTCTCTGCTGCTCAGACCTCCGGGCTGGCTAATAATAACCTTCCCCCCGGGCTGCGTTCATTCATGAATGTTTGCGAAGTGCCTTCGGGTCTCGGAGGCAGGCGCTGCGCGCGTGGGCTCGCTCCCCGGGAGCCCAACCATCGCCYGCTCGGGGAGCGTGGCCCGTGGGGATGGCACCCACTGAGTCGTGGGGGGCCGAGCCCGGTGGGGCTGCAGTGGCCGTGGGGCTGAGCCCGCCCCACTGCAGCAGCTCTGCCCGGGACCGTGCTGGATCCCGTTGCCATCCTGCCCAAACCATGTGCAGAGCTGGCTTGTGGGCGAGAGCGGGGGAAGAAGGGGCAGGTGCATGGCAGGTTCTCGCTGTAAATAGCCTAAAAAAAGAAGCTTTTATGAAGAAATACATTAGTTGTCGTCTGCTGTCTTAGCCAAGGTACCGCAGTCTCTTAAAAACTGTTTGTTTTCATCCTTGACATTAATGCAAGGTCTAAAATAAGAGCTGCAATTTCCAGACACTTTTGCTATTAGTGATAGGCAGGAGTTAACCATTCAAGCTTAAATTAATTGTGCTGTGGTGTGTGGTTTTTTTTTTTTTTATTGATGCATAATGTATGATGAGAAAAAGTGAAAAAATAATTAAAGTCTGAAGAGCGCTGCATGGATTCATTCATTATGAAATCTGGGTCAGCAGCCGGAGAAGGAAAACAAGGAAGGGGGGGCTGCTGGAGTGGAAAAACAGGACTTCAGAAGCGCTGCAGGCATCGGAGGAATTCACGAAAGGCCCTTTTCAGGCAGCCTGGGAAATCCGAAGTTGCATCGCAGCTGCCCCCCGAGGAGGAGCGTGCCTCATGGGGACGTGGCGGGGCGAGCGGGGCTCCGCACCTCGCTTGCGAGGGGATTCCCTCTCCCGTCTCTGTTGTGGCTTCTCTTTCAGATGCAGGGGTGGGGGCAGGCGCCGCCGTGCTGAGCCAGCAGATCCGTGAAGAGGTGACCGAGGGGAGAGCCCGGAGAGGCAGAAAGGGCTGTGCTGGGTTTTTTCAAAGCTGGGGCTCAACAGCAGCGTGTTTCCAAAAGGCTCCCCGTGCCGCGACCGTCCCCGTGCCGCGACCACCCCTGTGCCATGAACATCCCCGTGCCGCCAGCATCCCTGTGCCGTGAGCATCCATCCCCGTGCCGCGAGCTGGTGCACCCGGGAGCTTTCTGCTCCTGGTGCATTGAGGACCTGGCAGGAGGGCTCCGTGCAGGGCTCGCGAGCGGGCAGCCGGGCTTTGTGGACAGGCAGAAATGAGACTGTGGCCGTGCCCAGCTCGGTGCCTGCTTTGCTCACTGGATTGTGCCGAGGGGCAGGCAGCTCGCGGGCGCCCTGCCTGTGCTAACCAGCCATGCAYGCACCCCGAAAACCCCGTTTTGATGTAGCAGCGTGCGAGTCTCCAAGCAGTAGAGTTTGGAGAGCTGGGTTCGCGAACAGCGGCAGGGATTGGAGCGTGGGTGCCGTGGAGGTGGTGGGGAGGCACGGGCTCCGTGCGCCCGCGGGGGCTGCCGCCCGCCCTCCTGTGCGGCCACGGSCAAGTCGCTCGGTTTTCGGTCCTTGTCTAGGACACAGCTAATTGAATTGCAAAGAGTGTGGTTGAAACTTGGAGTCTTCTCTGTTGGCAGGAAGTACAGAGGTTTCAAACCGTGCTTTTGTCCTGATTTAGGACAAAAATATAGCACTTTCGGAATTTAATCGCAGAATGGAAACTCCCCTCCTTCCTCTTGCTCCATGCACAGGAAATATGGTCCAAATTGATCGGACTTTGCAAACAGTCAGCATTCATCCTTGGGAAATACTTTCATCATAGGAGCATTCATCCTTGAGAAATAATTTTCTGACCCAGTCAGGTTAAGTGCTCTTCAGAGTCCCCAGCAGAATGGGGATGTGATCCCAGTCCCCAGCAGAATGGCAATGTGATCCCAGTGGGAGCTTTTGGGCTTTCCCTTCAAGCAAATACTAATTCTAGCAGTGATAGGAAAACCTTCCTCTTGTTTTACCGCACTAAATAGCCACATAAGCGTAGAGGCGTGCACCACAAACCCGGATTCACGCACACACCCAGCTACTCCCGGGGAAGCCCTCTGGTCTCGCTCGTTCACGCGCACATTTTTATCTTTCTCCGAAGATACATTTCCTGCTCTCTCGCAGATCTACTTGTATCATGTGGAGACCATAAATAAATTGATGTTGAATTTAGATGCTTGTGTTGTAGCAGCGAGGATGATATAATCTTGCGCGCAGCAGACATGGCAGAAYGGGATGGGTTTAAGGGTGGATATAAATGAGTATTGATCGCCCGGCTGCTGCGGTGCATACGGATCTGCCTTTCCCTCCCAGTGAACTTCTCGGGGCAGACCCGGCTTTGTGCGAGGGCTGTGGCGGTTGCGTGAGTGGGAGGATCTGTCCCTGCGGAGAAGAGCAGCAGGTTGGAGTCGGGGGGTTGTCCCTCCAGAGTCTGGATCAGTGGGGCAGCCTGCGGCACGCATTGGTGTATCCAGGGATGTGCCGTGCCGGGGGCTGCCGCYGTTTGCCTTTGCGGTCCTCCTTCCCTGGGTAGCGGTGTCACTGGCTGTCACGCTTTCTCTCGAGGTATCTGGTTTCTCTCCCCTCCTGCAAAGACCGGCCTGATTTATTTCCAGGCTATGCAAAAGGGATGCTTTGGGGTGGGCAGTGCTGGGAAGAAACGGTTAAACCGGTGATGCCGGGATGTTTTCCCACACGGTGAATGGTGGGGGAACACAGAACTSGTATTGAATCGGAGGGAAGTAATAACGCTTCTAATTTTCCTGTGTGATTTAATAAAAATGTAAATTGACTTCGGGTGGATGACTCACTATGGAGGGTGGTGTCGATTAAGATTAATTGGTGGCTGCGCGAAACCAGTTGGGCTTTGTTCCTTCTCCTCAAAGGCAACTGGAATGGCTCGGTGGTGATGGTGAGGCGGTGGCCCGGCCCCGGGGCTGCCAGATACCCCTGCCAGATACCCCTGCCAGATACCTGCTGAGCCCCTTGGCCTGTTTGGCCCCAGCATTTTGGGGCAGGGCACGGGGGAGTGTCGGGCAGTCAATGCCTTGTGGCTTTATCCAGTGTCAGTTGATGTCTCCCACTGGGACCCCAAGCCCGAGAGCGGGTCCCAGTGCTGGCCAGGAGGCAGGTCTCTGCCCAGGACTCACTGCCAGAGGAGCTTGGAGTGGGATTTGGCCCCGTAGCAGGAGGGTCTTCCATCCGCCCGCTCCTGCCGGGGCGAGCGAAAGCGTGCCAGGACGCTGCACTCTGACCCGGGTTCAGCTCTGGACACTAATGGATTACAAATAACAATAATAAATTACAGGAGATGGGATAATCTACCTACTGTAATGTTGTATTACCATGACTGTTAGTTATATATTAATGTATAATTGTATTACATTAGCTACATATGCATAAACCTCCTGCTTCAGGGCCTCAGCCAGCCTTTAACTCTCTGTGGTTCACAAAGAAACTTCAGCCAGGGCTGGTTATCCCCCGCACCACCGCCAGCATCAGTGGTACCCTCTGCCAAGGCATCTCCCGTGTTTTTGCAGCCCGGTGCTGCCGACAAGACGAAAGCATCGCTGCTGCCTTGCGCCGTGCTGCCCAGCCCTCCCGGGGGTACCTATACCCCCATCTCCCCCGAACGCGGATGGAGAGCTGCGGTCCTGAGAGCAGGAGCAGGGATGCAAAGGGTGCTGGGCGTAAGGGATCTGTACATTTTGCAACGGCAGGTGAGGGAGAAGGGGAAAATAAAACCCCCTGCAGCCCCCTTTCATCCCTGGCCCCATTTAGCTTCAGCTTCACACCTGAGCAGCGCGAGGGAAGGCTGCGGCGTGTGGTGCCGTGATTGCTCCCCAGCAGATACTTGGCGTGACCAAGACCCAGTTCTGTCGAAAGTAATGAAGTGCGAGCCCTTCCCTTTAGTTATTTTTAATGCGCTGAACCCTGCGACGGTTCTGCTCAGGCTCTGGTAAATCCGAGCGAGCTGCCTTTTGTTTGCAGAGCCTCCCCCCGTGCTGCTGGATTGCTCCTCTCGGGGTAAATTACTCGTTAGGTTTTGAGGCTGGTTGGACTCTGCYGTGTTTGGTTTTGGGCTCTCCCTGCTCTGATGAGCGTGGGTGCAGATGCTTTCCCCTGTACTGTGAATGGGATCGAGGGTCGGGGGATCCAGATCGGTGACTGTGCCGGGGCTGATGCATGGGGCAGCCGGGGACAAGGGGCTTTGCCCCACCGGGACAGGTTTCCAGCTGCAGAGGATGGTCTGGGGGCTCTGTCCTTGTCCTGCYGGGGTACAGCCTGGCTTTTAACAGCTCCAGCCCCACTTGCTCTGCTTTTCCTGGAAACATTGACGTGTTCTTCACCAGTCCCATCCTCTGCCGAGCGGTGCCTGCGGGCTGCCAGCTTGCGGGATGGGCAGTGTGGCATCGGGAGGGATGGGAGATGGGAATTTCTGCCCTGCTCCCCTTCCTGTCCCGGCACAGCCTTCCCTGCCAGCCTGCCTTTAATTTTTGATCCCTCTCTCCCCTYTTCTCCTGAGCGCACGAGAAGCAGAGGCAGGAAACGCAGCCCGCTGCCAGATGGCTAGAAATGTAGCATCTGTAATACTTCATCAGAAGAAATTACAGCCGAATCGCTCTCCCTGATTAAACAGCCTGTCCAGATCCTCTGCGAGCCAGCTGGACAGTCTCACCCTCTCGCGACAGGAGGGGAAGCGACGGGAGCTGGGGACACGGGGCGGAGGGTGGCAGAGGGGTGCTTGGATGAGGAAGGGGTTGGACCGAACCCTCCCGCAGCAGGGTGTGCATCCCTTGGGCACGCTGTCACCTCCCTGGGCACGTCCTGCGTGGTGCCAGCTCCTGCCCTTCGCTTTCTCGTGGGTRTCCGTGTGGTATGGAGGTAAGCATCCCTCCCTCGGAGAGCAAGGGAGAAGGAGGAGCAAAGGAGTTGATGTTTCCCCTCTCTTGTTGGTTTTCCGAACCTTTCCACTGTTAAAAAACTAACACAGCGATGCCAAGCTGCCCCGCGGGCTAATGACATTTTGCTTTTGGAAGTTGTTGTTGTGAAAAGGCAGAGTGTGAGGGACGGAGCGGGCACCCGCGGCTGGGTGTCGCATCACCCCCAGCCTCCCGGCTCACCTTGACCCAGGGCCAGGGRTGCCATAGAAGCACCTGCAAAAAGGGGGCAGGCAGCGATGTTTGGCAAGAAGGGAAGCTGAGGCAGGGTGGTGGGCTGTCTCTCAGGTTTGAAAGGCCATCTGAAAAGCTAGCGAGAGGAGCCTCTGAGCGACCTGTCCTCTGGCTCACCCTGCCCTCGTGCTTGTACTCAGCGCAGTGGCCAAAGCACGGTGCTACCGGTTTCAATGGACTTGGCGTACRGATGACTTTTCTATGAGTTCACTCTGGCTGGCTGGTGAAATGCAGGCGTGGACTAATGCCACTAATTTCCACTAATGTTGGTGGAAAAATCTYGTGCTGGATTGAGCGGGGACTGGTTTCCCAGGCTGCTGCGTGCCGGGGGGGCGAGCGGCCGTGCGGGGCGGGGGAGAGGGGGACACGCTGCCTTGCAGAGGAATTTGCATCCACGCGTACGGAGCCGTTTTCTTCCCTGATTTGCTGCCCCGGCACTTGAAGTGGTGACCAGTTTTTTTCCTAAATGGAAAACAGGAGTAATCTGTGCTCTTAAATGTGTGGAATTAGCTGTAGGCTGTAGGAGGTTTGTGTATGAAACACCTTAAATAGTGGGAGAGAGGTGTTGAGCATCTGCGTGTGAGAGGGGGAGATTCGGCGTCTGAACGTGGCCTGACACGGGATGCTTTGGGCCGGTGCCTGAGCCGTGCCGCATCCCCGTGCCGCATCCCCATGGCACATCCCCATGGCACATCCCCGTGCCTCCCTATCAAGCCTATGGGGACCCCGCCAGCCAGTTCTGGCACCCGCTGTGGGCACGGACGTGCTCAGCCCCGGTCATGCCTCTGCCCTTGGTAGGGAAGAAATGCCTGGCTCAAGAAAGGCACCAAAAAAGCACGTTTTTCCACTCAAACCCAGCGGGGTTTAGTTGAAAGGATGCAGGCGGAGCAGTGACTTGAGAGGGGCTTGGGGACTCCCAGGATTCGGTTCAGCTCCCGGGTCTCGGGAAGGGTTGCGGCCACGGGGTCCTGCATGGAGGAGGATGGAGAAGCAGCTTCCCTGGGTGGTGAAGCCTTCCTCCTGCAGCAACCTCGGGGGGGACTGGGCCGGAGGARGGGAACCGTACACCTGGAGAAACATTATCCCTTTCCTTGCCCGTAAATGTTTCACGAGCAGATTAAAAATTTAAGCCAAAATGAGCTCTGCCATCAGAAGAAACCGGCTCGGTTTCAAGCTCTGTTTAAGTATTTTTCTTTATAATGTAGCAGTGTCAATTAGAAAATGACATTGCTATTTAAAATGCTGTTCCGTAGCCCTCTTTAATTAAGGCAGCGATATAATACCAATCTGCTCTCATTAATGAATTTTTAACAATCAAAATGAGAGCTGAATGACGCACAGTTGGATTTTCAGCACGGGTGTTTTCTCCCGGTGCCTCCGACAGCGGAGTTAAAGGAGCAGCGGCTGGCGCGGGCAGTGCCGCCGCATGGGAGGAAGGCTGCTCTTCCTCAGGCGGGCTCGGCACCGGGCTGAGCGGCTGGAGAAGCATCTCAGAAGTCGTGTGGTGGGAATCGAAGGGCTTCAGCCCTCCTGGAGCATCAGAGAGCCATCCTAGAGGGAAAAGGTCCTTCTGAGGCTGATGGGTGGCTTTGTGTGACTTGCACGGGAGCACCGTGAGAAAGCAAAGACACATGGTAAAGTCTTGCAGGAGCCTGAGCTTGATCACAGTTTACTCCTCATCCCTCCCCGCCGGGCAGTCCTGAGCAGTAACACGGCTGAAACGAGGGATGCGAATGTGGTTGTGAGCCCAGTGGCCGCCTCGAGGGTTGYATCCTGCCTGGTGCAGCGTGTCCTCGCTGCTCGGACTCGCCTGGCATCCTTGGAGCATCCCCTGGCCCAGTTCCCCCAGGAGATCCTGCAACGCCGTGGTTTTGCTGCGGCAGCAAAGCGTGCGATGCAGTGCCAGGGTGCGCGGCTTTCCGACCCAAAAGAAATACCTAATCGCAGCCTTCTTTCCCGTGAAGTGTTTTTTTTTGTTTTGACAAGGCAGGACAGATTAAAAGATGCTCCCGCACCGGGGCTCGTGCTAATTGTCTCCCATTGTTTAAGCAGGAAGCTTTTTTTCTGTGGTGGTTATTATCTGTGATTGCTGGAGGAGCTCTCTCCCCTTCCTTGGAGGAGGCAAAACAAAAACAGGAATTTCTCTGAATAATAAAAAAATTAGCCAGGCGTGAAAAGCTTAAGTGCAATCATTTCCGTGGCCTGTTTTGATTTGAGTTGATATGATTTGTTTGCTCTCCTATCCTTCCTCCCCCTTTCCTTTTCGGCATCCACTCTTTGCTCTGTCCTTTCCCTGATGAACAGATTTGGTATTTTAGGAGAAGCGTGTKCATCATGCAGCATCCCTGGTGTACCTGCAGGCTGGAGAGCAGCATCTGTCCCGTGCTCCAGCCCGGTGGCTGAGCGGATTCAGCCCTGGCTGGGCTGGGGTGCAGGTGCGATGGGGGTGGCTGCAAGTCCCTTCCTTCTCCCGGTGTCCCCCTGCTCGCCGGGGGTTCGGTGATGCTCCTGGGGACTGCACAGCCTTGGACCCAGATGAGCTACGTGTGTGGCAAAGTTTGCTTTATGATAGTGCTAAAAGTTTTGCTTGAAAATAGTTTTGTGTTGAGTTGAAGCGGCCAACCCGGAGGGTCGGGGCTCCCCCTCACCTCCCTCGCCTGCGAGAGAGTTGGGCGAGTGGGTTTGCGAGAAAGTCGGGCGAGTGGGTTGCGGTTTCCTGGCTGGGTTTTTGTTGCCATAGGGAAGAGGATCGAAGCCTGGAAACCATCTTGTGGGTGAAGGGAGGAAGTGTTAATGTCTAGGAAAACAGAGAGAAAATAGCAGCGCCGGCAGCATGCCTTCGTCCAAGCCCCGGCGCGAGTTGGTGCAAATCCTCCCAGCAGATAGGAAAGGCCGACGGGGTCGTGTTTGCCCTTCCTGGCATACGTGTGCCCCGGCACCGCTGGCACGCCGGGCTGCTGGCCAGCGTGGGCTGTGGCCATGGACCTGGGGAGTGGGACAGCCGTCCTGAGGGCTCCTGCTCCTCCCTTCTTGCAGGGCCAGGAGGGAGAAGAATGTATTCATAGTGAAAAAAAAGAAAAAAAAGAAAAAAAAAAAAAAGTGAATATATCCTCTGATGATTTCAAGAGGAGGAGAGAGAAGCAAAGGCGGCTTTGAGCTTTTGCCCAGGAATAGCCAGAGATCTGCTTGGAGGCTTACATCCCACTGTCGATAATTTTGGAGCTGAATCATCTGCATTTTTGCTGCTCCTGAGACAGCGTCAAGAATAAGCGTCCCCAGGGTGTCAGAGGCACATTTCTGAGTGTTGACAATGGACCTGATTAAGAAAAACATCCCAAATGACATCTAATGCCGACATCCTTGAAGTCTGGACTCTTGTTGCTCATCTCCAATTCAGACACCTCTTAGAGATGTGCGTGGCCGTGGTGGTTTTTGCAGACAGACAGAGATGAGTTAGATGAGCATGTTCCTCCTGGCTCACCTGTGTGCAAACGCTCTGCGATCTCCGTGCCGGGGCAGGCAGCGGCACTGACGAGCTCCRGCGTGGGGACGTGTCCGTGAGCCGTACAGAGCTGCGGGGTGGGGTCCCCCCTTTTGCAGGGTCCCCCGCTGCTCCGGCTCCCCAGGCAGGCACAGCCGAGCTCATGCTGCTGGGCACCGCGAGGGAACCAGCTTCTCCTGGGGCTGTGTGTGCCTCGAGCCCAGGGGTTGACTTGGCATCGCCCTACATCACCCTAAATGGCAGGAGATCTGGTTTCCACACTCCACCTTGCCACCTCCCGGCATGAGATCCCGTGGGACGCAGCAAGAGCGGGGGGGATGCGCAGCCGGCGCGGTTGGAGCCAGCCTTGTGCACACTCTGGACCGTGGGATGATTAAAGCCCAGGTGTAAATTGCCGAGGGAGGGGAGGTGGAGCAGTGGGGTGGTGCAGTCTGGGGGGGGGTCTCTGCTTCAGCCTGTGGGTGGGGGTGGCCCCGGTGATGCTGGGGCTGTCGGGGGGTCGGGGAGGGCTCGGGTGGAGGCCGACCCGGCTTCAGCACAGCGCAGGGAGCAGGTGGAGCGTGTGGCCAGCTGCATCGCCAGCCCCTTTGGCCACCGTCAGCCCTGCTCAGGTGTTCGGTCAAAGCCAGCACAGGGGGGTCAGACGGCGGTCGCCCGAACCGTGGCCTCGCAGGGCCGGTACCCCCGTGGCCCCCCGCTGCCACTGCCGCAGCGAGGGGCAGGTGTGCCCAGCCGGGGCTTTCCCCGCGGCGGCCGTTTCGAAGCAGCCATCAGAGCCGGTTAACGTAAGCTTGTGCACAAACCAGCCCGGTACTCGGGGCACCGGGGTCTGACCTGCCCGRCGGCACCCATCGCTGCCCGGCTGAGCATCTGCCTGGAGACGGGGCAGCACGGGGCCGGCTTAACCTGCCCTTCGCTGGGCGGCGATGCCGGGCGCCGCGGCTGCTGCGTGCGTGCTTCGGGGACGGCAAAGCCCTGCGAGCGCTTCGTGACTCATTGCTTGCATAAAAGACGAAGCGGGAGGCGAGGGGGGGATAGCCATGCTGCTCCTCGGGGAGCTGAGCTGATGCAAGGCTGCCCGGCGCTGCAAAAAGCAGAGCTCTGGCTGCTCCCCAACAGGCACGGGGGAACAGATTTCTCCAAGGAGAGAGATGCCTTGTGTCACCCAGCCTGGTATCAGGCATTCGSTGTAAGGCCTCCTCTGTCACGTCGGGTACTTCCGAAGCGGCTCCGCGGTCTGTTACTGCTCCTGATCTGCAGCGAGGGGATGCGTGCGGCTGCGGGAGCCTCTGAGCGTGCCGCTCCTAGATGGGGGGAGTGAAAATTAAATCAGGGGGACCTTTGAGAGCGCAAATTGCTTCTTAAGGGGACCCTGGAGGAAAGCTCCCGGGGCTCTCCTGCATCACAAGGGCTCTGCAGCACACAGCCCATCGGCAGGGAAGCAGGACTGGCGTCCCTAAGGTGCCACCGCCRCCACCAACCCTCTTGGGTGGGCAGAAAGCTCACTGCTTTGTCACCTGTTAGTAAGCCAGGCTGCCAGGTCATTTCCCATGTTTCAGGACACGGCAGCTCGTCACTGGGTTTGCACCAGGGCGTGGGAACTTCCTAATGCCGGGGATTTCGGGTGGCTGCGGCTTTGCTGTAGGGACCGAGGCAGCGCTCCCCAACTGAGCCGGCCCAACRCCTGCCCCGTTGGTGTGCCCCACACAAATCTGTTTTCTCCTTCTCTCCCCTGTGATGGGAAGACAACTTTCCTATTTGGAAAGTCCCTTTCTTCCCTCTCATGCTTATTTACTGTCACTGCAGCTCTCGCCCTGCAAGCGGCAGCGGCACTTGGGGCTCTTGGAAGGACCTTGCTCAGCTGGAGGAGCAAGGAGGAGCCGAGCCTCGYGCAGCCGGGCTCTCCTGCTGCTCTCCATCCTCCTACCCTGCCTCTGAGCCGGGCAGGCAGGCTGTCCCTCGGTGCAGCCGCCCCGGCGCTCGGGCTGCCATCGTCCTACACCGACACTCCGGCTCCCCCTCCATCCTCTTGCACCTGCTCTCTCCCGACCGAAAAGCATAATTAACGTACTAATTAGGGTGTCTGTGCCATGTCCTTGGGAAGGCGGCTTGGCTCCTCGGTGCTAATGGAGCTGCTGTCACAACAAATGCTGCGGCACACGTGCTGCCCGTGCACCGAGCCCGGCCGGCCCCTGCGGGGCTTCAGCCGGGCAGGACCAGCATCCCCGGCACGCTCCCGCCTGCCCCACGGTACGGGAGCTGCTCCCGGCAGCATCCTCTGTCCCCGTCCCCCGTGGCCCCAGGGAACGGAGCAGGGCCCGCGCTGCCTCGCTGCGTGGTCCCGACTGCAACCCACCCAGCAGGACAGACACCACGCTCCTGCCTTCACCCCTTGCCTGTGGGTAGAGCTGAGTTAAGGGGTGGATTTTAATGTGKTTTATATTATTTAATATATTTTAGTAGTAAATTTTCTGGTAAGTGGTGCTTTGGAAGTTCAGACACGGTTTGTGAAGTCTGGCTGGATTCAGTGAATAGTTTGATCTCCCAAAAGAGGACTGCAGTATTTTTAATACTTCTTCCCTTTCTGATCAACCTTCCCCTTGAAAATACCATTTTCCTTGTAAAAATAGACCCGCRCTGGCCAAACAGCCCCCAGATGAGAGGCGGCGCTTGCTTTGAGCTCGGAAGAAGCATTGCAGCTGGACAACAAAAACATTTTTCCTGCTTCTTTGGGCTATTGAAAAACCTGGAGGTTTGGGGCTTTGCTTTAACCCCGTTGTTTCCGTGTGCTCGCCTTTCCCGGCCCCTCTTTGCCGCYGGCAGAAAGCCGGGAAGCGAGGACCCACCTCCGGGCAGCGCCGGGTGGGGTTGCTAATGCCGTACATGACGCCATTTGCCTGCACGGTGCTTTCTGTGTCTGAGCAGCACGTTCCTCTGTTGTCACGAAACAGAAGACAGGATAATTAAATTTTCCCAGCAAAATGTTCTCGTCTCCACGCCGCGACAGGCCTGGCTATGGCCCGTTGCCAGTCGCACATGCCTCGCTGCTGATGGAAGGTGTGAAAAGCGCCGGGGAGGAGACCGGGGTGGCGATTAGGGGGGGTTTATATGGATATTTGTCATCCCTCGGAAGGAGAGGCACCAGCGGGCTGCGGGAGCCGGAGGCAGCGACGGCAGTGATGCCACGGAGGGGTCTCGGGTGCCGCCGGCGGTAATTCCCATCCTTTAAGCTGCTTGAGAGCAGCAGGGGCTGCTCGAGGGCTCCGGGTGTGGATAATCGAGATATTCTTGTCATTAAGCCTCTCAAGTGTTGCAGGTCTTAAAAAGGGCCCCGGCTGTCGAGTCCGTCCACTGCCGGGTCGGAGGGGGCTGGGACTGTCGGGGCATTATTGGGGCTGTCGTGACATTACTGGGGCTGGGGGCAGTGGGGCTGGCTGAACCACGGTTTCCCCCGGCAGCAAGAAGATGCTCAGGAAAAGATGCCTGTGGGTGTGTGGGGTGGGTGGGTGCAGCTTTGGTGGCTGCTGGCACCCTCCGGCAGCGGAGCGGCTGGCAGGGAAATGCTCCCAGTGCTGGGGATCCAGCCCGGCACGGCGGCTGCGCAGCCCCCCGGGGAGCAGCGGGGCCCATCGCCTCGTCCCGTTGCTCCCTGGCTCTCCTGCCAGCCCTGGTCCCCTTCTGGGGTGGCGTGATGCTCCCTCCCTGCTGCAGGAYAGGGCTAATTAATGATCGACTGTAACAAGCTCGTGGCAACCTCATGTAAAGGCAGAATGTATTTATGCTGTTTGTCACCCTTCCTCATCTGCTTTCTTCTCTCCTTTCCTCCTCCTCCAGCCTCTGCCACCCCAGGTCCTCAGATCCATCAGTGTTATTGCTTTGCCTTCAGCTATAACCCTGCTAGTTGACTTCCAAGYGCTGGCTCTCCCCGGCCATTGTCACCCCTTCCCTCCCCTCCCCTGAAATATTAACGCCACAAATCACAAGCGACAGCCGCTCGGCTGGAGCCCCCGTCGCCGGGAGGAGGTGTAAGAGGAGGGATGGGACACGCCATGGTTTGTGCTTCTCCTCGGGGGCTCCCAGGTCAGAGGGGAGAGGATGAACCCCCCACCTAAAGATGGGGAAGCAGGGAGGCAGAGCATCAAGACTGGGGCGTATGGTGTCCAGCCCAGGGATGCAGGCTCCTTCCCATCCTTCCTTGTGTCCCACCCCTGTGTCCCTGGACGTGTGGTTTTCCTCCCCCCCATCTTTCTTCTCTGCAAACCCCACGCGAGCCTCGAGTCACGGAGCCGGGCTGGGAAGGAGTCGTGTCCCCCTCGGAGCACGCTGATGGACAGCGATGGGGAACCGAGGCAGTGAACATGCGTTACTCCTCCTGTGTGGGGTAGACAACGGGCTCGCTCACGGGAGGACGAGCTGGGAACAGCAGATGTAAAGGAGATTACCGGCGGCTTTTTTGCCCGCGTGTGTGCGTGCAGGCAGCCAGGTGGGCAGGGTCGCGGACCGCGAGGCATGCACGGGCGTTGCACCCTCTCGTTGCAGAGTGCAGACAGGACCAAGTGGGAAGGCAGCGGAGAGATGCGGGCACGGTGCTGGCCTGTCCGCAGCGGGTCGGGGGGCAGCGCCGAGGGGCACGGCTCTCCTCGCTGGGCTCTGCAGCACCGGCTCACGCTGCTACGGGGGGCGGCTGCCCCTGCCCGGGGGTGGGTTTTGCAGTGGGGGGAAAGGGCAGTGCTGTAACGTGGGTCAGTCTTCGGCAGTTGTTCAGCCCTGGTAGGATTCCCTCCGTGCCTCAGTTTCCCCCAGCAGTGAAACAGGAATGGGATGGCTGTGGCTGGCTGGAAGGGTTGCTGCCCGTGCTGGGTGTATCCCCATGCACTGAACCATCCCGAATCACAGCCCGCTGTGGCAAACAGCATCCCTGTTCCTTCCATTGCGCCAGGAGCTTGCCAGAGCCCCACATTTTCCCTGGAGAGAGGTGGGAGAGCAGGAGCCGACTGACCTCTTTGGCTTTTGCGGTGGAAATGACAGCAGGGAAGGGGAGAGGGTGGCACGCGGAGGTACCAGCAGTGCTGTTCAGGGTAAATACAGACGTGGGTTTGCTTTTCTCTTGTGTTGATTTGCAGGGTTTATTTGTGCGTGGAGAGAGCTCTGCTCAATCTGACCCCCAGGACAGACTTTGGGAAGGGATGTCCCGGTGCAGGCAGGGCCGGCGGAGCGGGCACGCGTGGGTCACTGCTGCCCGCGGGGCGGCCGGCTCCGCCGCCGGAGACGACCTTCCCTCTCCGCTGACCTTCATGCCCATCAGCATCAGCTTTGCTGCCTTTCGACATCTCGGGATGCCGGCGGTGGCAGCGGCTGGGGTGCGAGGCCGGGCTGGTGTTCCCGCAGGAGGCTGCTGGGGCGCGGGGGGGCTCGGCCAGCGTGAGGGGTTTTATGGGCAGAGCCGGAGGGAGGTGGGGTGGGTGCACTCGCCTGTATAATTCAAGGACTTCGGCTCGCTAACAGAGGTTAAAAGGGGAGCGGTATGATCTGTTGGGAAAATCATTAATGGTAACCTCTGCCGCTGGCACTGCTCGTTAGCCTCCCCCTCGCCCTGCCACCCCCGCCCACCCACCCGCTTCCCCAGGCAGAGGGGGGGAGAGGGGGAGGGTGGGGGGGAGCAACCCGGTGGCTGATGCTGGAGCCGCCCGCTGAGGAGCAGCCGTTCCCCGTGGCCTGTCCCTTAAGGAAATGCAGATGCAGCTGGTGTGGAAAATACGTTCGGGTTGGGCATCCCCGGAGCGGCTGGGGAGGTCTCGGCGGTGGGTGCTGCTCGCCCCCGGGGAGGGTGCTGCTACGCCTCGGGGTGACAGGGAGCAGGGCGCTGGGTCTGTGCACGGGGCAGGTTGTAGGTGTCAGCGTGAAGGTCCCTGGATGCGTGGGGTGGGAAGGGCAGGGGTGGCCGGCAGGAGCGGCTCCCTCTTCCCAGGCTGCTTCCCGGGGGCTCCCCGCCGGCTTGGCTCCAGCTCTCCGAATGGCTCCCGGGAGATGTTTTGGTGTTGCCAACTGCGGTGAAAGCCGCAGTCCCTGCATGGTCACCAAGGGGACATTTTGGGAGACAACAGGGGGATTTGCCTTCTTTAGCCTGTTCCATCTTGACTTTCTGCCACGATGGGGACAGGCTGGGCATTGCYTGCGGGGAGCACTGCAGAAATGCCCGTCCTCTCGGAGCGTGCAGGAGACCCCTCAGCCATCACCCAGGCGTCACCGGAGGGGTTTTAGACCGGGGCACTGCCAGCTGCTCGTCTGGAAGGACCCCGAAGCATCTCTTGAGCTGAAGCGTGCCCCAGCCTCTTCATGGTCCCTTGAGCCATCCCATTCCCGCTGATGCCCAGGGATTATTAGCAATGCCGTAAGGGGTTGCCGTAACGGGTGGCAAAACAGCAACGCCGAGGTCTCCCAGTGCTGCTCCCAAGGTGTGAGGTATGTTCATGCCTTCCTGCACACCGCCTGAAGTGACACCCCCTTTCTTTGGAAACATGTAATACCAAGCTGCCGGACCGATGCCTGAACTCCCCATCAGCTGGATTACAAATGGGAATAGCTGTCAGCCCGTTTGGGATACCCCAATTTCTGCAGTCTGCCAGCGTGGAGGCATTTGCAGGGTTCCCRGCTGAACTCGTCGGCGCTTCGCTGCTGCGGTCTCTGCCCCTGCCCCGCATCGCCCGTGCCTGCGCCAGCCCCGTTTCTGCCCCGCATGCCAGCCGAGCCGAACCCCTGAGTGATGCTCCAAGAAACCCTCCCAATTCCCTGTGGTTGTTCTTCTCTTGGGCCTGCTCCAAAGCCCGTCGACGGCCCTGGAAGCCGTTCTCAGATGGCTCCGTCTGAGAAAAGAAAGTGTTGAAATACCACAGGAAACGCTGTTTTTCTGAGATATCTGCCTCGGCCAGAAATGGGGAAGAAAAAACCAATTTTGGATGAAAGGCCAGTTTTCTCGTCCTGGGCTTCAGCTCTTTGAAGCTCATTTCACCCAGGAACCGGCCAGAGTTTGGGSACAAAATGGGCGCAAGCAGCCCCGAGGGAGCGGCTTGGCATGGTCGCGGGTGTCACCGTGCCTGTGCCCCCGGCTCCTGGGGTGCAGGAGGGAATCGGGCTGGGTTCCATTCCGCCAGCTGAAACCTTGGCTTGGGCGCCTGGGTGTCGGCTGCAGCATCCTCGGCGGGTCCCCAGGTGTCACGGCGGCACAGAGAGGCAGATTTTGGCTGTTGGGGACCCAGTGCACCCTGGAGCGCCCCGGGGGCATGTGCACGGTGGCTGTCCTGGAGAACATGGCAGCCAGCTYGGGGTGCACCGGGGGCCCCCACACTTCTTCGCTGCAGCCAGGCCAGGGCTTCGTTTTGCAAAACCGACTGTGATTCTGGGTTTTTTTGCACGCGAGCGCTGATATCCTGGGGCATGGCTGACTTGGAGGCAAATTTCCTGACTTTGGGCTCATCTCTGGCTTCGGGTCTTTTTTTCCGCTCACAGCAAACATCCGTTTTAACCCACTGCAAGTCCATTATCGCCAGCTTAACTGGACTCCCGTCAGGACCGGCTGTGCAAATACTCGGGCAGCGGAGGAAGCAGCTCTGTGCTGCAGATCCCTGCCGGGAGCAGCGGCTCTGTGGGCGCTTCGTGCTCCTGCCCGGCGGCTTCCCAAGTTTGCTGCGGCCGGGATGGCTCGGAGTGCTGGGGAGCGTTACCCTCCTTGCACACCCCAAATAATTCTGCATTTTTTTCCACCAAAGACAAATGTATGTCATGTTATGCAATATGCGTGCATAGGTATAATATAGATATTTATATCCATTGCATAATAGATGCAAAACGATAGACTTTATGGTGCCAGGGGAGTTGCTGGGTGGTCTGCATCCCACCTCGCTGGATGGCAGGGTGGTGGAGGACCATAAAGCCGCTGGCTGGCGTGGCCGGGTGGGCTGCTGCTGGTGGGCTGGTCCCTGCCGTGCGGTGAGGTTTGGGATGGCCGCGGTGCTGCTGGCAGGGCTGGGGCAGCCGGAGCGGTGGGGTGGGGTGGGCTCGCTCGAGGGGCCGGGTGCRTTGTCCCAGGTTGCCCAGTGGATATGGGATGTCTGTCTGGAGGTTGGGGGTTTGCTGAAGCTGCGTACCCCATCGCCCTCTGCACCCCACCCGCCCTCTCTGGGTTCCCCCTCTGGGTGACAGTGTATGGGAATTTCTGTGGTGACCCCCCCRTTGCTCTCTCCCTCCCTTGTTGAAGCAGTACCCTTTCCAAAACCTGTGTTACAGTAGTACCTGCAGCTCCTCGCAGAGCAGCCCAGCTGAGAGAGAGGCATGCAAARGGGTGCCTCCTATAGTACCCTACACAGGGTGGTTCCTATAGCACCCTGGCACCGGGGTGCCTCCTGTAAAGCACCCTAGCCAGGGAGCTGCAGAGGGATGGGAACAGATGGGTGCCCATCTATKCCTGGTGTGGGGCAGGGACTTCTCCCTGCTGCTTCCTCCGTTACTAGTTGGCTTCAGCGCTGCTCGGGGAGGAAGAGTTTGCAAGGCGAGACGGGCAGCGCAGGCAGGGACCAGCAGCAGCGACCGCCCTGCCCACCGCCCCGCTCGCCTGCCCGGTGCTGCGCGGGGTACCTGGCGAGGGGGCCGAGGCCTCCCCCTTCCACAAGGAGGAAAAAATAATAATCTCCAAGCCAAGAAACGCGGAGCTGCTGGAAGCGTATTTATCACGGTGAAGAAAAAGGCTCTGTTCCCTGCCTCTCCGCAGCGGCTGTTTATCACACACACAAGGGTATGGAGAAAATGTTCCATTTGTTGGGTACAGCCGTCAACCCACACAGCGTATAAATTAAGGGCTTTTACATGCAGAGTTCCCGAAATAAAACACACACACACACAAAAGAGAGAGGAGTTTTGTATCGGCCCCGGCGCGCTCCCTCTCCCTGGCTGTCCCTGTGCCCCGGCCCCGGCCGGYGCTGGCTCCCGTTCAGGAATTCCACATTATCTCCGACCGTTTCCAGCTTCCTCARCAGGGAACAGCTCTGCTTCTGTCTTCCTCCAGCCACATCTGGAAAGTGTTACGCCAGAGTGTCAGCCGTCAGAGCCGGGCGGCTGGCATGCGCTCCCCCCCCTGCCAGCGCGCTCCTTCCCACCGCCCTGCCTGCTCCCCTGCCTGCTCCCCTGCCTGCCTGCTCCCCTGCCTGCCCCCCTGCCTGCCCCCCTCCCTGCCTGCCCCCCTGCCTGCCACCCTGCCTGCTCCCCTGCCTGCTCCCCTGCCTGCCACCCTCCCTGCCTGCTCCCCTGTCTGCCACCCTGCCTGCCACCCTGCCTGCTCCCCTGCCTGCCACCCTGCCTGCTCCCCTGCCTGCTCCCCTGCCTGCTCCCCTGCCTGCTCCCCTGCCTGCCGCTGCGCTCAGGCTTCCAGCTGCCTTCCCCGGAGGGCTGCAGGGCTGAGTTTTATCTGTCTCCCCTTTTTGGGGAGTTTTGAGGGAGCTTTTGTAGCTGCCATGGGGCTGGCGGGGAGAGATGG
Organism: Oceanodroma leucorhoa; assembly: GCA_030449065.1. Taxonomy (NCBI): domain Eukaryota; kingdom Metazoa; phylum Chordata; class Aves; order Procellariiformes; genus Oceanodroma; species Oceanodroma leucorhoa. Next base: position 4,301,834 of record JASVER010000075.1, on the reverse strand, counting down.
CTCCAGGGACCCCCAAGGATTGATGTCTGCAGGCAGGAGCTGCTGCGGGCAGGGATGCTCTGCTGTGGTCCTCAGCTCTGCTGCCTGCTGGGAGGCAGTGGGGAGAGATGGGATGTAAATCCTCCTCTTTGCGTGCTTTGTAGGGACTCCCTGCCGGCTCAGGGGAGTTTTTGGCTCCTTTGCCCGGGCTGGCAAAACCTGCATCCTTGGGCTGCAAGGTGGTAGGGATGTGGTGCTCCGTCTGCTAAATGCTGGGGGTTAAAGAGGGGAGCTCTGGGGGCTGAAACCTGTGTGATTCCCCGGTGCTGCTGGGAGGTGTTCGGAGAGGTGATCCCTGCGCCGAGAGCTGTGGCTGTGCTGGCTTGTCGTGACTGTGGGTGTATCTCACCGGGATTTCTTCGTACGTAAAGGGGTACCTGGGGCATAAAGGCATTTGGCTGTCAGCACCTCAGGGAAATCCCCAATGCATGTGGGGGGCACACGGAGATGCTCAGCGGGACGATTGCAGCAGAGGAGATGAAAATGAAAGAGCTCCCTGCAGCATCCCCGTATTTTTGGGTTCCCTCCTTGGTGCAGCGTGTTCCTTGTGTTACCCTGGTCCCTCGCTGCAGGTGTGATGGTGATGCTGTGCAGAGGGAAGGAGCTTTGCAGAAAGCAAGTGGTTCAGGGACTGGTGTGCCCTTCAGAGCAAAGGACGTGGAGAAGGCTGGTGTCTTGTTTTTAAAACGGGTAATGACGGTGACCTGGAAGCAGGCTTGCGTGCCTTAGTGATCGGCGTGTGCAATACACACGAGGGTCTTTAGCAGGGAGGGATGGTGGAAGTGGTTAAATGTGCCCTGACTTACCATCAGCGGGAATCCCTGCAGTTGACTTTTGGCTTTTTTCTTTTTTTTTTTCCTTCTCTTGCTTTTAAACTGGCAGGCCTACCATTATGGGATTTTAAAATTAAAGAAAAAAAAAAAAAAAGAAAAGAAAAAGAAAACAGGCCTTGGTTTTATAGACCCTACAGATGCATCCGGCACCAAACTGATCCCAGATGCAGCTCCACTGTCAATAGTGTTACACGAGGGATCAATCCCCTTCATTGTTTTATGTGGCCTCTACAGCATCATCAGCTAATTAAAGCTAATGGGTCCCAGAGCAGCACTGACAGCATCTGATCCTATCAGCCCGCGCAGCCGTTTTAGCTTGACGGGCCACTCTGGAGCCGGATCCTGCACTCCAGACCCTGGCGAAAGCCTGTATTGACTTGGGGGATCAGGCTACAGATCAATGGGAGCTGTTGTTAAACAAACATTGCCGGATTAATGTCAGCTCCGCAGGGGGAGGAGGTCGATGGCTGCTAATTCGAAAGGGGTGGGAGGGAGGAAGGGGACGCGGTGACAGCGGTGACGAGGGACGGAGGGGGGGAGACCGGGCTGTTAAAACGTTCCCCATGTCTGTGGCAGTGTCTGTGTGTTTCCCAGTCTCGGATTTATCGTCACCTTGGGTGGGAGGCTGTGCTGGAGAGGAGCTCAGCGGCATCCCCTAAGGTATTCGAGGTGCCTAAATCCCTTTGCTTTGTGCCTCAAGGGAGGCAAGGTGGCCTTGGGCTGTCCCCAGAGGGGACAGGGCCCCCCCCCGCCTTTTCTGCATGCTGACCTTGGCGTGAGCATCTCCCCAGTCGCAGCAGAGCACTAAATCATCGGTTCCTGCTTTCCCTTTTCTTGTGACTCCCGTTGTCCCTTGGCTGAGGCTCGGGGATGCCCAGGGATGCGGGTTGGGAAGGTTTCCACTCCCACAGTCAAACTGCCCTGCGCTGCAGCTAGTCTGTTTTGGACTCTCATCTCTTYTTCCCTCTTTTTTCCCCCCATTTCTGTGTTGCCAGGGAGGGTGACGTGGGATGGGGAGGGCAGCTGGCAAACCCATCACTTGGTCCCGTACCACCACGGAGCAGGCAGGACAAGGATATTCTCTTTTCAAGAGTATTTTTTATATCTATCCCACCATTACTCCGGGATGAWCTATCACAGCAGGTGGCCCTTACTTTTGTTGGGTTGCAGAATCGGGCAGCGCATCGCTCGGCAGGCAAACAGCCTCTTCCCCGTCCTCTCCGTGAAGCAAGTCGAGCTGTCRCCCGCCTGCACCGACCCGGGGCTGGCTGGCTCTGCGCTCCCAGCGATGGGGGGGGTGCACGACCCCCAAGAAATTGGGCAGGAAACCTGGGTCAGAAGCAGCAAGGGGACCCTGGAGTCCCAGCCCTCCTACTGAATGAGGGTCCTGGTACCTTCTTGGCAAGTYAATGGGCAAATACAGCCCAAATGGACAAATACAGCCCCATTGGTTTAACCAGGGACTTTGGGCTCTGCCCAGAGACTCGATGAAAATAAAATGCCCTAAAATTCACTTTTTTCCTCCTGTCCTGGTGAGGCAGAATCCAGCTGGGGTAATCCTCAGGGTGTTGCATCCTCTGGCTCCCTTTGCAGCCCCAACCTCAGCCAGTGGCACCGGGAGGCAACATCCAGCCTGGTGAAAGGGAGAACTGGTGGAGAGGGACAGGCTCCCGGCACATCCCTGGCTTATAAAGCAAGTTGATAATTAAATCCTGCAGCTTTTATATGAATTCCAGGGCATTTTGCTTGGGCTGGAGCCATCTGCGGAGTGCACCCCACCCTCCCTCACCTCTCCCTTTGGCTCTCCGCAGCTTAATTTTTTCTTGCTTTGGTGTTGGGTGAACGTGATGCTTCGGGGAGCAAAGAGCCGCCGTGGCTCGTTGCGGGGGTGCAGCCCCCCTCCATGCAGCTCTCTCCCGGTCTGCGGGGCCTCATCCAGCACYAGCATCATCCTGCGGCCCCGCTCCGGGCTGTTTTCCCATTGTGTAGAGCCTGCACACGCCTGGCTGGCTCTGCACCGCCGCGGGTGCTGCCGGCCGGGGCTCGTCGGCAGGAAATACCGGCCAGCCGTGCCAGCCGTGCGTCCGCTCCGGCGAGGCTCTTTTCTCCTGTGGCGGTGTGGGACGAGGCCATCGGATCCCCCCGCGCCAGGGCTGCAGACCGGCCTCTCACCGGTCACTGCTGGGGGAACCGGCGCCATTTGCAGCTATTCCTGGCTTCCCTTTCCCAATTCTTACAAATTTGGAGCCGTGTTGGGGCGCAGAGCTCACCGCCATATTTAAACCACAGGTGCTCTTGCAGGTCCTTGGACTTTAGGAAGGTGTTGGCTGCACCTTGTGCCTCTTGCTGCCCCATCTTCCTCCATGTCTTCCTCCACGAGGTGCACGTGAGCGCAGCAGTGGTCTGCCCTGGCCTGGGTCTCCTGGATGAGCTTCTCTTAGAGATGGACCCCCCCCCGGCTTTGCATGAGGGGCTGTGTTCCCTGAGTGCCCCCCTCATYTCCTGTGCAGCTCTGGAGTCTGGGACCTGGGGTTGTGTTTCCAAAGCCAAGAAGTCCAATGTGCTGGTGGGCTGTAGACATTTCTTTAAGCCCCTGAGCTGRTGGAGGATGCTCCAGTACTGGGAGTCTTCCCCTCTAAGGAGCTTTTCCCAGGGGATGCAGAGGACACCARGTGCAAATCACAAAGGAGATGATGTTGCCCAGAAGGTCTTTATTCCACCCCTGCAGTAGCTGGGCTGGGGAGGGTCTGTCCTTCGGGACTGGCCCTTGGCTTTGGACTTTGCATTCCCCTCTATCTGTCCAAGACTTTACAGAGGGAAGAAGCCCAGGGAAGGCTCCCTCCTGCCACTCATCCTTCACCCCCTGCATCTGCTTGCTCTGAGATGTCTCTTAACCAGGCTGTTCCCGCTGAGGTTGGTGGGAAGATTGGAGAAGTTATTTGAATGCCAGGCTCAAAGGAGGCGGCAGAAACGCTCCTGGAGCTGTTACCAGCTGACAGCTGGGCGCTCAGCAGAGCTCTGGTGTCAGCACAGCTGAAAGCAGAGGAGGTGGGAAGCCCCAGACACCTGCAATTTGGTTAATAAATATTTATTTGGAGGTGACAAATACTCTTCTGGATAAAGCCGAGTTAGCAGAAGAAGGATTGCGAGGGAGTGACAGGGTGTGCTTTTTTTGAGGGTTTACCGTGGGGATGTTGAAACGAGCAGCTGATGAACCGAAGGATGTCGAAATTCGCATTCATTTCCCGATGCTGGCTGCGTGACGTCAGGGGACKCMGGCAAACGTCCCCTCTTGACGAGCRAGTGCCCGGCACGAGGCACCCTCGTCCTGCCGGGACTGCGGTAATCTGGCTGGGGGCTGGGGGTCACCCCCCTCTCATGGGTAAGATGCAACGGGAAGGGTTAGGAGCTGGGGAGGATGCAGCAGCCCCGCGGTCGGGGTCTGGTATGGGTGATAAAAAGGCTAAAGTTTAATTGTTCYCTTAAGAAGGAAAAGTGAAGGGAGGAGAGCCGGCCTGGGGCGGGAGGTGTAGTGCTGATGGGTGGTGTCACCTCGCCATGTCTCAGGGCTCCGGTGGATGATTTCATGGTGCTTGGAGCAGGGATGGGGCGGATGCCCCAGGCACTAACCCCATCTGCCCCCCGCGAAGCTGGCCCAYTCCTCCTGGGGAAATGGGAAAAGCTGCTTCGATTTCTGCCCTGGTCCCTTTGTGTGCGATTTGGGGAGGGAAACTTTCTGTATTGGCGCTTTGGGGAATTTTTGGGACTTTCTGTATATAAGACCGACATCCAGTGGGGCTTGTCTGGGCATTAGGGCTGCTGCGTGCCGCAGGCAAGGGGGATGAGCTGATCTTCTGGGGGTCTGCTAAACCATCCCCGCTCCACGGTGGGCTCGGCTCTCCCTCAGTCAGCCCCGGTGCTCAGCTCTTCCACCGCTTTCTCCTTCCTCTGAGCAAGAGCAACATCTAACTGTGATACCCATCACTGGAGATGAGGCACRGTGCGGATTGCTGCCGGGCTGTGGGAAGCACTGCATTTACCCCGGGGGTGGGCTGGGGGCTGGCGGTCGCGACATCCGTCCCTGTCCTGAAGCTGCTGCTGCTGCTTCTGCTGCTGCACGTATTGCAGACGTGCCCGCAGTACCTCCGGCTGCAGGCAGCGAGGGGACAAGCCGGACAGCTCTGTGCCGGTGACTCAGTATCTTCTGGCTTTGGAGGAAGTGGCTGCTGGAGATGCTGATGTGCGTGGGCAGCAAGGCAGCGCTCAGCTCTGCCCTGCCGGGCTTGGCCACATCCTGCAGCGACTCAGCCCCACGCCATGCTGGAGCRGGAGTCCGGGATACGGCAGGGTGTGGGAGTCAAACCCGCTCGGTTCCTTGCAAGGCACACAMTCCTGGCAGCTGGTCTGCAAGCGCATCGGGACGCTGGGGCCGGCGTGCTGCTCCTGAGCAGCTCTAGCTTGGGCCGGACACAAGCACCAAGAGTTTTTGGTCTCGGTTTTGCTTGTGCGGGGAGGTTTTTTGCAGACACCTTCCCTGGGGCTGGTAGCCCCTCGCTTAGTGGGTAGCTGGTCTGCAGGCAGCAGCCTTTTTGAGCTGAAGGCTTGATGCGAGCCCTCCTGGATGCTCCTGGCTCTGTGGGTCCTTGCACCCCGTGCTGCCGTGGAGGGAGGAACCGCCGCTGTCCCCACTGCGGCTCGCTGTGGCTGCACGTGGAAATGGGTTCAGCGAAATCAAACCTCAGGAAATTCCTGGCCCCGGTGTCGGCAGAGGCTTTACCCCCCCAGGAGCAGAGTAGCTCAGCCAGGGAGTGAAGCCATCTGGCCACGTGCGAACAAGTGCAGAGGGGCTGTCGACCTGCTCCGCCGTCCCCTCTCCTCCCGTGGGGACAGGGGGTGGCAGTGGCAGAGCTGGCAGCGACGGAGGGGGAGGGAACCCACGACCTGGGAGATTAATAATAGAAACGCTGGCATCCGTTTTAGAATAGCGAGAGAAAGCTCAGTACCCATCTCGCCCAGCATGTAACTTTAATGCCAAGATAATGAGCAATGATATTTATTTGTAAAAGATCTGGAGATATCGCTGCCCAGGGAGCAGCCAGGAGCTGTCAGAGCCCGCTCCGTCCTCGCAGCGGCTGCTCCGAGCTGTAACCCAAGCGCTTTCCTCCGGCGGGCTCACTTTTCACACTCCAGCTCCGTTAACCGAGCAGGGCGTGTGGTCCAGCTCAGAGCCCTGGCTAAGATTTGCTGAAGCTGCTCGTGATTTGGGCCATCGCGGCGAGGAGATGTCTCTCTTGCAGGATGGGCTAGAAACATCCCCCGGTAGCTGCGGGTTGAGCTGCCGGGATGAGGTTTAAACCCATCTCTGAGCCTTCCCCGCTGCTGTCCCCTCTCCCAGCCGTCCAGGCGTCACGGCTGGAGCATCGGGGTGTGCCCGGGGAGGGCTGGCAGGAAGGATGTGGGGTGCGGGGAGGAGGTGGCACGGCATCAGCCGAGCTGGCGAGGGGAGGGCGGTGCGGAGCGCCTGCGAGYGGGCGCTTCCCTCAGCCCAGCCACTGCGCTGGCTGAGATTTTGGGGCCGTTTTAGGGAGTTTGGGGGCAGACAGCTTTTCCTGGTGGCAGGGCTTGCCTCCTCCCAGCTGGGTCTGGGACGGACGTTTGGGGCAGTGATGGCCCTTGCTCTGGGGAAGGAGTTGGGTCTCATGGGCGTCTGGGCTCCTTCAACCCCCCTGGTTTGGGGACAGGGCTGCTCCTGCTCCCCTTTCCCTGCCTGGGTTGGTCCAAGTGGGCTGAAGGATGCACATGCTGCTGTGCCCAGCCTTGTGTTGTGTAACTGGACAGGAGGCAGGCTTAGGCTGTATTTGGCAGGTGGGTGTCCCTTCCTTATTAAGCCATCCCCTGGGTAATTACTGGGTTAAGGCCTGATGAGATAATGCTTCATTATTTTTGTGCTATTGGGGGATTAGGAGCAGTGGGATTTCTCAAAGGCTTTATCTCTGCTAAGGTCCTTGGGCTGCGAGGCACGTTTGCAGGTGGGTAAGAGGACCTGGGCTCTGCCACCCCCCCCGGCACTGCTTGCCTGCCCGCGGGGGTACGTGCCGGAGCCTGGGGCTGGTGGGTGCGGGTGCAGCGGCTCCGGCTGAGGGGGGGCCCGGCACGGGGGGGCTGCTCRCGCCCGGCCCCGGCAGAGGCTGGCGGGGCTCTGCCATGAGGGATCTCCTTTTAATGCTGTTGCAGCCCCATTCATCACTGCGCTCCCGCGGCGGGCTGCGCGCCAGCGGGAGGGAGGAGGTGACACTTACAAATAAACAGGGAGGTGGGTGGTGCGCGCCGAGGCAGGGAGCGGAGGGCGTCCCGGGGGGCTTCTCCCATGATTTATGGCCGAGACGATGCGCAGCTATCAGCACAGCCTTTGGAAGCTGTTTACTAACAGTGTCGTCTCCTGGCTGTTAACGCCGGCGTGGGCTGCTCGCGGGGATTGCAAGGGAGAACGTCACCCGTGCATCGCTCCTGCGACATGACCCGCTCCCAGGCTGCTCGCACCCTTGCTGGGAGCCCGGCCAGGGACAGCCTCAGGGTGCCGATGGGACTGGTGTTCAGCCCTCTTGGAGAGTCCCAGAGATGCTCTTAYGAAGGAGTTTGGGTCGCTGGAATACAGTAAAATGTGCTTAATGAAACAGGCCTGGCTCGGTGGGGGCTCCCCTCCTCCCTGCCACCCCGGCGCAGCCAGCCCTCGAGCCGGAGGGATGGAGCTGGCACCGGAGCAGGGAAGCAGGCAGGCTGGATGCGGGCCAGGCTGCACACTTGATCCAAACACAGCTGGAGCTGATCTGATGAAGCGAGAGGTTAAGAAGAGAGCATCTGTTATCTAAAGGGGACACACAGTGGGAAACTGTAAGCTCTTTATTCCCCCCACCCCACCCCCTCTGTTCAGTGCATCATCCCTGACTTTATTTCTTTGATTTATTAAGGAAGCCTGCACTTCCGGGGCTGTAATTAAGTGCCACTGTGTGAGCTTTTGATAGTGAGTGAATGATATAATGGCTTGCACATTCGCCGTCTGCTCAAGTGCTTTAGGATCTAGATAACACGAGGAGGGATTTCTCCTGCCCGCCAGGGAACCGCAGGGGTGCCGGGGCTGAGTCACGGCGGGGTTTAGCCGAGCGCAGCGGTGTCCGCCGGAGGAAGCGGGGAAGGATGCGGGAGCCACTTGGCACTGCGGTGGAAGTACGGTTCAGGAGCGTATCCATGACCCAGGCTGCAGTTCAGCTGAGAAGGGAGTTCACATCCTCTTGCAAAAGACCATCACAGCATCTTTACAGGCTGCTGGAGACTAAATTGGGTGTCGACCCTCACAGATGCCCTCGTTCCCTCCCAGCCTTGCATGGTGCTGGAGGTGGAGGGGGGACCGCAGCCCCTCAGCCAAGGCTCCTGGCTGTACCGTGGTGCCGTCCCTGCACCGGGGTGTTTTTAGGGTAGAGAGGGCTCGAGTATCCATAGCCTCGGAGAACGGTCGGTGTCAGCAGCCGGCAGCATCCTGCCTGACGGGCAGGTTTCTCTCCGCTGCTGGAGGAGTTTGCTGGCAACGTGTTGGTGCGGAGCCAGGGGCTGGGGAGTGCTGGCCGGCAGCATCTCCCGCTGCCTCCGCCAGCTGCTGGAAAGGGGCCAGCACTTGCAGCCACGTGCAGCTGGAGGTGCCACAAGGATTTTGCTGGAGCTGTGTCACCCTGTGCACCCCCCTGCAATTCCTTGCACGCCACCTCCGCCCCTGCGAGGAGGTGCTGCCCTGCATCTCCCCGCACAAGCAAAAGCTCCCAGGCAGGGGTGGCATTTCTAGGCAGAAATGCAGAGTATTTTTGTAATGCCAAGGGAAAGGTCTTCTACCGGCTCTCTAAACCAGGAGCCTTGGGCAAGTGGTCTGGTTTGTATCCCCGTTCGCCATCCCCACRTGCCACACTCCGGGCTGCCCGGCACCGGGGTCTCTGATGCTGCTGGCAGCCCTGTCCCTGTCCCTGGGGTGTCCCAGGCCATGGTGGGACCTGACGGTCACTGCTGATGTGTCTGGCTTTCTCCCAGGGCTCAATTCTGCCCTTGGTTCCTGGGACGGCTGCTGAGCCTCCCTCTGCACCTCAGCAGTGCTGCTCCGACACCCCATTCACCCATGCCTGGTTTTTAGGCAGAAATAAATTTCTTCTTACTATAAGGACCATTTTTGGTAGATAAACAGGATTATTTTAGTGGCTTGGCCAACGGCCACAGAAGGGGCAAGCTCAGGGTCCGGAGCAGCGTTTTGGCTGTGTGCACATACATTCTTTTGCTGCTGGCCGGTGCCGGCTCAGCAGCGGCCAATGCTGCAGCTCACAAGCTCGCTGCCTGCAGCTGCTGGGGCGGCAGGAGGAGGAKGAGGAGGAGGAGGAGGAAGGGGTAAAAAAAAAAAACAAACCCTACATGTAAATAAACTTAAAAATAAAAAGTGACAGAGATTATTTGCTGCTTAATGAACTAAAATGTCCAACCTCCCACCGAGCGGCAACATTGTTTATAAACTACAGAAAGGGCTTTATTTTAATGGGCAGTAAATCTCATTCATCCCCAGCCCTGGCAGTCAGGAGCGCGTGGGATGAATAGGCTGGCGCTGAACGCAGCCTCCTCGCTCCTGCGCTCCCTCCAGCCAGCTTCGCTGCTGGGTGTTTTTTCCCCCCTTGCCCACATTTGCTGTTCTCCTCCCTTCCTCCTCTCCCTCCTAGTCCCCTCCGCCGTGCCGATAAYGGGGTTATCTGGCCAGGAAGAAAGGAGGAATCTGTCCCTGTGCCTCGGCATGTCACATCTGCTCCGTTTTGTTTATTCACTTGAAAAATGCCCCCCACCCTGTCTCTGGGTGGCAGCTGGAGAGTGGCCCGAGATTATCACAGCRTTATTTTTTTTGTTATTCCTCTAAAATAAAGCATCCTATAGCCTGCAGGCAGATTTTGTCCGGTTGCCCCCGTCCTGCTCCTGTGCTGCTTGCTCTGCAAACAGGGTGTGAGAGTGATGGTAATCGGAGCAGAACCCCGATGCTACAGGCAGATCCCCCTGAGGATCCCCCTCGCAGGGGACAGGGTGGCTCCTACGCAGGGACAGTCCCTCCGAGCCTGGCAGAGGGGCAGGCAGGACCAGCAGTCGAGCGATTGCAGGTGCAAAATACCCATCAATATACTGTCTCGGGCAGAGAATCGCRGAAAATAAATATACAGTCTGAGCATCTGTGGAAATGAGAGTGTCCGAGTGGGAGGACAAGATGCTTTCGGTGCTTTGGGTWGAAAGGGACAATGACAAGTTGTTCTGAGCCAAAAAGAGGTTTGGGAGCTGGTCAGGCCTGGCGCGATGCGTGGCTGTTAGTGGGCGAGCGTGTGGCTGAGGTTGAAGCTGGTGGCTCTCGAGCCACCGGGGAGCGTTGGGAGCTGGTACCTGCCATGGGAGAGGGACCACGGTCAGGTCTGGTGGGAGTTTCGGATGTGCCTGACTTTCCCCTGGGACAAATCAGGCACCTCGAAGACTTCCGACCATAACTCACAGGGTGATGTACTCCTAAGACAAGAAAGAAAGTAGTAAGTTATCTATTCCCGTTTGAGTTTAATATCCATAATCTGCCATTAATCAAACTGGGACTGTAAGATCCTTACTTAGGCCTAATCAGTGCATAATGGATTATCTACAGGAACTAATAAAAGGTAATTATCTATGCTTTGCAAGTTCCAATTACTGTACGTATATGATCAATTAATTCTTGTAACAGTTTCACAGGTGCAATTTGTGTGACAACCTTATGCTGACTCCAGGCAGAGGCTCAGTGCCTGTCTGGCAGTGCGGCTGCCAGCGGCACGGGTGCCGGCAGGGATGCGGGTGGCAGTGGGTGCCGGCAGGGATGTGAGTGGCGGTGGGTGCCGGCAGGGATGTGGGGGGCGGTGGGTGCCGGCAGGGATGTGGGGGGCAGCGGGTGCAGGCAGCAGGGATGCGGGGGGCAGCAAGTGCCAGAGGGATGTGGGTGGCAGTGGGTGCCCGCAGGGATGTGGGGGGCAGCAGGTGCCAGAGGGATGCGGGGGGCAGCGGGTGCAGGCGGCAGGGATGCAGCCCTGCCAGCCAAGCTGCCCCAGTGCATCCCGAGCTCTCCCAGATGCTGCACTGGGAAAAACCACCTCCATGAAAGGATCTGCTGGGCAGCAAGGGGCTGGCGTTCGCAGGCTTTCGGCTGTGCACGGTGGTTCTGCCCCCAGCAAAAGCGCTTCTGCCCTCTGTGCTGTTTCCCTCCCCGAAGCGGGAGACGGAGCGCGGGTTCGGCGGCCGCTCGGCCCCGACCATCGCTGCGTGTCCCAGGGGACGTTGCCCCTGTCTCAGCGTCACCTTGGGGAGCCCTGCTGCTCCCTTCCCCTGCCCCGGGCTGGCCAGCACAGCAAGCAAAGCCCCGTGCAAAGGCAGCTGGCTCCAGTCATCTCCTTCTCCCGCCTGTCCTCGCGTCCCTCTCGCTGGCTTGCAGAGTCATCGGAGGGTCTTAAAGGAGGAGGAAATATTCCAGCAATGTCTGTGCAGTTTTAGGGATGGCTTAAAATTACAATAAGTTTGAGACACTTTACATGTCCACTTGGGGCCCAGCATTGTTGTGGTAATTTGAAGCAGATTGAGTCAACGCTTGTGGCAAATGGAAGATCTAAGGGCTCTAGCGGGAACCCGGGGATGGAGGAGGAGAGGTGGCGGGGAGCGAAGGAAAACACCAKTTCTGCAATGCCGGTCGGAGCTAGGGAGCCAAACCCTCCCAGGCTGGCCCTGGACACCTCTTKGCAATGGTGCAGCCCTGACTCACAACTCAGCCTGTGGTTCTTCCTTCTYTTTGGGATTTTTTTAATCTTCTGGAGCTCAGTAATCCAGTGTCACCTTCTGGTATCCCCCAGATTGCGCCRTGTCAGAGCATTTTTTGGATGAAGCTACTCACTTGGACCTAGAGTCCTGGAGCCGGGTCCTRCCACTGGGGTGGCCTTACTAGAACATGGGGAGGTGTCACCTCTTCCCTACGCGCAGGGTTTGGATGGTGAACCAACCCCTCCTTACGAGGGCAAATCCACAGCCCTTGGGAGCCCTGGCCCAAGGGTGTTTGGGGCAAGTATTTGATGGGTTGAATTAAGTTCTCTCAAGTTCTTCCTTGGCATGGTGAGGTTGGACGGAGGTTTGGTGACGGGAGCCGCGGTCCTGGCCTGTGCCCTGCCTGCAGGGGCTGCGGGGCTGCAGCCCAGCGCTGCCTGCGAGTTGGGGTGCTGGAGGGAGCCGAGCTGTGCCTCCGGAGAGGCCGGGGCACTCAGTCGCTGTCCTTGCTCTTACCTGGCTCCTTCTCGATGCAAAAAGGGGAAAGCAAAGGTGAAAGAGAACGAGGGCTGTGTGGAGGAATGGCTTTCTCCTGGGAGACCCTGGGGCTTTGAAAACGTCTCTGAGTCAGGAGCATCATGCTCCCACACAGACCGGAGACCGGGGAAGGACCGCTTGGAATATTTCGGTTTGATTTCAGCCTTTGCAGAGAGTTTCATGTCACTGCAAAGGAGCAGAAACAAGAATTTGTTTCAATACAAAACTTGTTTTTTTAAAAAAAACTGTTGACATGGGATCTTTTGAGAATTTCCATTGTTATTTCCCCCCTTCCCCCCAAACATGAAATTAATTCATCTGTTTAAGTCCTTTTTCTGGGAACAGTCTTGGTTTCATTGACATTTTTGGTTAACAAGGGAAAAAGCAAACCCACCAAAAAAAAAAATAGGGAAAAACAATCCCCCCAAGCCCTTCTACTTAAAAAAGAAACTCCCCTCCCAGCTCTCCAGTGACCATGATACAACCACTGCTTTGTTCCCAGCGTGGTTGATGTTGTTCCCGGCTTGCTCCGAGCTGCTCCACCAGCCCGGGATTGTCCCGGATGGGGCCGGAGGGGAAGGGGCTGTGTCCCCTCTGCTGCTGCATGAGCTCTGGGACACGGTGGCATCGGCCGTGCAAGAGGGGTGTTTGCTGGAGGAGAGCACCTCGGTGAGAGTCCTCGGGGTGGTGGCCACAGCTGCCTGGCTTGGGGCGAGCGCTGTGTTTCGGTGGGTTCGGGCACGGCTGCAGCTTTGCTGAGTCGAGGGACAGGGAGGTGGACGCGGGCAGGCGAGGTTTCATGGCTCCATCACCTGCGGGGGAAATTGAGGCATRCAGGCAACTGAAATATCAGGCCTGAGGTTACAAAGTGATGCTTAAGGACGTGAACCAGCTCAAAGTGCAGCCCAGATGCCCCAGCACAGCCCCCCTCCTCTCCCCATCGCTGCGTGCCAGCCCCCCGGCAGGACCGTCCCCAGCCCCGCGCTGTCCTCCTGCGCTGATCCCCAGCAACGTGCACTTCCCCGCGCCCGACAGCCGCCGCTGGGCTCCTTGGCCTCGTCCACTGTGGCCTTTGGTTTTGTTTTCCRAGCCTTGGCCACCGTGTCCAGCCCTGCCAGCGCACCCCGGGGAGGAAGCGCTCTTCGTGCTGCTGAGAGATGCTGCCACACGCAGCCCTCGCAGCGCCTGGCCACAGCACCCAGCCGCTTCCAGAGCCGCTTTTTCCTTCTTTTCTTTCTTTTGTTCCTGTTTCTCTCTTTTTCTTTTTTTTCTCCCCGAGCAAGCCACCACAGGCTCCTTCAGACATTCCCCCGAAGATTATTCTCCCACTTGTCTGCAACACGTTTGCAATGCTGAAACTCCCGTTGCCCCATCCCAACCTTCTGCGCCTGCTTTCTTTTCTTGGCTCAGCTTCTGGGTTGTAGGGACCRAGTCTGGGCATGCCAATTCCTATTCAATACATTTTCATACCTTTGATTCCACCTTTCCCCTGGCAGCCCGGGGCCGGATCCCGGAGGCCGTGCAGACGTGACTCGCTGCCCCATGGATGTGCCGGCGCGGTGCACGGCTGCGAGGTTTGCCGGATAGCCGTGGGTTTCAGAGCTTGACATCGACCCTCTGGCTGATTTACGCCTTTCTGGGACAATCATCTTGCACTGAACTCCAAAATCAGCTTGATGGCGAGGTAGCAGGGTCAGGTGGGTGATGCTGGCCAGGGGGCTCAGGCTCCCAATGCGGATGCTGGGCTCACCCATGGGTTCCTGGGTGCAGGCGGGCAGAGATGCCATGTCCCAGCCTGGCTGGCTGACCGTGGCACCTATGGAGCTATAAGCCCCCCAAATTCAGTGCCGGGTAGACGGTTGCAGTGAGTAGAGTTGGGTGCATTCGTGTCGTCAGACAGTGGTCAGCGTTAATTAATATTTCAGATGATTGCACTAATCATAGGTCTTGTTTGATAAAAAACCCAATCAACCCTATTTGGTAGGATTTGCAAAGTGTGGTCTCGTGGGGTCGATGGAAAGCTGCTGGCTGCAGCGGGCATAGAATAAGACTGATACAGAGCACATTTAAAAATGCCACCCCCGGTGACGCAGAATTGCTGCTTGGCAGTGGGAGAAGACCAGTAACTGTTTGTCCGGATTATGAAGCGTGCGGTTTGGCAAAGCCTGGCTTAGCAAGGGTCGAATGCAGATAGACGCATGTTACAGACCATCTTTGCATTTGTTTGCTCGCTTTGTTTTAATTTGAAACTCAAGCCTCTTCCCTGTGGTTAGATCCTCCCAGCTAAGCAAGTTTTAGCAGAGGGAAGTTGCTTAAGGAAGAGAAAGGATGCTGGACGCGGCGTAAAGTGAGAGCAACCGCTGTTACCGCAAACACTTCCCAACCTCTGTTCGCAAAACCATCGGCACTCTTTGCTCGCTTCTCTCCGTTTGGCCCCTCTTCCAGTGCAGTTATTTTCTAAGCCAACATTGCGAGTTTTATTACTACTGCTTATTATTTAAATAGTGCCAGAGGTATACACAGMGCTTTAGAAACACAGGGGAAGAAAAAGTCCTTACTCAGAGGAGTTTTTATTATAGTTTAGATGATTGTAGTAGAAGTAATTAAGGCTGAGAGGGGGCAGGCAGCGCTGCAGACCGGTGTCAGAGCAGCAAGGCAAAAGGCCCAGCTTTGAGCGAGGTCCTCATGCGATCTTTCAGCTGGGACTAGGGACGCTGAGCTTTAGCGAGGTGGGTGATAGGAGAAGCATCGGCTCTGCCGCACCAGGTTAAGCCATTGCTCCCTCAGATACAGCTCTTCTGACARCGGCGAGATTGCAGGGCTTCAAAAAGGAAAGGGAAAAACAATCAAGGACTTGTGCCACCCGGTAATGCACTGACCCAATTGTGCACTGCTGTGTAAGGGGAGAGAAATTCCTTCCTGACCCTTGTACTCATCAGCCCATGCCCTGAAGCATGAGATTTGATTTTCTTTATCTGGCTTTCCATAATTGCAGATGTCGTGTTCGGTACTCCCCATATCCCATCCCTCGGAAACAGCATCTGCTGCGTTTAACTCAATGGACCTTCTCCYCTGGGAGTTTGATCCTGATTCTTTTCTGGGAAGTGCCTGGAAGGAGGGAAGGAGACCTGGTCCCATCAACCTCCCTAGCACTTGGGGGTTTTCCCCCGGTACGTGCTGGTTGCTGGTTGCTCAGCTGGGGAGGGCAAGTGTTCCCCCACATCATGGCACATTCTCCCCATTGCCATGGACAGGCTTTATTCCAACCTGCCTAAAATATTTGGAGTTTAATTTGTATGTAGATATTGTTGAGAGTCACTTAGGAGTTATTGTTKCTCCCTCTGTTTGCTGGACCCCACGGAGCCGAGTGTGCCAAGGCCAGGACTAAGTCCTGCTACTGGTTTTCCTTTTGATGAGAAGGCACTTGAGGATGCACGAGCAGCTCAAGGCTTGGAGGAGGCCCCATGATAYGTGAGCAGGAGGTGCTCCTCATGCCCTGTTGAGGATAATCTCTCCATGAGCATGGCTGGGGCTGTGTGGGCAGCAATTGCAGGCGTGACTTGGGTGGCCTTTGCTGCYTGCCTTGGGGTGAGGGACCGGGGGCTTCCTGGGAGATGCAGCCATCGGGTGTTTCCTCTCCTTGGCGTTGGTTTCTCCGGGGCTTTGCTGGCCCTGAAAGGCAGAGCGTGCTGGCACGGGGTCTGCTGGCCAGGAGGGACAGCTCATTCGGGGAGGTCCCTGTGACCCCCAGGGTGGTGGATGGACACACGGCTGGCTTGGTTTGCCGACCCCATGGGTGCGTGTCGAAGGCTGGATGCTCACCGGCGCTGGCAGGCAAACCCACCCTCCTCTTAGATCTGCACGCTGACCGGGCGGGCTGCGTGGGGTGCAGCTCACCTCCAAACCGGGGCGGGAGGTGGTTTGTTTTGGCATGAGAGTATTGGGTGGAAAGTCCATTTTTCCCCCGAGCTCTCTACTGCCAGCAGCGAGCATCACTCAGCCCCGTCCCAGCTACCGGACCATCTGCCTTTCTGCTACAGCCGTTTCGGGTTGAGAAAGGAACGGGAGGGGGCTGCAAAACCCAGCACAGCCCCCAGTCGACCCCCATTGAGCTGCTGCCTGCCCCTCAGCTCAGTCCTGCCTGCCCCCCTGCCGAACCCCCCGGGGGTTTCTGTCGGTGCCCTGCGAGTGGGGAGCGAGTCGGCAGAGCCCGTCCTGAAAGAGTTAAAGGCTCTCGCCCCTTCCAGCCTGGGGAAGTGGAATTAGTCACGGCCTTCAGTAGAAGTGCTGGCCAGGTTATAAAAATGACAAACGAGCACAAATCAATAATGAAGTTAGTGTTTTCTGGGAATGCCAGACACGAACGGAAAAGTAGATCGACACGGGTGGTGGGCGCCGTGATGTATATAGGATGAGCTGCCCCACGTGCGCATCCCTTGCACGGGTGCGTGCAAGGCGGCACCGTCCCTTTCTCCTCCCCATCGTGTTTGACTCTCCCCGGGCACCATCGCTGCTGCCGTGAGCTGGGAGGGCTCTGCACGCCTCTGGGCACCTCTCTGGGATTTTCGGTGCCTTTTGGAGCAGAGCTTGCGTGATGCCGGCTGCCGCTGGCTCCTCATTCAGCGTGAGGCACCAAGGAGGTGGCTTCGGGATATCGGAGATCAGGGATTGCAAATGGTGCCCCCGGGGAAGTTGAGCGTCTGATTAATCTTCAGGACACAGGGTAGCATTTCCACAGCACYGAGGTAGCTTTGGAGGCCATGTTTCCTTTTCCGAAGGGATTTGGGCATGTCTGGAAAGGAAATGGCCTTCTAATTAGATGGCTTGAAAATCTTTACTGTCACTCGTTACAAATACATTAATCAGCCCATATTGAAAGAACGGCACTGCAAAAATGACATTATTATTATTATTTATTGTTTAGATATGAATGAGTTTAATCCCTTCCTAGCCTGTGCTGTGTTGAGAAAGTGACCCAACATCCCAGTGCTGCTCCTTGGCCCCAGTGTCRCCTGGTTTCTGTGCAACCATAAACCTGCCTGGGATGTCTTGGGGATTTTCAGCAGCGCTTTAAAATGGGCAGTTTTAAAATGTATAAGGGAGGGGGGAAAGATGGCCCAGGGGCATAAATAGGAGGAGGTGGGCGTGAGGGGGCTGAGACCTGGCAGATGCAGGGGTGGAACGGCGGAGGCGGCGGTGGAGTGGGGCTGAGCCGCGCTGGGGGAGCTGGGTGCCGGCGTGCAGGAGGGGGCAATGGCTTAGGAAGAGCAGTGCCGTGTTTGCACAGTGTTTCAGGGTTGGTGGCCTTCCCAGGGTGTTAGCACATTTCTATAATTAATATAAACTTCCTTAATCGGCCTTCCAAATGTCCTGGATTCCGCTCGACCTCCGGGCGCCTGGGCTGGGCGTCCCACTCTCTCCTTTCAAATGCGGTTTCTCTCAGAGGCAATGCCCGGTCCTTGGAGCACCGTCACCAGCCTGGCCCTGTCCCCKCACCGTCCCGGCTCCCTCCTGGCCGTGGGCACTGTGCAGAGCCTGAAGGGCGGGTGTGAAAATGCGAATATCGATCCGTCGCAGTTCTTTCCCGCCTGCGGTGGTCTGGGTGATGCCAGCAGGTCACAGGAGCACAGGAGGACCCGGAGCCGTTCACGCTGTGTCTCAGTGGGCCCAGGGATGCAGGCAGATTTTTCACTGCCGTTAGTGTTTGCTTGGCCAGTGTGCCATCTTTGCATCTTCAGGTGCCACCCTCGTCTTCAGAAACTTCTTAGATGTGTCAGCCACTTTCTGTCACGGCGTGTAACCCTCCAGACCCCGAGGAGAGCTTGCTTTCGGAGAGCAAGTGCAAGGGGTTAATGGAGGCTGAGGGTGATGGATACCTGGGAAGAGCTCATCAGGGAGAATCGCATTCCTTCGAGGAAATCGATAATCTGGGTTGCTTATGCTGTTCATTTTCAAGGCGTTGTCTTCATCACTTCATCACCACTTTCCAACTGGAAATAATGATGCTGGTGTGGGCAAGTTGGCTCTTCCTCCTCCCCCCTTGGTTGACCTTATGGTGTAGATAAGGTCTTACCAAGCTTCAGGCYATCTCTATACAATGCTGCAGGACGGTGAAGCCAGAGCACAATCCAGGGTGGACCCAAAGCAGAAGCTCCAACTCCAAACGCCCCAAGAACTCAGCAAACTTAAAAAAAAACCCCAGAGCAAACCAACGCCAACCCCCCGACTGCGTGCTTGGAAGGAATGGAGCAATACTTGGGCGTGAAGGTTTCCCAGCCCCTCTTTGCCATCAGCCGAGCTTGCCCTTCGCAGGGAAAGGCGTGCGGTGCCCTGTTTGAAGGAGATGGAGCTCGGGAGTGCGATGGGTGCGATCCCGCTGCTCCCACAGGTAGCTGTCAGCAGTCTCCCTGGGGCACGTCTCGGCGTGCTACGGCACGTCCGTGCGGCAGATGCCGGCAGAGCCGGGCTCCTGCTGTGACCGCGGCTCCATCGCTGCCGGAGCCGCACCGGTGCAAGGCGATCTTCCTGCCTTGGGTCCTTGCCAGCGCCAAGAGCTCTGTCCCACGTCCCCAGGCATGCGGTGGCATGGATCCAGCCCCCATGCTAATGAGATGGCTTCAAATAAGAGTTAATCATTTGCCAGCAGAATGCTGCCGGGGTRTATCTGAATTCCTCGCTCCTATAGACACGCTGTCGTGTACTAGATTGTCGTGCTCTCGCCCAAAGCTGCTACACCAAATGTTTTGCAAMAAAAACCCCAAACCACATGAAAGTGGCTGGGTTTCATATTTCATTATAACCCCAAATTCAGGTTTGCCAAGAGTTTCAGTAGTTTTATGAACCTTTCCCATGAACCTTCAGCAAAGGCTGTAGTTTAACCTGGTTTTGATGAAAACCCAGGTGCCACTCCGTTGCTTTTGAGMAACTTCTGAGGTTTGTGCAAATGCGAAATTCGAAGGCTTTCGAGAGGAAGGAAGAAAGGAACCCAAAAGCACGTCAGAGCTGGTGACAGTGTTTGCAGGGAGCCCTGCGCACCTCTGGGACCAAGCTGTAATTCCTTGGGGACCCAGGACCCGGGACCCAGGCACCCGCGTTGCCGGGCCGGCACGCCTGGTGCCCGGACTCTGCGCCGGGTGATGCTCTCGGTGATGCTTTGAACCCACTTGGCAGCATCGCCACTAAACSGGCCGGTACCATTCGGTAAGTGCCGGTGCTCTGAGCATTGTGGCTCCCGGGGCCGACCCGTGGTCCTTGCGGCAGCATCTCCCAGCGTCTGCCGCTGCTGGGGCTGCTTTGCTTTGGAGCAGCGGTGGGGGARCCCGGGCTTTGCTCTCGGCTTTAGGAATAACTCTGCGAAAGTCAGCAGTGTGCAAAAAAGCTCCCGAGCCAAAAAATAAAAGTTGGGTTCCGTGCGGGGTGGGGATGGGGCTCCTTCTGAACCACGCCTGGCGCACACCGAGTCCTGCCTCTGGATTATGTGTATTATTATATCCACACGCGGATTGCTTTTTCGGCAGTGCCGTCTTTCCTTTCTCCAGCAATTTCCTGAAATAACGTTAGGGAAATGTGAAAATCTTGAACTTTTGAACCTCCCCGGAGGACGGCGTGCAGGGGGGTGGCGGCAGGAGGAGGGGACGCCCGCCTTCTGCCTGCCGTTTATTTTGGCTACAGGGCCCGGGGATGGGAAGGAGGGGGCTCGCCAACCCCCTGGCTGGTGGAGGAGCCGGATCAGCGCTGCCCCTTATTAATTAATGGCTTTCTCGTTGATGGGTCATGGAGGCGAGGAAGCCAAAGGAAGTTTTCTTTTGCTTGCAGATGCCGGGGAGAGGGGGAGTGCCCGGGCTGGGTGGTGAGGGCAGGGGGTGACACGCRGGGGTGATGGATGGGGCCTCGGTTTTTCGGCCGGGCTCTGGACGCGGGCAGCTCGCGCCGGTGAGAAAGAGAGAGGGGAAGGGGGATACACTGCKCCTGGAAAGTACTTTTCCCTCTGATGAACTTCAGAGGCGTATAAATCACTGCCAGGCTGCAGCTGCGAAGCATGTGACGCTGGCAAATTAATGGTCCTTCGGAAAACGCCGGCCATCACGCTCCCCTCCTCGCCTCTTAAAGGCGCAGCCGGCGGCCGGGCCAGCCCCGGGTGTGGGAATCGGGGGGCCCGGGCTGGGCTGGGGGGAGCCTCGTGTGCCTGCCAGCCCCCCGGGTAAGCTGGGGCTAGGTGTGCCTGCGGAGGGCAGCCGGCACGAGGGGCTCCTGCAACGCTCTCCGTGGTGCAAAGCTCTCCATGGTGCAACACAATCCGTGGTACAAAGCTCTTCATAGTGCAAAGCTCTCCACGGTGCAAAGCTCTCCGTGGTTCACCGGCACGAGGGGCTCCTGCAACGCTCTCCGTGGTGCAAAGCTCTCCATGGTGCAACACAATCCGTGGTACAAAGCTCTTCATAGTGCAAAGCTCTCCACGGTGCAAAGCTCTCCGTGGTTCAAAGCTCTCCGTGGTTCAAAGCTCTCTGTGGTACAAAGCTTTCCATCGTGCAAAGCTCTCTGGTACAAAGTTTTCTGTCGTGTAAAGCTCTCCGCGGTACAAAGCTCTTCGTGGTGCAACACTCTCCATGGTTGGCTCCTGCTCTGCTGCCCGTGGTCCCTGTACAAACAGGACCAAGATGCTCCTGGGGATGTTATTTTTTCCAAGGTGCTTTGGGCGCAGGATGGGTGCCTGGTGGGAGCTCCTGGTCTCTGCGTAGCGGTGCCTCTGCTGAGCTCTCACCCACCTGGGCTTTTATGCACAAGCAGTGACCAGGGGCGGATGGAGATACATGGGGGGGATCCCGGGTACGCCAAAACCTCATGATGACTGGGGTGTTGAATTTGCAGTCGAGGTGAACATCACGCCAGGGGCTGGCCACGCGCCCGGTGCGTCGAGTTGTCAAGCAGAGGACTGTGGGGCATCGTTCTCATGGTGGCATCGAGAGGCCACCACATGCCAGGGCTGGGTGTCCATGCTTGCGAGGCACAGCCATCCCGGGCAAACCTCGCAGGCAAACTGCTGCAGGGCTGGAGGGCAGTCGGAGCCTCCCCGGCTCACCCAGGGCCACCACCCGAGTCCCAGCCCTCTGCCTGCCCATCACACCATCTTGCTCCTCTTCCTCGCTCCCGCTTTTAYAAGCAGCGGCGGAAGAGGAGGGGAATCCAGCACTGCAACTTCTGCCCAGYGCTGCTGGTATGCGGGAGGGGGAGGGAGCCGAGCCACCAGCAGAACAGTTAAAAATTACTAAATACTTCCCTAATATAATTAGGTTTCCATGCAGGCAATTGCCTTAATTGCCAGAGGGACGTGGGGCGGTGGGAAGGGGAGCCAGCCCGGGCTCTCCCTGTGCTGCCGCTCCAGCCGGGGTTTGCAACCCAGCGCAGCGATGCTCYGCTCGGGCTGGACCGAGGGCCTCGCAGGGGAGATGTCCCCAGTGAAGCCAGAGTCAGGATTTGGCCCACGCTGAGCAAGAAGTAAATAAAAGAGTTTTGCAAACATGGCGGGGCTGGAGGTGAGCGCTGGCGGGGGCTCGGCGGGACCGATGTCGGCCCCCTCGGATGGGTTTGCCGGGAGATGAGCTCGGAGGCTACCCGGACACGCTGCAAGTTAAATTGCTGTTTGTTTTCTAACTGCTGTTGGAGCAGGGAGAGTTAGGCAGGCAGGAATGGGAAAAAAAAAACCCCAAAACAGAGCCCCCTCTGTGATTTACGTGGTAAAGGAGATAAGTGGGGATTTAAAGAGAAGGGAATATATAATTGAGACGAACGTGTAATATGAGCACAGATCCAAACAGAGAGATCATAATCAGAAGTGTTAGGAGAAGCTGAGGTTTATTAATGAAACGTCTCATCTATTTGTCAGCTGAAGARGAACAGCCTTTCCCCAGCAGCCGGAGGTGGAGGGGGCGGACGCGGGGATTGCACTCGGCGTTCCTGCTGCCGTCGCAGAGATCGAGGCTGCCATCTTCCTGCCCAGGTGGATGATGCTCTGACCTGAAAGCAAAGGCAGGGGTAGAGGAAAAAAGGAAGTACATGGTTTTTAGGAAGCTGGACGTTGTCGTTTTCCTTGCTGTAATCTGCCGTAAAAGTTGGGAGATGGCAGAGCTCTGCAGCGGGGCTGATAACCGCTCGAGGAAGGGCTCGTTGGAGCCTTCCTCAACGCCCCTCTCCTCCTCTCCGCTCTTCTGCCCAGCTCTCTGTCCTCGGGTGCAGTTGCTTCTGCTCCG
Source organism: Oceanodroma leucorhoa (assembly GCA_030449065.1). Taxonomy (NCBI): domain Eukaryota; kingdom Metazoa; phylum Chordata; class Aves; order Procellariiformes; genus Oceanodroma; species Oceanodroma leucorhoa. Next base: position 4,279,348 of record JASVER010000075.1, on the reverse strand, counting down.
GGGAGGCACGGCGGATACTCGGCAGCTGGGAGTAAATGCTCCTGCGGCCTCGGGAGCAGCCTCAGCTGCTGGGTTCAACTGTGCATCTGGCCATGGGGCTGTGCGGGGCTTTTCCACAACTCCGACCTGCTCGTGGGGGCCAAGCGCTCCCGTCCAGCTCGTTTCTCACCCTGGCACTCGCTACGCCTTCCTCGCTGCTCTCCCCGAGACCAGTGTTTGGCTGCCCTGCAGTCCCCCTCCRTCATCCTCGACCTACAGCCAGGTCGTGATGCCCGGGCACGTCTGGGAACCGCTGCTGACCCTGTGCCGGCGGCTGTGTTTGCTCACAGACCTGTTGTGTTAGCTTGGACAAGCCCTACTTTTGTAGACTGGAGGCTGCAGTCTGGTRGAGACACATCTAAGCAGGCTTTGGAGGAGGTGTTGGTAGCTGTGCGGAGAGCGTGGAGCACACAGCACGCCGCGTTAGTCTGGCTGGTTTTTCAGTAGCCRCGTGGCTGGGAATTTAGCTGTTTTGCTCTTGCTGTATGGTTTGGTGGGTCTGCTGCCCGGGTGATGTATGGCACGCGGCATGGCTCACCGCGCTCCTGTTCTCGGGGTGACACCGTGAGAGATGCACACCAGAGCATGGTGGACAGTCCCCCTGTTTCATCCTCCACTTGCTCACTTTTGGCTCTGCCCCAGCGTTGCCGTTGGGGCATCTTCMTCCGTTGGGGTTCCTCAGGCACAAGGACGATGATGGTGGTGTCCGAGGGGTTAACCTGGGGCCATATGCAGCTCTGGCAGGGAAGGGCTCTGGCTGTAYATGAAGCAAATATTTTTTTAAGGGTCCTTCCCCTTCCCAGGCCCTGGCAGTTATCTGCAGGCTGACAAAACGCCTGGAACGCGGAGACCTGATGGACATTGACCCGGCTGCGCCGAGCTCAATTAGCTGAGGCTATCTGATTGGACTTGGCGCAGCCTAATTAGCTTTGGACTCGCACCAGAAACTCAAACCCAAAGGCAGCTTGCAGGCAGACCATCTTTTGCTGCAGCCTGCCCTGGGCTTTCCCAAGCCTCTTCTCTGCCCCGGGAAGGGGGAGCAACCCACCAACCCTGCCTGCCCATCCCTCCGGCCACGCCGCTGGTGTCGAGGGGGCTTAAACCTTCCCTCCTGCCCAGYGTATGTTACTGAACATCAGGCGGGGACGTAAGACCGGAGACAGCTTCTTTCTCTTGAAAAACTGGACCTCCAGCTGCGGTGCAGTCATCGGTGGAGATGTGGAGAAGGAGGTGAGATGGGAAAGGATGGCTGTTTTGGGATCCCAGGATCCTTTGCCCATCTGGGTTTCCAGCTCTGTAAGCATTAAAGCACAAAAATGCTGGTGGGAAGGGACCTCTGGGGGTCTGTTGACCAACCTACCACCAAGCACAGGCTGAGAGGTGGGCATTTCTCCAAGGAGCCTTGGAAAATGGTGTTCCCGTGGGCTGCCCTTGCACAGCTCCCAGCAGCGAAGCCCTCTGGAGGGGTGGCTCATCCCACTTCGATGCTCATGAGATGTCTCCTGACCAGATGACACCTCATGCCCAAGYCAGGCTTGCTGGGTGTCAGCTGAGAGATGGGAAGACCCATGTGGCCTTGYGGTCACCTGCTGTCATCCAACATCCCCTAAGGAAAACTACCATAACYGGTTTTCTGGAAAACCAGTTAGCGGCGATGCCTTTTGCGGGTCGTGGTGCAGCCGGTGGCAGCGCAGCTTCGGGGTGTTGGGATGCCAGCTGCACGCTGGCAGCAAGCACCAACGTCAGCCACGTTGGATCAATTAAAGCCCATTATGCCAAGTGAATGACTGTAATTATCTCAAATCTGGATTAATGCGCGCGCGCAGCACCGTAATATAATCCGTCTGGCCGGTGGTTTGTAGGGCGTTGTTCCTGGAAGCCAGACGCAGAAGGGGATCCGCAATACACGGCCGTATCCTCCCCCTCTCACCTCCGGCTGCCGTCTCAGACCCCGAGGATGGAGCTTGTCCCGTCGGACGGATCCTGCACACGTAGCGTAGGACCTTTTAATGCGACGTGGGCTGGCGGCTGCTCTCAATGCTGACCGCAGACGGGAGCAGAAGGGCAACTGGGAAGTGYGGAGGTGCTGTCACTCCTGCCAGGGTCAGTCCCCATAATTAGCAAAACCAGGGTAGATGGAGCACTTCCCTGGCATCGCAGGGCTCTGCGCCTCTAGGACCCGTTGGTGAGGGGCRAACACAGGTTTTAGCCCACAGATCTCAAAGCCGGTGGCAGGGAGAGCAGCTGGGCTGCTCCCGCTCCTGGTCTTCAGGATTTGGCTCATCCCAGATCTCCTGGAGGGAGAATGCGGAGAGCTGCTGGGTCCCCTCCCCAGCTGTGGGCAGGGCAGGGCAGCCGCACGTCTGAAGGGTTAATGCTGCGGGAAGCAGCGGGGACATTTATTACTGAATCCGCAGGGCCGTGAGCCCCACGGCGGGCTGTTACCCATGCACGGGCATGTCCTGCAAGGAGCGGAGCTTCCCCTCCGACAGCGCGGGTCGGCAGCCCCGTTCCAGAGCCGGGAGCTCCCGTTTACCAGAGCTCTCAGCCCCGCTTCGTTGCACTCTTTCGGCTGCTTCTTTCCCTGCCTGCTTTGGAGAGGAGTATTTTAGGGCTCAAGGTAGCAGCTTTCCCAGGAGAGGAGCCTTCTCCAGGTCTGAGACCCATCTCCTCTCCATGTCCATCCTCCCGCCTGGAGCCCAGCATGGGGATGGGACGCGGGTGCTGGGGAGCAGCGGGTGGGACGAGCTGGGGCAGTGGGGCAGTGCGTGGTCCGGGTTCACCGGCGGGCCCGGCACATGCCACGTCTGTGGCTCGTTACCGTGAGGTCCCGGGGGAGCTTCAATGTGAGACAAGACTTCTCCTCTTTCTGCTAGAGCAAGCCTAATGCTTTCGAGCTCCCCTTGCGTCTCACTGGATCCTGCTTGGTTTTTCATAGCTCAGAGCGTAGCACCCCCTCAAGGGCAATTAGATCACTTCCAATTTGCCCGTAAGCCCATAAAGCTGCAATTGAATGTAATTAAAAGGCCATAATGAGCTTCAGCAACCTGCGGGACCACTGCGCTTTTGCTCTCACCGTGCTCCTTTCGGAGAACGGGATGGAGTCAGGGAGGCTGCGAAGGTCAGCGTTTGCAGGGAGGAAGAGGAGCTCCGAGCAGAGCTCCCCGGTTCCTGGGATGGGACAGGCAGACATGGGGAAGCACCGATGTGGCACCACCGCCATGTGCCCGCGCTGGTGATGCCCACTGGGGAAGGMTGAAGGGACCCCCAGGTGCAGCCCTCCATCTTTGCAGAACAGAGGGAGCATCTTCCCCTCCGTTGGCATCTTTTGCTGCTGATTTGGCTTCACTGGTGCTCTTTGGAGGCTGGAAGGGTGCCGGCAGGTACAAGTCCCCTCTCGGCATGGTCTGGTTTGCTCCTGGCTGTGTTTGGGGAAGGTTAGTGGCAGGGGACGATTGCAGTGGTGGGAGCTCAACCCTTGTGCATTGGCAGTGAGGTCTAGGTCCTCCAAACCTCCCTTTTGGGGGGTGCGTGGGGACACTCCAGAAGATGGAGAGATGCAACCCCAAGAGGGGTTTGCCTGGGGGYTCCTAACACCACCGTGTTTGGGGCAGAGAGCTGGGCTGGGGGCAGCTGCCCCCATCCCACTGGCACGTGGAAGGGACAGCGAGCCCCCGCTTCGGGCTGCTCCTGACTGCCATGGCACGAGCTCAGAAGAGCTGCCGCCTTGAGTCCTTCAGCAGACGTCTCCCCGGCCCCGCTGCCAGCCCAGGAGCCCTGGCAGCGGCACTACACTGCACCTATTATTGCCTGTTCCTGCAGCGGGTTCCCAGCCAGTAAATTARGGGCACTCGCTGAGCCGCTGACAGCAGAACAGAGCGCATTGTGAGAGCAAGGACAGCGCTGGCCCTTGAGGGATGAAATAGGAGCCTGTAATTTCTCAGGACTGTTGTGACATCTTTGCACAAGCGTGTGATTGAGTCACATTTGCTTTATCAGCAGAATCCTTGTTTGCCTGGGTGCACCCTCCCCCTCCACCCACTACTGCCAGGCTGGGGGAGAGCCGAGCTGCGCTGCCCGCTCCCCTCCCCCTGGGCTTGCCTTTGCATTTGCCTTTCCCTTCTCTCCGAGGGGCTCCTCACACTTTCCATATGTCACGCTCTCCTGCTTGCTCACGCTTCCTGCTTTTGCCTTCTCCACCCGCCACCCCGGCTCCTGCCGAGGGGGGCTCGGAGGCTGCCCCGGGTGCTTGGGAGATGCAAACCGAAGAAACGCGGGTGGGGGTCCACCACGGGTAGGGGAGATGGTTGGTGGTGGGGGTCTGCACGGGGCAGGAAGCCGGGGAGTGCCGGAGGAAGAGGCGTTTGCAAGCGTTTCCTCCGGTGACACGGCGGCTCGCGGGGAGAGCGGCTTCTGGAAAATTCCTCTTTGAGTCCTTCCCCCTTGGAGACGGGAATAGCCCCCGCAGGCTTCCGGCTCTGCCAGTGGCTCCGGGAACGGGCTGTGCTTTTACAGGGCTCCTGAGAGGGTGGGATGGGGTTTTTAAGGCAAAAAAAAGRCAAAATGAGCCCCCATGCCAGAGCTGAGCATGCTTTGTCAGCCCCGGTGTGGGGTCTGTGCCTCTCCTGCACACACACGTCTGCAGTGGGGCTGCTCCCCCGCCTCCATGCTAGCTCTGAAGCATCAGGCAGAAGCATCCCATTTTTTTGGTGTGGGTCCTGCGGTGGGGGGTCACCAGACCTCTGGGCATCCAGGCTCCAGCAGGTGATGGGGTGGCTTAGGGGTGAGCATCTCTCAAAGGGGACCCCGTGGTGCTTTAGGTTGAAAAATGGGAACATTGGTGAGCCCATGGTCACCCACGCAGGTTGCCTCAGGAGTGGCAAAGCCGGGGAGAGACCCCCAAATGCCACCCAGCACTTGCCAGCCCAAGCCCACGGCTGCGACCACGCGGTCGTCCTTCCCCTTGGTGCTGGGGAGGTTTAATGGTATCTGCAAAGTTGTGTCTGGGGGAGAAAATAAAATAGGATAGAGAGGGAGAACGGGTRTTGGAGCTGCAGGGACGGAGGTGTCCCAGCTCTGCCCCATGGGGTAGGGATGCTGCCTGCTCCGAGGAGCGCTGCTGCGAGGTTTGGGGTGGGTTCCACTCTGGAGAGCCCACATCTGCCCAGTCCCGTGGCCCGGCGGTGGGATGCTTTTATACTTYTTCTTCCCCTTCATCTTCTGGGAGGAGAGCAGAGGTTTCCCTGAGCGGTGGCGGTGGGGACTCGGTCTGGGGGAAGGAGAGGTGGGCGTGCAGAGGGGCATGGAAAAGCTGCTCGTGGGCACTGTAATCTCATGCCATGGCCCATCAACCCCGTAAGGTGAAATCCTGGCAGGAGGCAGCACCTAATGCCCGTCCATAGCCTGCCAGGGGCTGGGCCGGCAGCACGCGGAGGGGTGCTGCCGAATCTCCTCCAGCCAAGGAAACCCCCTGGAAGGGGACCCTGACACTGGGCTCGACGCCCCAAAACGYGCCTCTGCTCCTCGCTGGGTTTGCGGCAGCCGCGCCGAGTGGTCTTGCCGTCGGTTTTTGGCTGGCTCGGGCGGGAAGGGGGAACTGTGGGTGAGAAGCCGTGCGGCTTTGAGGTTTTAGTTTGGTCAAAGCGAAACCTGGCGGGAGGAGGAACCCACCGGGAGCAGAGAGCAGCCGAAACCGAGTTTCTCACCGTCCCCGAGCAGCTCGAACCACCGYGGCGTCGGCTGACACTTCTCGGGGGGAAGTGCCGGCACTCTCCCAAACCTCGGAGCAGGTTCCCAAAGAGAAACTGCACGTGGTGATTTTTATATGCCTGCAAAACGACACATTTCTGTGTGCTGTCCCCTGTGCAGATTTKGGGGGGGTCTGAGAGGGATGTTCTCGGGTTTGTCTTTGTACTCAAGTCCAGACATGTAAAAAGAAAAACCAATTCAAGTTACTTTTTGGTGAAATCACAGCTACTGAGGACCAATGCGCTTGATKGCACTGCGGTCCAGTGCTCCTACACCTTTGCCTATAGCTGTGGAAGCAATATTCAGAAGGGATGTATGGATAACATACAGCTGCATCTTCTGACATCTTGGAATGTGCATTCCCAGGATGCCTCTGCCATGCGCCTGGTGCCCGGGTGGTTTAAGAGGGTCGGTTGCCTCTTCTAGCTGGGCAAAGTGCYATAAATGCAGTTTAATGTGCTTGGGCCACAAAGATGATGCTTATTTCTTGGACCCATGGGTGATTTTCTAGGGTAACAGCCACGCTGCATCGTGCAGGTCGTCTCCCTGAGTTTGCCCAAGTCGGGCACTGGCAGTTCCACGGCAGCAGCCGGCAGCAGCCAGCATTGGAAAGGAAGGAGGCAGTTCTTGCTCCATCCTCGCTTCAGTTCTTAGCTGTGCTGGTGTAAATTGAGAGCAAACTTACTCAAGATTGTAGGCCAGGGGCTATTTAAATTTATCCGCTGTGAACATACTCTCTGTTCACTCGAGTTTTTGATCAGGGACAAAAGTGAGGACCTGACCTCTTGTGGTCACTATATTCCCACGGCAATTTTCACATGAAAACTACGGTCAAACCCTCGCGTCCTGCCCAGGTTTGCTGCCTGCCTGTTGCTCTCAGCATCCCGCTTCGTAGGTGGGTGCGGGCTGTTTGCCCCCAGTGCCTCGGTTTGCTGTGCTGGCTGCACTGGGGAAGGCGAAAGGAGGGGAGGTGGAAACCTCCATCATTTGAGGTTTCTTGGATGGAAAGCACACGAGGAGATTTCTGTACTACTTTTGAGGAATGAGGGCAAATGGACAGTGAGTCTCACTGCCGAGTTTATTTAGGGCAACACCACCCGCAGAGGCACCGAAAGAAGGAACAGTGCTCTCGGCGCTCGGCGCGCTGCATTTACGTGCAGATTCACGTGCAGTTGGGTGTCAGACTTTTGAACCTGGTCAACACCAAAGTGACACTTGAGAGCAGAGGGGGAGGACATTTCCAAAAGCCTGATCTCAGCTGCTGGTCCCGATCCCCTCCAAACGTGGCCCCACAGTGCTGCAAAGCCCGAACGCGGAGGGCTGACTTAAGGAAGGGAGTGGCAACCCAAATTTAGAATTTCCTGCTGGTTAATACCCAGAATTGATCTGCTTTCTGATTAAGGAGGAAGAGGTGCTGAGGGAAAAAAAAAAAAAAGGCAAAAAAAAAAAAGCGGAAGCGGGGGGGTGCGGGCGGCTTTCCAAATCTCGGTTGGCGTCAGGGCTGGGCGTGTGGGTGCTTGCACCGTGACGGCTCCCTGGAGTCRTGGGGTGCCTGCAGACCCCTCTGATCCCACTCGGATGGGCTGTGGGGTTGTGTCCTGGGTCTGCAACCCTCCTCGGCTGCAGAAAAGCACGGCTCTGGCAGTCTGTTTGTGCCTTGAGATACGGGTTTTTTTAACTTCCCCTCTCTCAGAAGCAGACTGCCGAGCCACCGAGCTGCTGAGTAAACTCGCTGGATATGCGAGAAAAGGTTTTCCAGCAGAGCTAGGTCACTGTAGTTTTACTGGCAAAGCCTCTTAAGCATAAATGAAGATTATACTGGCGCAAGCTTATGCTGGTACAGTTTATTCTGGTACAAATGAGCTATCCTGGGAAAAAAGCACCTCTGCGCTGTTGTAATTGTTTATGCTCTGAGACATTTTGTGGTCTAGAAATGTTAAAAATCACAGCCCTTCTTGGTATTGCCTTATCAGCAAAAGCTGTTATTAGCTGTCGGGCTGCTGCAGACGTAGCCCGGCCAAGCAGCAACACTTGAAGAGTCCCGTGCRCTGGATGATAAAATGCAACAGGAAAGTATTGCAAGGGCTGGTGGCGTGGTCGGATGCTTTCAGCAACCGCAGCTCCCAGGGGGTCTAACCTGCCCATCCAAGGCCTCATCCAGACATGGATATCTGCTGGTCCAAACTGGAGGTTTCTGCTCTTGGCCCCAAGAATGCCAAGGGGATGGAAAATAGCAGTGACGCTGCCCAGGGACATTTGGTACTTGTCTGCCCTGGTCTGAGTGATGCAGCCGGATGAGAATGGGGACAAATGTTTTGTAAAGATGTTTTCTTCCTTTATTGAAAATTAATAATAGTAAAAAAGTCCTGTCTGTCACGGAGCCAGGAAGGGAAAAAAAAAAATACGGGAAAGGTCGATTCAGCAGTTGAGATGCTAACCTGGGTCTTGCAGTACCCAGGATCTATTCCCAGCTTTGGCTTCGATTTCCTGCGTGACCTTGGTGAAGGTCACGTAAGCCTGTGCCCTACTTGTGCCGTCTGTGTCTGCTGGCAGGGCTGCTGCCTCGTCGGGGGCACTGCTCTCCCCGTGCCTCGGTTTCCCCACCTGTGAAGCAGGGGTGATGGCATCCAAAAGAGATCTTGCCRAGACAGGTATCTGCTGAGGGAAAGGGCAGTGATGAGCACCATGCCAGAAAAACAAGACTCAGGCTCCTTATCTTGAGGCCAGATCAAAACCCGCTGGCTCTAGTCTCCGTGCGATGTTTTCAGCTGAAGCGTGTTCCTCTGCCGCAAAGGAGAGCTGAAGGCACGCACATGGCTCCCTGCAGCCGCGTAGCTCCATCGCTTGAGATGGATCATGTGGCCCTGCCCTAAATGTCTTATTCTTTGGGAAAAATTCCCATCCAAATTTTGTGGCTCGCGGGTTCGTAGTTTAGAGAAAGAAAAAGAGCTTCATTGCAAATTCTTTAGCTGCTGAACAGCTCTTGTTTCCGATCTCCCAACTGCCATGGGGCATCTTATAAGATATATAGAGGTCGTTGTGTTTAAACAAAGGACACAGAGAGAAAATAGCTGCAATTTATGGGTGCGGCAAGAGGGGAAATGCTTTGAGAACTATTTTTTTTTTTTTTTTTTTTGTATTTAGAAACAGGCACAGAGTTTATTTTGGTCAGGAGATAGTCACACACAACAGCTTTAAATGGCAAAACTACCCAAGAAAAATGAATAGTCTCACACTGCTTGAACTGAAAATGCGTTTGGGAAAATACCTCTCTCATTTGCTGCAGTCCAAATGGTATCCATCAGTTTGGGGGTTTATGTGTTTCTATTAAGGATATTTCCTCAATCTAGGCTTTTCCTTTTTAAAATTWTTTTTTTTCTAGTACTCCTTTAGCATTCAAGGTCCTATAAGATGCTTGTGATGAGTGAGGAGGGCGGACTTCTCCTATCCAGYTCCGGATCCCCATCTCTCCACCTTGAGTCATCATCTTCCCCAAATGCATTTTCCCGCTGGGAGYGTTCCCCCTCGAACCGGGGGCTGGCAGCACCTGCGCTGAGTTGCCCAAGGTGGACTCTTGATTTTGCTAAGAAAAAAAAAACAAATCCCTTTTCCATATTTGCTGGTCGGTTGGAGGTGAACGTTTCCCATTGCTGCCGCTCTCAGAGCCAGGTTTTGGGCTGCGGAGGAGGAAGCGTTTGGATGAGGGGTGGAAACATCCCAAGGGGTTGCTTTGAACTGGGCTTTGAGTCATGATGCCCTGAAGGAGTTCAGGTCTGGTTCAGATTTCAGAGCATTTGGCCAAGGGTTTTGGGTGAAAACACACCCAAACGTGTGTCGGTGCCTACAGATACTTCTCCGTGACCGGCCCGTTCAATGCGAGGTTACTCCTCTCGCCTCCTTTCCTTTTTGTTGTTCTTGCCTGAATTATTTTCTCCAGACCAGCCCTACCACACACACCCAGTTCCTTGCTGGGTGCCGGGGATCGCGTCTGCTGGGAAAGCAAAGTGTGTAAACAGGATGGGTGAGGGGAGCCGGCTCGGAGGCGCCCGGGGACGGGGAGCCTCCGTGGTACCCAGGGGATGGGTATTTTGGGGGAGGTGCCGGCCCCGCACGTGCTTTGCTTTCTGATGTGCTGTAGGCACGGGCCAGTCGCCAGTAACCTGCCCGTGACCTCGCCTGCCTTAAATATTCAGGATCTTTTAAAAGGAAGGACTGTGCTTCTCTGCCTTCTCTTCACCGGCGGGTCAAGTGCCTGTTTCCCCCGGCCAGGAGATCCAGCGCATCCTTGGATGGTGTCCATCCATCACCTTGGCTAGCTGGTGCTTCAGAATGAGCTCCTGCCTTTCTCCCCAGACCCGGGATGGTGGCAGGGTCACAGCCCACATCCCGGCTCCCCGGAGCACATCACAGCGCCCAGCCCCGCTCCTCCTCCCAGTCCTGCTCCTCCTCCCAGCCGTTTAAAGACACTAAAAAGCAGAGAGCCTCGAAGCACCGTCCCGCTGTGCTRAACTCCAGGAGCAGACCCCAAAGCCTCAAGGAATTTCCCGGGGTTCCTGTTGTGCCGCCCGCACGTCACTCAGCCACGGGTGACGTGATGGCCGGCGGTTGTTTTATATCAACATCCTGCGAGAGCCGATGCGAGGCCAGCCCCCCAGGGACAGGGACAGGGACGCTCGGCTCTGCCACGGCCACGGGGATGCCTGCCAGGGCTGGCAGTGCCGGCACACGGGCTCATTTCGGCATTGACGGTGGCACCTGGCTGGAGCACAGGGTCTGGGCACGTGTCCCCTTTGGCTGTCCCAGATGGGACAGGACACCCGTGCAGAGGGAGCTGGCAACATCCCAGCCCTGGAGCCTGATCCCTGTTTTTGCATCCAAGCCCCCTCCCCTCTGCCCCCCGCGCTGGGGTTCCCGTTTCTGGCTCTTGTCTGGGATTTTAAGGAATTAGCCGTGCAGGGAGCGAGCCTCTCCCGTGGCATGTGTAATCCTGTTATGCCTCCAGCGGGGAAGGCACATCGGAGGTGTGCTGGGGTGGSTGGGCTGCACAGGGGGGACACGCGCCGCGGGGGGCTCTGGGTGCCAGGACAGCTCGGCTACTGGTGGCCGTGCCTCTGCGCAGGGAAGCCCGCGGGGGTCTCCGTGCCCCACCAGCACCCTCACAAGGTGGGGATGGGGCTGAATGCATTAAGCCTGGAAAGAAGGTGCCAGGGCAGGAGGTGTGACCACGTGGGGTGCAGCAGCGTGATGCTGGGTGCAGTGGTGGGATGCTGCATGCAGCAGTGGGATCCTGGGTGCAGCGATGGGATGCTGGGTGCAGCTATGGGACTCTGGGTGCAGTAATGGGATGCTGGGTGCAGCTATGGGACTCTGGGTGCAGCAGTGGGATGCTGGCTGCACGGCTTTTTGTGAGAGGAGCATTGCTGCCTTGCTGGGCCTTCACTTTCCTGTGCTGGGGTTTCCCCACCGGGATCAGTGATCTCTGGGGAAGATTGCTGGAGCTGGGCTTGCTGTGGGTTCAGCAAGTGTGTTTCCCACTGGGTAACGCTCATGTGCTAGTTGCTCCAAAATCCCGGGGAGACAGCTGACCCCAGGTGACGCAGGTGACTGAACACAATATTTCCCAGAATTTAGTTAACTTTGGGGCCTGTAGCCAAAAGCAGTGGCTCCCAGATTCCCCCCTAAACAGCCCCTGGCCAAGAAGCCGTGCCGGTGCCTCCAACTCTCTGGGCCTGTGTTTGCTGGTGTGAACTGGGGGTTCCCGGTGGGTGTTGGGGTGAGTGGTGGCGATGCTGCGGGGCCCCGTGCTGCCCATCGTCCACCCCCRCCGCCTTCCGGCAACTCCTCCTCGCAGCCCGGCCAGGGACCACGAGCCAGCCCCTTCCTCGCACGGGATTGTTTTGCAAGCAGCGTGACAGGATGAGGAGGAAATGTGCCAGGAATGGCTCCATGTCCCCTCTCGGGAGAATCGGAGTCTATTTTTAACCCCCCCTTCCCGCCCCCCCTCCTCCCGCTCCCCCGGGACGCTGGAGCTGCTGGGGCGCAGGCAGACGCAGCCCCTCCGCCGCTGCCTGCGGAAAGCTGCCCCCCGCTCCCCGGGCATGTTCCTCTTTGCCGACACACGCCGACTTCCCCATCGCACGCTCGTCCCCTGGACGGACGCACAAACCACACGTGCAAACACGCTCTCGCCATCAAACCACCCTCCCCGCTGCCGCAGCATGGGGGTGCTGCGGGGCACGCAGCCCCTCCGCGCTCCCCGTGCACGGCCTGGCCCTGCGACGCTGCGATAAATCGGATTTATCTTGCAGCATGGAGGGCATCTGTCCGCTCCCGTGGTGGGGTTCCTACCCCTGCATCAGCCGGAGCTGCGATGCTGCCTCCGCAGCAGAGTTTAGAGCTGGGGTACTGCGGGTGAGCGAGGTGGAGGAGGGCGGTGGTGACTGGCTCTCGAGGTGGAAATGCCCTCAGTGCCTGTCTTAACACCTGCATAGGTACTCCAGCGAAAGGTGGTTTGGAAAGATGGAGGATGCATTGGGAATTTCAGGGGCAGGTTGAAAAGCAGCCCCTCAGCAGGGTGAGGAGCCGGGGGCTATTGCTCAGGGCTTGCTGCGGCGATGTATGAGCCTGTCCTGGACGGGAGACTCAGCCCTGTTTCTGTTTCCTCTCTTACAGATTTCTCCAACCAAGTCAATTCCACGTCCCTGAACTCTCCCACAAGCCGGGGGCCCATGGCCACCCCGTCCCTCCACCCGTCCATCGGGCCGGGCATCGGCTCCTCGCTGGGCTCCCCGGGCCAGCTGCACTCACCCATCAGCACCCTGAGCTCACCCATCAACGGCATGGGACCTCCGTTCTCCGTCATCAGCTCGCCCATGGGCCCGCACTCGATGTCCGTCCCCTCCACCCCCAGCCTGGGATTCGGCACCAGCAGCCCGCAGGTAAGGGGAAGGTGACGGGGACGTCGCTGCTGCCTGTTTAGTCGGGGAGAAGCCACCTCCGTGGGTTCCCCGTGCAGAGCCGGCGCTGGTCTCCCCGCTGCAAGCCCTGGAGGAAGGAGGCTGGCCAGGCAAGCACAGGGAGATAAACCCATCGCAGGCCGGCGCTGAAGGGTGGCAAAAAGCAGAAGCCCAAGGGGGAAACTAAGCCGGAGGCGTCCTGCTCCTCTGGCCAGAGCTGGGCTGCTGCAGCCACCTCTGGGGCTGCCCTRGGTGGGCTACGGGAGACCAGCACAGCCGGAGTACGGCCAGCCATCATCTCCCATCGCTCCGGTCCTGCTCTGTCTGTCCCTAGGTTGGGGGTGAAAGGGGAGCAGTGACTACCCCTGCATCACCTGGGGGCTGGTGTAGCTCTGGCAGGGAGCTAAGACTCTCTGCACCCCGTGCTTCTSGCCCGAGCCATCCTATCCCCTCCCTGGGAACTGGCACGTCCCCTCCGGTCCCCATGGCACGTGCTGAGAGGTCCCCTGCCCGCTGCCCCTCGCTGGCGGGACGGCTTTCTCCTCGCAGGGGAAGGACTGGCATTCGCTGGCTGAAGATTATGTAAAAAACCCTCCAACTACGGAGAGATAAGCTCTTTTTAAAAATAGCAAGATCGGGGCGCGCTGGCCAGCCCCTGCCACCTGTTGCTGGCTGCTCACACCGTATATGTTTAGTAAAAGGGCAGATTAAGGAATTGGCCGCCACCTGCCACTYGCTGCGGGTTTATTTATTCCAGGCCCTCTCTGGGAGTCAAGCACCTGCCGGCACCTTTATTTTTAAATATTGGCCTGATTTATTTCCAGAGATAACAGGTCTTTCTATCTGGGGCTGGGGAAGGCTGTGCTGTGCTGAGTCCCATCCTCGGGGACCCCCAGGCAGCTTCCCCAGGACCCAGCATCCCCGGGCCGGCCGGAGAGGCGGCAGCTTTATTTGCCTTGTGATGAGCTTCTCCCGTGCAGGATCGGGCCCGTGACCCCCCCAGATGTGCGGGGACCTGCACCCTGCAGCCTGGAGCGGCTGGGTCCAGCCGGATCCCGCTCCCCGGTGCGGGAGATGAGGGGATGGACATGCCTCCTCCYGTCCCGTGGCCGAGGGAAGGGGAACTGAAACGGCGCCTGGGAACAGGCGGCCAGAGCAAAATTAGCAGCAAAAACACCAAAATGGTGGGGAAGGAGTGGGAAGGGGGGTGTGAAGCAATGCAAGGGTGAGCCACAAGCCCGGGAGGAAATGGGGAAGGGGCGATGCACCCCCAGTGTCCATTATAAGGCGCGGTTTGCTTTAGGGACCARCGAGCCAGGGGAACCGAAATAAAACACAGCCACAGGGCAGAAAGGGGAATTGAGAGCGTGGTCAGATGGTGCTGGGGAGCGAGCTCCAGCCCTCTCGGCGCGGTGCAAGCGCCCATCCTTTGTTCAGGGACTTGTCTTTAGTGGTTTTTCCTAGAGGTGACAGTTAGGAGGTCTTCAGCCTAATGGCTCCTGCCATCTGTTCCCTGTCTGGGTGCATTAGGTCCTTGTCCCCGTCCCCGTCCCTGCAGCGGGCAGAGGCGCCTACCTGGGCCCACGGAGGAGTGCAGGAGGAGGAGGAGGAGGGTGTGAACAGGCAGCGAGGCCGATGCTCGGAGGGGAGCACAGCCCCCCCGCGCCACCGCACCGGTCGGCAAAGCGCTGGGGGTAATGAGGCGTGCGGCCCCCGTCGCCGGGTGGGGATGGCACTGATGGAAGGTGGTTTGAATCAGATGGCAGATGCCACTTGCCATCAGGCCATGCCTCGTCGGCTCTGGAAAGCCAGCAGAGCAGAAGGGCGCAGGGCGTGCGAGGTGCGGTGGGTCCTGCAGGGTGGGTCCCCTCCACCCCGGCTCCTGCCGGCACCGGGGTGGGAAGGAGCCGGCAGGCTCCCGAAAACCGGGGTGCTGTCCCTCTCCTGTTTGGTCCGGCGGAGGAGAGGAGCCAGCAGCCCTTGGTGCCAGCGCCGGAGGATGCTCAAAGCGCTCCCGGCACCCTCCCTCCAGCACTGTGCACTTTCCAGGACCCTGCACATTTTCCAGACGCAGCCCCAAAATCAGGGGGCAAGGCAGGGTGTCCTGCCACGGGATCCCAGCACCCAGGGAGCCCCCAGACCCCCTCGGGGAGGGGATGCTGGCACTGAGGTGGGCCGGGGGTGAGGTGTGAGGGGCAGGAGCCGGCTGAAAGCAGGRGTAGTTTGCAATGGTGAGCAAGGTCCCAACCGGACCAGGAGGCTAGACCCAGCAACTCTGCTGCTTACTGGGGTTTAACACATATTTAAACCCTCTTACCTAAAAATTCTGGGAAAACAGGGAAAAAAAGCAGGATTTTCAGTAAGAGCTGAAAGGGAGGGACTTTCCACACGGTTCACAGGGCTGTGCCAGTGCAGCCGCCCCAGGCATCGCTGGCAGCAGCTCGGGGCGCCCGGGGGTGAGCGGGGAGAGATCAGACGCGGGATTAGGCTTTTACAGAGCTGCTCTCTGCCTTTGCACAATGCTCTTTGTAAGGGTGCCTGGGGACCGGAGAAGGGTGGTTTTTTTTTTGGATGAGAGGAGGAATAAAGCTCTGCTTGCCAGAAGGGACAGGATTTGGTCCCCGGTGCAATGAACTGAACAGGGAAGGGAGAGGAGCCGAGGAGTCCCGGCATCGCTGGGGAAGCAGAGCACCGGTTCCTCCCTCGTCCCCGCTTGCTTGCTGAGCTGGAGTTGTCCTGCCCCGGAGCAGAAGTGCTGTGCCAAGGCGGGGGGCCGCTGCCTCCCCTTCTGCCTCCTCCCTGCCTGCACGTGCTGCCGGTTTCGCTCGGCGGCYGCCAGCGGGGAGGGGAAGGCACGGGGCAGGCGCCGGGGCGGTGTGGGAACCCCGGGGTGCACGTGGTGCCTGCGCTGAGGTTTTGGGCTGGCGCTGCGAGAGGAACCGATGACTTCCCCCACCCCAGTCCGGGGCTGACTCAGCTCCAACCGGGACGTCCTGCCTCTGCACGGGGCCGCGGAGGGCGGCGGGACCCCCCACCCTCCTGGGCTGGGGCAGGAGCGGGGTGCAGTGCTTGCCCTGTCTTGCTCTGCGCATCGTCCCCCCCAGATGTTCTCGGGGAGCTGCTTGGGCTGGGGGAGGTGGTGGCGAAAGGCTTATCTTCAGCAGGCAGCCGATGGCCTCTGCCCTTGCTCCCATGTAGCAGCGGCCGGTGACACAACGCGACACGAGCCATAGCCACCAGCCGCACCTGGGAAAYGGCTCCGTTTCCCAGGAAGTGCACTGGGAGGAATTGCTGGAGCTGGTGACCCCGAAGCCACGGAATGATGTGCTGCAGCCGTGCCGGCAGCCCCTGCTTGCAGGGTAGCACAGAGAGAGGCTCTGTGCCTGGGGACCCGCAGATCCCAAAGAGAGATGCTCCTGCCTGGGGACCCGCAGATCCCAAAGAGAGATGCTCCTGCCTGGGGACCCACTTGTCCCTCCCCTCTCTGCCCTATCGCAGCTTAACCGAACAGCAGCTAAAGCCCAGGAGCGTATCCCTCGGCGGCACCGGGTCCCGGCTGCCTTTGATTCATCAGCTGGCACAGGCAGGGCAGGAGAGGGAGGCAGATCCATCACATTTCTCCAGTGTGGGTTTACCTTGCTCTGTTCTGCGGTTATTAGTCATCTGCCTGCTAAATATTCCCCACCAGCCTGGAGACTTAGCCAGAGGAACGGCTGCGCTGCTCTAATTGACAGATCACAAGCCCTGGGACTTCCCTGAATTAATTTGTGACAAGTGCAATTGCTGAGTATCTCCATTAGGGTAGAGAAACACAACAAACCGAAGCACAAATCCTGCGTATCCAATCTGGATTTAGAAGTTGGCAGGGACRGAGGCTCTGTGACAGTCGCTGGCGGGCTGGTCCCCAGGAGGACAGCACTGCATCCCGAGCTGACCGAGCCTGGCTCCCTCGTCCACCTCTGGACCTCCTTGAACCTGCCCTGGGCTGGGCAGGGTTGCTGTGAGCTTGTCTCCCTTATCGAGACGGGTCGATCCTACATCTCCGTGCCTCAGTTTCTCTCTGTACGTGGGGGAGTAGCAGCCCTGCCTTGCTGCACAGGGCGATGTGGGGATCAACTCAGGAATCCTTCGCTCAATACCAGTGCCACAGGGCCATGCCAGCACCCAGCTTCCACCCAGTTCTCTGCTTTCTTCACTGACTGTTGGGGACCGAGCTCACTGGGGAGGGAAGGAGAGGCATGTGGACAGGCTGTTGGAAGGCTGGAAGTTGCAGAGAAGTGTCCCACCCAAGCCTGCTCTGGAAAGCTAGGCCCCATTGCATCTGGGATCTATTTATTTGCTGTGAAGCTTTCCTTTGGAGAGATAATGCTAAAAGGATGTCTATAAATTGCAGAACTAAAGCGTGAGTGTCCTGGCCTTCATCATCTGTGCAAGCACTCGCTCCCAGCCAGCAGCTCTCCCACGAACCATGGCTGCAAATCATCTTCCCTGCTCTGCATCCCAAGGCGGCGTGAAGCCGGGGTGGCTTATGAGCGCCTGGCCATGGGGGCTGTGCCGGGGCTGTGCCGTGGCTGTGCCGTGGACGGGGGTCTGGCAGTGCAGGAGGAACTCGCCTTCCCCTTAAATCACGCAGGAGTGTCTTTCGTGGGGTGGGCTGTGTCAGCCCTGCGTGACTCCTCGTGGTGCACGAGGGACCAGCCGTGTCCTGCTCCTTCTGCCCCGGTGCCGGCAGCGAGAGCCGGTGGCATCCTGCTGCCAGCTCAGAGCCACGCTGGCTTTTATGCCAGGGCAGCAGTTGAGCGCTTGTGCCTTTGGTCGCTGGACACATGTGCCCAAATCCTCCTCTTGGTTCAGCTTTGTGGGTGGGTGTTTTAAGCGGTACTTGTCCCCATTGGAAGCTTGTCCCTTGCTTGGCCCTCCTGCCCCGTGTCTGAGTGCACGGGCAAGCCCTGCTGCGGAGCTGGCTCGGCCCCGCATCCGTGCGCCCCGGCTCCCCGCTGAGCACTGTGCTYCTGTCCCGACAGCTCAACTCGCCCATGAACCCCGTCAGCAGCTCAGAAGACATTAAGCCACCCCTGGGGCTCAATGGAGTCCTCAAAGTGCCAGCACATCCCTCAGGAACGATGGCCTCCTTCACCAAGCACATATGTGCCATCTGCGGGGACAGATCTTCAGGTAAGGCTGGTGCCTGCCCCGGGAGGGACTCAGGGCAGCGCGCTCGGGCTGCGCTCGCGTGTGGGTGCCCTGGGAGAGCGTGGCGAGGGTTTGCATGGCTCCCCAGCTCCCGGCAGCACAGCGAGCGCAGGCAGGGACTCTCCATTCGGAGAGGAGCCCCTGTGCCCTCAGAGGAAGGGATCAAAAGTCCCTTATTGACCAGCCTCCCCCAGCCTGTCTGGTCTGGGGCAGGCTCTGAGCCGAGCCGGGAGACCCCAGGTCTCTGCTTAGCAGTGGTGTTATATCCCCAGCCCTGGGCAGCACAACCCATTAAAGAGAAGGCATTAGTGAGTGTCCCTCTCTCTACCCATCCTTTGATCCGTAGTGGTATTGTCACATAGCGCCAGATAAAACGATGTGCTTCGCATGGAGTCCCTCCACTCCTGGGAGATAAAGATGTGCTAATTCCCTTTATTCTCATGCTGTTTTAAAAGCTTTCTGCTCCAGAAGTGCTCTGGTCGCCTAGTTTGTGAGGTCCTTAGGGACACCTCCTGCGCCTGTCGGGCTCTGGGGCTGGAAGAGGAGGGTGGGCGCGTGGTGCAGAGCAGGCTGGGTCCTGTGTCCGGCGTGGGGAGTCCGGACGGGTCGTGGGGGTTACAGAGGGGCCCCCCCTGCTTCACTACTGCGCTGCCTCGTCCCTGACGTATGGCTAAGAAATGGCGAGGGCTTTTCCTGGATATAAGGCAGGTTGTAGACCTAATTTAATGGAAGTCAAGTCAAGGCGAAGCCGCTGCTCTTTAGCTCCTGCTCATGGCTCCGAGAAACCTCTGCTTCCCCCGGACACGGCTGGGAGAGGCCCTGGGAAGAGCTGATGGTTTTTGCGGTGAGGGAGAGCAAAGGGGGGAACTGGGGGCACTCAGTGAGTCCTTTTAACCCGAGTCGCATCCGCCCGCAGGTAAACATTACGGGGTTTACAGCTGCGAGGGCTGCAAAGGCTTCTTCAAGCGCACGGTGCGGAAAGACCTCACCTACACTTGCCGCGACAACAAGGACTGCTTGATCGACAAGCGCCAGCGCAACCGCTGCCAGTACTGCCGCTATCAGAAGTGTCTCGCCATGGGGATGAAGCGAGAAGGTAAGGCAGAGAGAGCCTGATCCGAGCACCCATGGGTGCTGCAGGTACCTTTCCTTTGTTAGGAGGCTCCAGCAGGCTCCTGCCTGTTGGCAGCGTGGCAGCAGCATGTGCACCAAAGCCAGCATGAGCCGTACCAAGGGCTGCCTGTGCCGGGGTGCCAAAAATGTGTGTGTGTCATTTATATTTGGCTTTTGCACCACAGCCAAGGCCTCTTACGGGCTCCAAAACAGCGCTAGGTCCCAGAATGGTACCCGGGTGATGGATGGTTGCACATTAGTAAATGCGCCAGCACCCAGAGGCACCGAGCGCAGCACCAGGAGCAGGGGGGAATGGAAGCAGACAGTGCTYGTGAGGTCCTTTGCTGCCCTGGAACTTGCACTCCCCGTTTCGCACCGGCTGCCACGTGTTGGGAGCAGCGACGGCAAATACACCGAGCTCTTCCCTTTCCCTGCAGAGCCCCGTCAAACAGAGGTGCTGTCGGGGGTGAGTGCATTTTGGGTGGCAAATGCTGATGCCTGGCCTGGCCCGGCCGTTCTTTCTCCGTGCAACACGGGGTGTCGCATCCTGGGGAACTGGTGCTGATYAGGGGACATGGGCAAGATAAAGATCACGTTTAATTCTCTGGTTACTAATCACCGTGCTGCCGGGGAGGTGAGGGGCTCCTGTGCCTGTCGCAGCTGCGTGCTGTTTGTAGTGCACACCTCGCTCAGGAGGGGCAGGGAAACTCGGGGAGTTATCGTCCTTCTCCTCGGTGCTGCTCGGGCACYAGCGCCGAGCACCGGCTGCTCTAACTCAGTAGCAGTAGCAATACTGGAATTTTTTCTCATTGGGAAGAAGAAAGAAATTCAGTCTTGTAAAAGATRTCTCTCCCCTTACTGGAATTTAAATTTAGGATCTAAAACTCCCTGGCAGTGCCTCTTTTAAATTCTCTTTTTAAATGCTGACTGCATCTGTTTTAAACTGCTGGCAGAACAGGCTTTTACCAGACATGATGTGAAAATGACCCSGTGGTGCTGCTCAGTTCTCTGCTGCCTCCTTCTCCCTTTACATCTTCAGAGCCGCGCTTGCCTCCCGCACCGGCCGATAAACCCATCCCTCTGCCGAGCGGCTCTGGCTCCAGCCCGGGTCTCTTTGAAGAGCACTTAGTCTTGTCTGGAGCATTGATTAAATAGGGCAGCGCCGGAGCTGCGCCGAGTGTTGAGCAGACCCCGCCACGCTCGATTTACGGGGTTACCTAAGGACCCACAACGCGCAGAGTCTTCAAATGTCAAAGCCCTCTCTGCTCGAGGTGTGGGGGGATTGCGGCGGGCTGGGAGGCGAGGGCACCCAGGGGACCTCCCCGGCCCTGCAGAGCTTAACCCTGCGGTGCTGGGAAGCGAAGCTTTCTGGCCCAAGCAAGGATGGGTTGCGCAGGAGGCAGCGGCTCTGCCAGTTGTGGCTGTAGGCAGAAATCTGGTTGGAGAGAGCGCGTGGCTGGAGGGAGTGGAAGAGATGATAACGCGTTGCTTTTGATAGAAACAGTGCACAGCTGGAACCTCCAAGGAACATCACTGGGCAGGGCTTGGGGTGCTCATGGTCCCTTCCCCACACTCAGCCAAACCAATACATRTTTGATAGAGGGTTTCTCTGTGACAAAGAAGAACTGCTCCTTGGAGCCATCACCATGGAGCGGTTGCAAGGTCTCCCAACTCCTCATCCTCTGCCCTTTCCTCGCTCCTGTCTTTCTTGTCCTGTTTGCATCATTTCCAGCTCGGTGGGAAAGAGAAAAACCTCTTAGTCTTAAATGGAGAGATTGAGACATTCAGAAAATGCCTCTAAAGATGAGCGGTACAGTGCAGGCACGGTGCTTCGTGTGCGAAGGGCTGGCGTTGCCCTGGCTGCTTTGCAGATGGGCAGAGCCATGGAGCGTGCTGGATCCCGCGGGAGATGTGTGGCAGGAGGAGGAAATGGAGGGAGGAAAGTCTAATCTCCAGCCCCGGGAGACTCAGGTGGCTAAAAAGAAGCCAAGAAGTCTCGTGTGTGTTCAGCAGCAGCCCTTGCTTGTCAGGGGAGAAATGCAGGTGTAGAGAGATGYGGAGCATCCCATTACCCTGGCATTGCCCCCGGAGCCTTGCACCGGCAGCTGGAGACCCGCTTTCCTTTCAGACCCCTCGAACATCTCAGCCAGCGTCTGTAGGGAAGGGAACATCAGCAGTAATGCTTAAATCTGTAGCCTGCACTGACATCCTGTGATCAGGTACCTGCTTCATGCCTACCGTTAACGGYGATTGCGTGGGCAGCACCACTAAAATTATAGGTCCATTAATTAATTTCTAAATGGTGGTGGAATTCCCCAGGGAGCGCGTACAGTATGAGGACTCTATTAATTCATCTTGATTAACATTATCACAAGGAATACCAAATGAATTCATAACGATCAGCCAATTATTTAAAAGTGTGACAGATGGGATCTTTGTAACTCTAGAAATGCACTCAGGCGGCGCTGGCTGATCTTCTGATGCCGGCGTTGCATGAGGAGAGCTTCAAAGAAGGGTGGAAAGCCGGTGCATCGGCAGTCAGTAGATGTTTGGGGTATGATCCCCATGTAGGGAAAGCTGGAATAACTTYCCTGGGCCCCGAATAAAGCTCTCTCTTGTTACAAACCTAAAAATTCAGTGTCTCTTGGCAGGTTGGGAGATGTCCTAGTGTTGTCCTAGACCTGAAAGTGAGAAGCTGGATCTCGTTAAGCTTTGGCTTTGAGCAGCTCTTGAGTTTCCTGTGTGATATCCACCTGATTTGTCAACAAAACGTCTCCTTCCCATTGCAGCTATCCCAGCTCGCTGCTGCTGCCCATCCACTTTGCCAGRCAGGAGCCTTGTCCTTGTCCTCACACCAGTCCCTCCACACCACCTCTGTTTTGGGGAACAGCTTTGGGCTAAATCCTGCGTTGCTAATTCCTTTTGCCTAAATACTCACTCACAAATAGCTGGCTTTTTATCCTTTAGTGTAAACTGTTGTATCTTTTAAGTAACAGAGCCAGGGTAATGGGCCTCATTTCCCTAAAAAATATCTTGCTCTGGAGACCTAATTTATAGCTACGTAAAGGCATAGAAGATTGCTGCTGGGGAAGTATCTCTCCTGTAGCCCCAAGGTATTTGTATGTCATRGAAGTACAGTAAAACCCTTTAAACTAAGTACTATAGCTCTGGTGAGAGAATAAGGCATCCTGCGTGGTGGTGAGCAGTGCTGCGAGCTGCTGAGTGGTGCTGGGAAGAAGAGGGGTGAGGGCCACGTTCGTACCCAAAACCTGTGCCGGAAGGGTGAGAAGAAAAGGCTCTCTTACGTAGCTAAGAAGTTGGCTTAAAGGAGTGAAAGCACGAGGACCTCTTGGGCAGCTGATGGAGCTCTGGAAGGGTTTGATCCCGACACCTGGGGAATCTCCAGGTGAACATGCCAAGAGCAGACCTGGAGGGATGGACCTTGACCACGTGCTCCGGGAAGGAGCCTGGCCGGGACAGACGAGGCAGTGTACCCGCGGAGGAGGGAGGCAGGGGGTGGCCGCGGGGTACTGTTGGAAGGGTGGGGGATTGCTTCAAGGCTACGAGGCTTTGCTTTTGCAATCAGGTCTCGGGGATCTTGGCTTCAAGGGGTGAAAGCCTGCAGAAGCGGAAGATTCCTCCTAGTGTGTGCATCTCTTCTTGCTGCTCCCTGTTAAAAACATTTAAGATAGATCCCGATGCTGTGTCCACGGTGAATGAGCCTCATGGAGTCTGAGGTATTGCAGCTATAATAAATAAGCAACTGGGAGCATTTTCCCCTATGAATTACTGCCAGCTGTGTGAGGCTTTGGTTTTTGTACTCTGTCTCCCACTAAATACCGGATAGTCAACAAAATTAAGATTACCATCAGGGATCTTGACTAACGCAGGGATTATTATTGTGGGGGTGGCTGTTTGCGTCCAGAAGCATAACTCTCTCTGCTTGATCTGTTACTCATTAGGGTCTAAGGTGTCTGTGTATCGGCAGCCTTATATTTTAAAGGGAAAAATGGAAACTGCCTTTGAGTTAGAGAGGCAGAGGTCTTGTGAAGAGGTGGGAGCAAACACTGAGGGTCTTGGGATAAAGGCATCTTGCGTGCGATGCCATTAGCTGGGGTTAACTTCAGAGGTGAAGGGGGTCATCGGAGACTACAAACTCCACGGCCTGGCGTTGCAGCGCGTCGCTATCTCGTGTGACGAGGTCCCGGCCCCACCATTGCTGGCAACGCCGCCGGATCGCACAGCGAGCAGGAAATACCAGCGAGGAGCCCTTTCTCATGCTCCCGCCGGCCGCCCTTGGACGGCTCACAGGGAGCAGACGTTGGGAACCGGCGCAGCCCGGCCCCTCTCCGTCTCCCGCCTCTCCTTCCCCCAGCGCAGCCTCCGGACACGAGCAGCTCCTTGCGTGAGCCAGAATGKCTCCGTGGGACCTGCTGGGCCGCCCAGTTTGTTAACAGGGCTACCACTTGCCGAGCTGAAGCCTGCAGCCCGAGCGCGCTGCGGAGCACTGACGGCGGCATTTGACGCCAGGCGGGTGAAATGGATGTTGGTGCATCTCCGCCGGGAAGCTTGTAGCCCATCTGGAGACCAGAAGGCTGTCCTCCCCCAGCGGCTGCGGCTCGGGCCGCATAACTGACCCCCAAAATCGTTCCCAAATCCAGGCGCAGATAGCGTAACAGCGGTGGCCTGGGTATGGCACGGCTGCAGCTTGCCTCTATCAGCRGCTGTGACATGATCCAGAGTCGTGCTCTGAGGATCCAGGACATCTTCYGTCCGGTTGCATGCCTGATCTCTGACTCCAAGACTTCGTTAAACTTCACAGCCTGAGATAATTCATCCTCTTCCCCTGTGTTTGTGGGTTGGTTTTTTTTCCCTCTCGCTTGCACTGCCATCAAGCTGAGGGATTTAACCTGGGGGGGGTTGACTTGCAGCGTTGCGGGGGGTGACTCTAGTCCGTAGCTCGGCGACCTCCGCATGTCTCCAGGGAGCTGCTCCAATAAATCCCTTAGTCCTGAGGGACCGAAGTTGCCCCGTGTTTTAACTCGGAGTGACTTGGAGCTCAGCTCCTGCACTAACACAGCAGTTGTTGAGTTGTGCCTGATCCCCTGCCATGGCTGTGCAGCCCCCCTGCACCCCCCGGAGCCATCCCGGCTACCGGAGCATCTCTTGGGACCAACAGGAGCAAGAGGAGTCTGGGGAGAAAGAGCAGGAATTCAGGTCTCCAACTCGCTGTCCAAGTGAATGTAAAAGCAGGCAAGTGGCCATACCCCAGTGAAGGGGCAGAGTTCAAGAGCACTGTTATTTTTAGTAGTAATTTTGGAATGGAAAATGTCTTTCAGCTTAATGAGCTTGTTTCTTATATCCTTTTAAAGTGTTGCTCTTTAAACCATCTGGTTAAATGATGCTGGGTTTGTTTTTTGTTTTTAAGGATACTCTTAGGTTGAGAAAAAGGGTTTGGTTTATGATTTTCTCTCATTGCTTTAGCAATGTTGGTGTTTGCTTATACTTCGCAGTGTCTGGCTTTTGAGAGTGAAGTGAGCTAGTGATTTTTGCTTTTGTTTTCCAGAGCCATTCCCCATGTGGATTGACTGCATGCAAAGGTTTCAATCCACTTTTTAACACTCCATTTCACTGAAGTTACATTTTTTTAACATCACAGCGGTATTTTGCCTGTCTTAAAAAAATGCAGTATTCAGTTGAAAATGGTGGAGAAAAAAAACCACCGTTTATTTCTTGTATCTCGGCTTTTGAGGCTGTTTGCAGTAGTAGAAAGCTGCATCTTTGAAAAAAAAGGAGGCACACAAAAGCTAAGCGGAAGAAACACTGTCTGAATTAGTTTCTTCAGCTATTGTGGCATTTTCGATATAAACAGGTACCTCAGGCATAAGCGCTTCAAGATGCCGATGATACACAGCTAAGTTGTAGCTTCATAAAAAGGCAGCAGAGCCTAATAAATTCCACCGCTAGTGAAACGGAAATCCCCAATAACCCTCCACCCAGCACTTCATAAATAAAGCAGCCACCCACTTGTAGGCTCAGAGAAGACTGAGCAGGTTTGGGTCTTGGAGGCCACCAGAGCCTCCGGGCTCTCCAGGAGGAGGGTGGTGTGCCCTGGCGATGCAGGGGCATGTCCCCAAAATGCCTCCAGGTCTGGAAAGSATCATCATCCCTGTTTGCTTTGTGGATCCCTGCATCTGTCGGGGAATGGCAAGGAGCAAAAGGGACGAATGCCGGAGGGGATCAGAGTGTGCTAAGAAGAACGGGAGAGCCAAGGCCAAAAAGTGTTTGCCAACGGCTTTCGCACTGCCCGAGAACCGGGCTGAGCGTCGGTGCTTGCCGCCCGCCGTGCCGGGCTCTCCGTGCCCAGGGACTCCAGATGCTGAAAAACCCCATTCAGTCCATTTTTGGTGGGAGTGAATTATCCTTCCCCCTCCTCCCCCATGAAAAGAAACAAACCCCAGCCAGTCATCCAYGCTATTGTTCCTGGAAGGATGGATTTTCGTCTCAGAAACAAGCGCTCATCTGTATTAACGCTGGGTAAGTGGTAATTAGGAGCCGCCGTAGCCTCCCCGTCTCTCCCAGCAGACAAACAAGCCTGCGATGCTCCTGCCCACAGGAGCTCTCAGAAACGCCTCTGCCTTGGTGGAAAATCCTGTCCCCTTTGTGCCTCTTCCTCCCCTCGTTAACATTCCTCCGGTGCAAAAGCGCGGTGCTCGCTGCGTGTGGCAGTGCCCGTGGCGGGTGGCTGTGCCGCGGCGTGGGGGACCCGCCTGCAAGCGCTCGCGTCGCACCAGGCTTTAAAAACAGAGCATGCACTTGGCATCTTTCTTTTTTTAAAATCTAGTTAGTCTGCAGATCACGGCGTTAGGTTTCTSTCCACAAGCCCAAGGCTTAAAAAGGAAAGAACTTTTGCTGGAGGATTGGGATTCTGGGGTCTTCACATGGCTCAAAGAGCAGGGACTTGGCGATGTTCATCACGAGGCTTGCGATGAAGTAGCAGGAGTTGGGGAAGCTGCAGTGGTTTCTCAGCAGTGTCCTCCAAGTCCTCCCCAGAGCCTCAGCGAGCAGCTTGTTCTTCTCCAGCASCTGGAAAGTTCATTACTTAACCGCAGCCACCGCACTGGTTGGTTTGGGCACCTGAGCTAGGTTGGTTGCTCACTTTGCAGTGGACTCAAACCCGCTTATTTAGCCATCAGATGCTGCACCACGAGCAAAGGCAAGGCGTCCAGTGTTGAGGTACACACTGGCAGAGGATGGATCTGGCATTTTTGCACATCAGCCCTTGCACCCGGGCAGCTGAGGAACATCTGCAACCCACAGGACGAGACATTTTGGTTCTTAAAGAGAGAGAGGTCACCGAGAAGTGGTCTTGACCCATGGGGCTCCGTATCTTGCTGTACCATGGCCTGGGGAAGTGCAGATGGGTTGGAGAAGCTCGAGAAGAAAAATGACAGCAACCAGCCTTAGGCAAGTACAGGCCAAATCAAGCAGAATAACACGAGAGCCTCTTCATCAGGTGCCATGGAAAACACAGGCTTCTGTCCTTGGCTCGAATGAGACATAGCTGGAGGAGGTGGGGCTGCCTCTCAGAGCTCTCTGGCTACAACATCTTTTTTTCTCCTCAAGTGGATTGAAAGGTTTAAATGCTTCCCTTATGTTAAGAAAATCAGACTAGAAAACCTCTCAGCCATATGAGTCTCCTTGAAGAAAAATAAAAGCATTGGCACAGCCATCAGCACAGAAGAGAGCAGGGGGARGCTCATCTCTGAAAACACGGCGCGGCAGGCAGGGCTGGTGTAACGACAGCTTGGGACTGCTTTGCCTTGCAGGAGAGTGTTTTCTGGGTTGCAGCAAGCAACATGCCTGGCTCGCCTCCTGCGTTTAAGATGAATAGACCCACATCGTTGATCGAATGCTGTGCCACCCTCATGACCAGAAAAATCAGCATCGTTGGGAACAGCACGATCCTAAGAGTGGATCTTGTCTAACACCTGCAGGCTGAGCGGTGAGGTGGAAGGACAAGGACACGGGCTCCTCTCGATGGCTTCCCCGCATCCATCCGAGACGAGCCCCATGGTTTGTCCAGACGAGCCCGTCTGCTGAGGCAGTAATTGGGTGCGATGGGAGACGGGAGGGTCACGCTGGGCTTGCAGAGCCCTTGCCAGCCCTTCCCTCCTCCTGGTGAGCGGCAGCTCAGCCCACAGCACCGGGGACGTGTTCTCCAGCCCTTCACCTCATTATCACCATCTTATTGCAGTAAGAGCAGGAGAGCCCAGCTGAGGTTTGGAAAGGTCCTTGTAGGTCACGCTGTCAAGTGCCTTGTTATCACAGGCACTCTGTAGTTTAATCCTCTTCCCAAGGTCCTCCTGAGCAGAAGCTGGATGTCTCCTTACCCACCCAGCTAAGCAGAAGGGCACAGTGCAGAGGGGGCTTCGATGATGAGCAAGAGAAGGGAGGTAGCAGCAGAACCAGCTCCGCTGAATTGCCACCCTGTGTCCTGGCCTTGCTAATCCTGCAAAGCATCATGAGTGAGACAGTAGGGAGAAGCATCTTGTGGCCTCTCTAGAGTTGAGATTATTTATTTTTTCTTAAATACACATTGATTGTGCCACAAGGGAGAATTTGGGTTGGAGGAGCCAGTCGCAGAACCCCTCTGTTTTTTTGTCTTTAGCTTGTGAGTTTACAACTTACATGAAAGGGAGAGAAAAATCCAGCAGAAGCAACAAGAACCAAATTATATAATGATCTTTGTTTCTAAATTTTACTGTGTTACAGGGATGGAGCACCATCCATCCCGGCCCACAAGACTTCTGGGAAGCCGAGAAGAACAAGGTATTCCCATTTCAATATTACCAGACAAGCTGCCATGCAGCTACCACGTTTGTATTTCTCTTTTTTAAAAGATAAATAAAAAACAAAGCCACAAAGAAACCCAGCTCCCAAACCAAATCAATTTGAAAAATGTATTTTTGTCATCTCCACCGTAGTTTATTTGACTAATCCCCAGTGGGAGTGGGGAGTAGACTCTAGAGGTAAGGTCCTAGGTCTTTGTGGTGAGGGGTCTCCTCGCTACTGAAGATTTTCCTTCACACAAACATCCCATATTGCATGATTTAAAAAAAAAAAAAAGCTGATTTGCTTGAATACTTGCTCCTTCTTTCCTTCCCCCTACCCCACCTGCTATTTTTTCCTACATCTCAGGAAACATAGTCCCCATTCTTTTCTGAAATGGCGATGTGTCCCTCAGCATTTCTACTAAGGAGGAGCACCAGCTTGTAAGGTCCTCAGCAGGTCTGGGGAAATACTGATCGCAGTAAATTGCAGACATCTACTGGGCTTATGCCAGTGGAGATGAGAGACATGGAGGACTCTGCTAAGAAGCTGTATGACTGGCAGCTCTTAGACACTTTTGCCTGCTCCTTGCACCTTGGATGTCCTCTCAGTTCTGCTAAGCTTCTGAAGCACATGCTGCAAGGATGGCTGCACCTGCAGGGAATTCCAAGTCTTGGAACCCACAGAGYGCAAAAGTCTTGAATGCCGACTGCAAATCCCTGCGCCTTTCAAGACAACGTGTTGGGCTTGCCASCCCTGGAGTTGTATGATGCTTCAGGGTGAATCTGAAACTGGGAAAGTGGAGACACTAGATTTGAAATGAATTCAGCCTCTGCATCCTGAAGAGGGTCTTTGGGAGTGCCACCCCTGGAAGAACGAGGTGACAGTAAGATGACCATTGGAGGGGAGTTCATGTGTGCACTGCCAACTGTACCCCAAGGCCAGGCACAGAGCTGTTGCAGGAGCAAACCTGTTGCTCACATGAAGAATGAAGCTGTTCCCAGTTCATTCCTCAAGCTGCCTGTGGGGAGAGAAAATAGCATCTACAAGTGAGTCAACATCTAGAGGAGTYGCTGCCTCGCAGGCATCCCCGAAAGCTACATCCAACACCCAGGGCTGGGCAGGTGTCCTGCATCATTTCCAAGCGAGGAACAGGGCAGGTTCATAAAGACCTCGTAACATGGGTCCTGCGAGCAAGCTGCAAATGAACTTCACGTAGTAGAGTCACCTCATCCTGCAGACGCACACCTCGGCGAAGACCTGTGCATGAAGCAGCTTCTCAGGGGTAAGGGAGGATGATGGCGTCTCTGAGCTCAGCATTGGGAAACAGTCACTACTTTCCTGCAGCCCAGAGAACCAGGGACAGCGGATGGATGGAGGTCATCCAAACTGCGGGGGGGATCACAAAGTGATGCCAGGCTTGTCCTGGCTTTGGAGAGAACTGTCCGGTCTTGAAACACAGGGGTAGCAAAGCAGGTAACGCTCTCCCTGGCAAGGGCTTGGTTTATCTTTGGACCTGACAGACTCGGTGAGAATACGCCATCTGCTCTGCCTGGTGTGACATTGCTGCCGGCAGCCAGCCGAGCAGGGGCGAGTGTCAAGGGTTTTGCGTGGGGCTGAGCAGGCTGGGATGAGTCAACTTTCCACTGACCAGCTCCGCAGCGAGCAGCAGCACCAACTTTCTGGTGTTAGCAGCTCAAAGCACAGATCAATAGAAATAACTACTTATATGTATAATCTCTTTCTATCTATCTCTTCCATCTATCATTTATATCAGCTAGATTTGGCCTAATCACTAGCAAATGCTGTCGTGATGACCTGTAAGATTCACTCTCCTATAACCCTTCAAGTGTATCTGATTCTTCACCCCCAAGAATGTGACTGTTGGTTTTGATGAGGTTGAGATTGGCAGATTTAAGGCTTTAAGTAGCCACTGTCTCCCCAAACCTCTGCAATGCTTTCCCACAGATCCCAGTGTCCAGCTAAGTCACTGGCAGCTGAGCAAGAGGATGTGTTTTTTGGACTAACTCCCCTTCCTGGCGGAGTGGCCCCAGTGGAGGTGGTTGATCTCAGAGCAAGGAACCACGCTTTGCACCTTTATCCTTGAGACCTGCTGCGACTGTGCATCAGGTCTTTGGCATTTAAGTCATTTTATAAAATCCCATTTGTTGAGGGTTTACCTTTCTCTTAGGCTTTTCTGTTATTTAGTAGGTGTTTTATCTCTTCTAAATGTGCCCAGAGGAGTTTTGGTGCATCTGTGCTGTTGAAGAAGGGTTGGCATTAAGCAAAAATTTCTAGCCTTTTGATGATTGAGAAAGCAGGAGTATGGGTGGGGGGAGAAAATTTAAGCAGGATTTTATGTTATCCTGAAAAAGTGATGAGAAGAATCCGTGCCAGACAAGAGCCAGACGGACAAAAGCCACGACACAAATCTGAGCTCTGACAGCAGCTGCTTACCTGGCTCTGGCAGACCAAGCAGAAAACGTTGCGTGGGCCTTGGGAGCCTCTGCAGCTCGTAAACTTAAGAGCAGTTTGCAAAAAATAACCTCTCGCTTTTTGCATAACAGCTTTCACATGGAAGGAGTCTGAACACTGTTGGCGTGCAGCAAACAGCAACGCTGCACCAGCGGCTGCTGCAGGAGGGGAGGGCGAGCAGTGGAAATCAGCCCCAGGCCTTCGCGTGCTGGGGTGGAGCTGGGTTAATGGGATCAATGTCCGTATAGGACTCTTTTAGCGTGTGTCTTAATTTCCTGTTTTTTAAGAAATAAGTTTTATATTCTAGGTTTTATTTTTGCAGTTGGCATAGAGCTGGTCCCACTGATTGCCTAAAAAGCCYTATTGTGTTACAGACAGCCCTGATTTCCCTAGAACAATACCTGTGCCCCTGCTGCTTTCTCTGAACGTCACATAACCAGCTTCAAGTTCAGCAGAGAGGTAAAGTGTTAGGATAATTGTCAATAAATAGCAGGCCTTTTACATCGTTGAATGCCTCATTCAGAACTCAGCAAAGTGCTGGGTAAGTTCAGGGAGTTGTCTCTCATGACCGGTGACGGAAACTCTGTTGCTTGGGCTGTTCCCAACTAGACTGGGCTAAAACGTACTGTGGGAAACAACAGTGTGTGGAAAAGTGTCTGATTTWGGGTATGTAACACAGTGATTGAGAAGGAGATGGTTACCGATGTAACTGTCTGCATAAAACTACTTTCCAGGTTTAGGGAAAGCGTGTGTGCTGGTTTCAAAGGGAGATCATTAATAATAATGTTATTAGCATCTAATAAGTGTTTTTCATCTATGTACTGCTCAGACATTAACTCATCAGCATGTGACGTGCTTCTGGCTAGATTACTCCTACCACACAGGATTTGGGACAGGTCTCTCCTGTCTGTTTAGAAATTGCCCAGAGACAAAGACAGGATGGTGGTTTGCATAGAGCGCCTGCCGGCAGRTCCCGGCTCCCAGCTCCTGTCCCACGGTAGCCCCGTCCTGCCACGGAGCCTCGCGGCAGCCATTAGCATCACTGCTGGACCGGGGGACTAGGTGCATGACATAACCCCCACGGAAATTCAGCACTAACAGGCTCAGAAGATGGTTGAACTCTGGACTTATGCTTTAACCTGACCGATTTCTCTTTTCTTTAGGATTCCCTTATGCTATCACTTCACCCATCCGTTTCCCTCTCCCGCGGTGACTCRCCGTGTTGCTTCCTTTGCTTTTCACCATTTGTCTTTAACCTTTTTGTTTCCAGGACTTCTCCYTCTGCAGAAAGGGGAGTTTCCCAGCAGAGGCCAGGTCTGAGCAGGAGCCTCCCTCGCTGTGCTCCCAGGGGAGCACACACRGAGCAGCTCTCCCAGGCCAGGGCTGCTCGGTGGCTTCCCCAAACCTCACACCCCCTTGGACTATCCAAGCCCGAGACCCACTGACCACAGTGGTGGAAAGATCAGGCGGGAGAACAAGACATCAGATGTCTGTGTGATCCTACAGGTCTGAGGATGCTTTAGGTTTTCATGGCTAAGTAACGCCTGTAGCTCCGTGGAGCTTTGRGGTCCCAGCTCAGCCTGTGACACCATGGCCAAGAGCCCTAGACTGACGCCATCCCTTCTCTGTCCACTTCCAGCCGTCCAGGAGGAGAGGCAGCGGGGGAAGGACCGCAACGAGAACGAGGTGGAGTCAACAAGTAGCGCCAACGAGGACATGCCCGTGGAAAAGATCTTGGAAGCTGAACTCGCAGTGGAGCCAAAGACAGAGACGTACATTGAAGCGAACATGGGCTTGACGCCGAGCTCGGTAAGGCACCTCTCCCCTTGGCTCCATCCCGGGCACACGGGGCAGGAGGGATGGCTTGTGGRAACTCAGGATTGAGCTAGCACGGATACAGCAGCGAGCCTAGGTCAGAGAGGGGTTATCTTATGGGAAAAGAAAGAAGCAGAGCTCAGAAATGCAACTTCTTAGCTCTGCTGTAGGCGCCGTGTGTGAGCTTAGATGAAAGCGTGAGGAAAGCAAACCCCTCTGCCCCTGCKCAACCACCAGCACTGGTACTTGTCTGTCTCACTGCCATAGCAAAGGAACAGATACTGTAAGGCTTAATTAGAAGGGCTCACAGAGAAGATTTTATTTTAGTTAACAGCCCTTAGTGCTAAAAGGCAGGAAGACACTCCATGCTCTGAAGAGCTCAGAGTCCAATCAAGCCAATAAACAGAGCTGTGCGGCTGAAGTGCAAAGAGATAAGAGTTGTAAAACTGGGGTGTGACTTTTCAGATGCAGAATTACACAGCTGCTTCGCTCTAAGAAGAGAAGACCTGGAGGAGGTTGCTTTCAAGTTCCTTTCCCAAGCTTGCATTATAACTGGACCTGCTCGAAGCAACCAGGCTCTAAGGGGACCTTGTGTAAACAAGAGATAGGTGACGGGGAAAYAGGAAAAGAGTGAGAAGCTGTGATGAGGGAAACTGTCTTGGTCCCTTTCCTAAGAGATTCCCTTATCAGCAGGTTATAGCCTTGCTTAGAGAAAGCTTCCCTGCAAAGCAGCTACCTCCAAATGTGAGAGCCAGCCTATCCTCTGAAATTCTGTTTCTAGGATAGACCCCATGCAAAGCCCTCATAAAGAGCCCYATTGCAGAGAAGGTACTTGCTGCCCAGTCTAGGCAGCATTTAGGATGCAGTCCCCATTCCTCAATAGCCCCTGTTCCCRTGAAAGTAGTGGGAATAGAGGAATGCCTCTAAAAGGTAGGACTGCAATTGAGGCAACTAATATAGCAGTAGGGTCAGGAGTGGGGCTAATTACCCCCATCCCTGGGATACTGAGGGACTGAGAAGTCTCAAAGCAAAGAGATGGAGGGGGAGAGGAAAAAAATAAATCGCCGTGTGCCATTGTGCGTGTGCTTTTAGGGCCAGGGTCGGCTGCACGTGTTTAGTTTCTCATTTGCCTTATGGCGATGCCTTCTGGCAGGCACGCACAATCCCATGGCGTGCTCTGTTAGCAGGAGGGGGCTGCAGRGGGTATAAATTACCCCAATACCCTGCTAGCTATTGCCAGGCTTGCTGCTGGGGAGGGGAGAGGCTGGAGCGGGGATCATCTCCCGGCTGCCTAGCAGTCCTTCAGGGGGGCACGGAGGTACAGCTGGGGCTCTGTGAGCGTGCAGGCTGGCTAACCCGGGAGAGCAGGAGCATATGCTGCAATATCCCTCTGCATCTCCTATTGCTCGGTGCTAGGTGTCTGTGAGGTTGAGATGATGAAATGCAGCTATTTCTGGGAAGTGGAAGGACTCTGCAGTATTTATTTTCTGCTACAATAATACTTTATCTCTTTGTATGAGGCTTGGAGGGTTGAGCAGGGAGTACCTTACCTGGCAGGGCTTGACAGGAGATCTCAGAGTCAGGCTGCTCCTTGTAGGAGTCTTAAGTCTTGACTGCCTCTATGGGATGCTCTTTTTGGCCTTTACCTACAAGGACACTTTATGGCTGGCTTGCTAGGTGAGGTTTTTTAGTGCATAAGGCTTCCTGCTAAGCCCAGAGCTGATTGCTCAGTGAAACAGTCCAGAAGCAGATACAGGGCCGTGGTGCTCCCCTGCATTTGAGAGCCCAGTTGCACCCTGCAGGCAGCGATGCCCTCCGACCAGAGCAGCCGTGGAGCTTGCAAGGGGCTTTTCTGGAGGAGGCAGCTCAGCCGTGGTTAGCGAGGGGCTCGGAGAGGGTCTGACGGCTATCAGGATTAAAAATACTTCAGGGGAGTTGTAGCCAGCGTTGTGCTGACTTGAAAACAAACCCCAGAGAGCGAGCTGAAATAAATGGCTTCGTCTGGCATTGCGTCTCCTCAGCCTCTTGTAGCAAATTGAAAGCTGGTTCCTGCATAATTCAACACGCATTACTGTGAACAAGGATGTGTGTTGCATCTAAATAGAAGCAGGAGGCTTGTTGAAATGCCCTATTATTGTCAAGCGGCTTCTGTCGATGAGGTGACATTTGTAGCAGGTTTAGCAGATGTATGAGATCAGCAGCTCGCAGTGACGAGGCCACCGGATGAGGCAAGGGAAGACGGAGGAGCTGCCCTCCTCCCAGCCCTCCCCAGAGAGCCCATGGGATGGAAGGGCAGACAAATTCAGTCCCTAATAGGCACGGGGTAAACCACGAGCTGTCTCCTATTAGCCTGGTATGTTGGGCCCTTTTATTTGTGCCCCTGCACCTTAGTCCAGCTGTATTGAGTGCTGCCGGTGAGCTGGAGAGCTCCAGCGCTTGCAAGGACGTTTCCACGGGACTGTGCCAGGCTGGGACGGAGGTGGCAGGGTGCTGTAGGAGTTAACACCCTCCTCTCCCACATGCTCTCGTGTCTGTGGCTGTCACCTTGTGCCATGGTGTCCTGGCCGCTCTGAGAGCAGAGATCCCAACTCTGGTTGAAGGAGGTCAYTCTGCTTTGCCAGGCTGGCACTGGCACTGATTTCTTCCACCTGGGACAGTGTGGGACCCGACTGTGGGGCTTCAGCGCAGTCCTCGGAGCTGGTAAAAGGGGAGGGCAGGGGGGCTGCAGCCCGTGAGCTGTTCCGGCAGCCCTGGTATCTAAACGTGTTGTTGCTGGTGAAATGTGCTGCTCCGAGTACGTGACCAGGGAGGGGACCCATGGCTGTGTCCTGACACCTTGATGGACACCAGAGAGGGTGGGGTATGTTCATGGTTTGAAGCCTGTGATGGGGAAAGGGAAGTACAGTGGGGTGTGATCCTTGTGGGTGGCACGGACAGGATGGGGAAGGATGCTGAGCCAGGCAGAAAGCAGCTAAGACAAAGGGATGTGCCCCTGCAAATCTGTTCTCCTGCCTTGGCTGGTGGGAGAGTGCCAAGACTAGGGTTTCGATGACCATCACTAAAACACTCCCTTGAAGTAATTGCACCGGTGAGGSCCTGATAACAGCTCTTCAGACGCTGCAAATAGCTGCTAATTGCGACGGTTTTCTGGCTTCTGACCATGGCAAAGGCGATAAACCTTTGTACATGAGCGTGGCTGCAGGATTCCTCCGCACTGTGTATCCCAGGAAGCCCCCGGACCCCGTGTGGTCCCTGTCCCTCGGGAGCTGGGCACTGGCCGTACGCCCTCAGCAGGTACCTGGCCCTGGGCAGTACGAYGGGGCGTGAGGACGGGTTTGCCTCTGCCCCGTGTCCCCGGCAGCCGTGCAGCTGGGCTCCTGCAGTGTAAGCACCACCTCGGATGGGCTCCTGGCCACTGAAAGGCAAAGCTTGTAATTGAGAGTTGTTATCCCCATTAGCTCTTAATTGGCCTTTGAGCGGCTGGTTTCAAGTCACCATTTTCTGGAAGATGTCTCCAAGCTCCGGTTTTCCAGAAGGATCAGGTGCCTGCCTGTCCTTTCATTCTGTCACACTGGGGCACCGTGCCCTTGCTATTTACTGCAGGAGGAGATTTGCTTACCGTGCATGGGGATGATTTCTAGGAGCGCTTTGCAGATCCCCTCCTGGAGACAGGCAGGGCCCTTTCAGCCCGCAGGGATGATACTTTTAGCTGCCTCTCAAGCTACGGTGATTAAGTTCTGCCAGGAAACACCGTGGTGGTTCCAGGAACTGCAATCTGAGGTGTAATTAAAGGCTGGGCCCCTCGCTGAGGCTTTGTACGAAGCACCGAAGGCTGGGTACAGCTTGTGCTGCCTGCAGAGCAGCCGTGATACAGCCTGGGCTGGGAGACCCGGAGCCCGGCTTGCTGCATCGGGTCGAGTCTTAGAGACAGTGACAACCTGCCCAGAAGCAACCCCTGATAAAAGCTTTGGCAAAAACTTTCCTAAAATACCCCTTTCATGGGGCTGTGCAGGCACTTGTTGCTTCATGGGTCAGGTTCTGCTGGAGCGTGGGATCTCCCGTAAGTCGTGTCCCACTCCGGGGCGTGCAGGGCTCCATCCCCATCCCGCCTCGCGGGAGCCGGGACGCCTGGGTTTTCCACCTGGCTGCTCCAGCTTGCTGACTGAACTCGGATGACTTGAAGTTCGTGATGTTCCTATAGCTTGGGCCGAGGATGTCCCTTCTCACCCTGCCTGCAAATGCCTCTGAATGCTGATGCTCCCCATGTTTCCAGTGAAACACTTCACYCTGCAAAGCTCCTCCTCACACCCAGTTTAGGGTTTTCCTGTTTTCCAGAGGAAATCCAACCTTTTCTCCCTCTTTCGGGGAAGAGCCCAGTCCCTGCTCACGTCTCCTTCCCTAGGGAAGAGCCCCAGCTCCCTYGGAGCGAGACTTCCCTGTCCTTGCACACCTTGGGAGCTGCTGAAGATGGGCAGAGCAAGGAGGGGAAAATCCCTGTAACGATGCTCCCTGCTCCTCAGCTGCGCTGCTGAACGCGAGCCCATTCCCATCCATCTCTGCATGCAACAGGTGAAAATACTTCGAAGGCGGGTGCCCCTCAGCTTGCCAGATGCTGGTTATTTTAAGCCTGGAGAATGGGAGACATTGGCCACTGAGGCACAGAATTTGTGTCCCTGCCAGGGGACAGGGCAGGGCTCTGGAGGGCAGGAGTGAGACTCAGCAGCGTGGTCCTCATCTGCCCAGCCTGGGAGAGGGGTTTGCCGCAGGGCAGCCAGCTCGTGGTGAGGAATAGCCTTGTCCTGCTGCAACCGAGRCTCTTGCCAGAGGGAGAGGTTACGCTGGCGTTCGTGTCTGCTCTGCCTCGGCCCCTTCCCCCTGCGATCCGGGGGTGAAGTAAACACTCCTCCTCCGATTTGGAAACTGCTCTTTTAAGGACATGGAAGAAAAATAATCGTACAATCAAAGCTGCTAGATATCAGCAGGGATTACGGTGGGATATGTGGAGGGGCTCATACATCCCTGTCCAGAGAGGTAAACCCTATATACACACTTGTACTAGCAAGGTCTGTCTTTGCTGGGGTTAGACAGTCTCTTCCAGTTCCTAATCACAAGCCCACTTGAGCTGTTAGCAGTTCCTTTAAACAGGGATTTGGTGTGTTTAGGCTGACTGTCCTCCTTGAGAGCAGATGGTTTTTGTTACTGGATAATATTTCAAAGGAAAGGGTTTTTCTCTTTTCTCTGTAATGCACCCTCTGGTGCTGGTTTATCGAGCCGGGAGATGCTGGCATGGGGAACGTGCGTGCTGCACGGGTGCAGRAGCCTGCCCATCGCTGGGCTGGAGCCAGTTTGGGTCATCAGTCAGTGTGATGGATATAGGGTCCCAACACTCCTGGTTCCTGTTTTGGAGCTTGCTAAAAACTACTTAAAACCATGTGGAGGAGAAGCCAAGTCGCCTCCTTTCCCTGTGACTGATAACGTCCACTCATGGGGTGCTCCCGACTTTGGGGTCCTTCCCTGCTGCAGGGAGAGAGCAAGACCCTTCAGCTGCTCCCCCAGCCTCTCCTCTTCTCCTTGCTCTGCCTTCTCCCAGCCTTTCAATCTTGTTTTCTTGGCAGCCCAATGACCCGGTGACGAACATATGCCAGGCAGCAGACAAACAGCTCTTCACCCTGGTGGAGTGGGCCAAGAGGATCCCCCACTTCTCCGAGCTGCCCCTGGACGACCAGGTCATCTTGCTCAGAGCAGGTGAGTGGGAACCGTCCCCGCGCGGGCTCCGGCACGGGGCCATAGGAGTGCTACATCTCAGCGGTGACAGGTATTACGCTTAGATTTAGGTCCCGGCAACTTGAAAGCCTTTAACTGATTCTGAGTAATAGCCTCTGATAATTCAATTGCTAAATAGCATTTAAAAAGCCCCAAGRGACGTGTTGCTGAATGTGATCCAAAATGTTGCACCAGCTGCCAATCAGCTGAAAAATGGCCCGGCTTCATCTCTGATGAGCGAGGTGCTCGGAGATGTGCGCGGGGTGATTTAAACCAAGAGAGCTGCGCGCTGCCTTCCTCCCAAGCKGAGACTTGAAAGACCAAGTGGGTTTGGGACTCCATGAAATTTCATCAAACTAGAATGTTTGATCATAATTAAAACCAGAAAGGGGAGAAAAATATATCAACCTCCTTCTCCCACCCACCAAGATGAAAATAAAATTCTCCGGGCTTATTTTAAATTTCCTTGAGCGGCAGGGGGTCTGCAAGAACGGAGGCTYTGGGAGGTGAAAAGCAGTTAGCTGTAAAAAGTGTCTTCTCCCATCAAGTAAATTCAAGCCCCTACTGCACRAAGACCAGGGAGGGCAAGAAATCAAGAGCAGAGCTCGACGAGGGTGCATTTTAGGCATGAAGCTCTTTGCATAGCTCCAGTCATCAGATGAGTGATTAAAAAGGCTTTGGCTTGACGCAGCGGAGAGTTTTGCTCCCTTAAACAAAGAGGAAGGCAAGTTGTCAGTGGGATAGATGAAGTGGCTTCCAGCAAATGACAAACTCCAYGTGAAGGGTGAGACTGGGAGAGGAAATGAGGAGCCCTTGACGGCTGGCGGTGGCACCCAGCTCTCCGCTTGGCAATGAGAGACACCGACCTTGGCTGCTCGAAGTAGTCAAGGGAATTCAAAAGGGAATGGTGGAGGAGCCTGGTGCAGAGCGGAGGTGCCGCCTCGGAGCAGGGCGAGCTGGTGAGCTGCCTGGAGTGAACCAGTCTGGCAGCCAAACCCAAGTAATCTGAGGACTCTGAAGTCCTTGGTAGTTTTAAAAGTTCCTCTTGTTTCCCCAAAATATACTTYTGTAGGGAATTCAAGAGGGGAAAACCCTGCAGTATGTGTGCTCCTCTCTCTGCACTCTTGGCCTCGAGTTAGTGGCCTCTGTAGGTAAGACACTGCTGATCCGCCTTGATGGCAGCGTTCCTGGCTYCTTACTGTAGAAAG
This sequence comes from Oceanodroma leucorhoa, assembly GCA_030449065.1. NCBI lineage: Eukaryota > Metazoa > Chordata > Aves > Procellariiformes > Oceanodroma > Oceanodroma leucorhoa. The sequence goes on along the minus strand of JASVER010000075.1, from coordinate 4,240,206 downwards.
TGTGTGCCCCAAAATAAATGCCCATGAAATTGGGCAGGAGAATGCTTTAAGAACCAAGTGCAAAGTATTCACTTCAACACAAAACGTAGGAACTGCCAGAACTCCTCCGGTCCAAGGTCTGTCCAGGTTGCTTCAGGAGAAGGTATAAGRGCTCCAGAGTAGGAAGATGATGGGATTGGTGTTTCCCCCTTCCCACCACACAAACACTAGCTGTCATTCTGTTTAATAAGGCTGACTGTAGCCCARATGCATGAATCTTAATACTTTCAGCAATTTTTAATTGACTATCAACCAATGTAACTGCGTACCTTGGTCCTACATACAAATAGCCAGTCCCTCTTGCAACCTCTCTGAAATCCTTGACCTCARTGGTTTCTGGGCGATTAAGTCACACCGTTTACTGGTGTAGGTTTTCCACTCTTCTTATGTTACTGAAAGGAGATTTTTATAGTCACATTTCATCTAGTGGTTACAGCAGTATTCTGGGAATGGAGAATTTGGGGGTTTTATTCTTGCTGCAGACTTGGCCAAGTCCYGTGCCCTCCCTGGACAGCTCCTGGTAGCCCTTTGGTGAAGGTGCTCCTCTGACTTTTCCATGGGTGTGAGTGTTGCCAGAGCTGGCTCAGGGCCTTCTCTGGAAAATACAAAAAGTGTGTTTTTGAAGAGGGTCTGCAAAGCCTCTTGTGAGAGTGGATGAGCAGGGGAAGCATCTCTATAGAAATCTTTGGGGGCTTTCTGCAAATATCGCAGGGAAGAACTRGATTCAGACAAAAAGCTGCCTTTTTCTTTTGTGAAATGGAAGCAAAACCCACAGCTGCAGTTCAAGGTTTTCCTTTCTCTTTAGAAGAAGGCTAATGAAAGCTGAACTAGAGATTTTCTGACTTRATGTTCTCTCCTTTGTGTTGGTGCTTATTATGGCCAACTCTGAGCTGGCACCGTGGAGGGGCCACTCCATGGGGCAGGAGGAGAGGGGACTGCAGACCCCATCACACCCCAGATTTCACGGTGGCTCTAACCCCATGGCCATGAGGTGGGCTGAGCTCCTGGAGCGACTCTGATGGGCTCCCCGCTCCAAGCGTCTCTGTCGGGGCCTCAGATAACCTCCCCCAAGTCTTTTAACCAGTGACTCTATCTATTATTGAGTGGGGAGAGCGGCTTGCTGAGAACAGCTGCCCATGAAATATTTAAGTATTAAAATTTAGCTAAGAGCATCAGTCAGGTTCAGTCATCCTTGGAGGCAAAATTAAGTGGAGTATGCATCTTTGGAGGAGCAGTGCTGGATGGGCCGGCAGTAGTTTTCCTCTAATCCTGAATCATTTAAAAATCTTCCCTCTCTGAGCTTTTTGGAGGAGACGGAAACCCAACTTTTTAAGCCTGTTTTCCCTGGGTTTTCTTGTTTCCAAGCTTGCTGTGGCTGAGACAGGAATAACCCAATGTTTTCACTGCATCAAGGCCAGCCTGGCAAAGGATGCTGAGCATTACATCTCTGCAGCTGCAGATCATTTTATAGGGCTGGTGGGGAAACTTGGTAGTGAGATGGATGAACACGATGGTCACTGCGCTGCCAGGTGCTTTCCCTACCCCAGAGGAGCCAAAGCATCCCCGGGGGCTGCAGCCACCTTGTTTGATGAGAAAGGAGTCGCAAGAGTCAAAAGAAATCTGCTCCGCTTCTTCAGAGCTTGGGCTGAAATGCAAAACTCTTTGGGTAGGCTTGTTTGATTTCTAACTCAGATTTGCTGCCTGTGGTTATAACTAATTTTTCCTGCTTGCCTCTTTATCTWGTCAGCTCTTTGGGGATGTTCTGGTGAACGCACCAGGTAGAAATAGGTTCCCCATTTCAGCCAAAACATCCCAGTTCTAAATGGGAATAATTCAGCTGAAGGATGCTGATTAATCCAGCGCTCCTTAGCTGGAATAAACCCAGCACAGATGTTGGCGGCACCCCGCAGCCTCACCACTTTCACGTATTCCTGGCAAGCCAGAGGCTGGATTCGGCACCCCTGGGGTGTCAGGTCATGGCCGAGAGTCAGGGCAGAGTTGTGAAAGCTGGTGTGGCGGAGGGATGCTGTGAACGAGCTCTGGTTTTTGTTGGTTGGAGCTGCGTGGAGGGGCTGCATGTGGAGTTGCTGTGGGTCGGCGTGTGACGGCTGGTGGGAGGCACCCACGGCACCTTTCTGTGGGTCTGGCTCTGGGAGGTCCTCTTCAGCCGTGGAGCACGGTTCCTGCAGGCTCCTGGTGCAGTCCTACGTCTTCTCCTCCGTCCTCCTTGGGTTTCAGAGTGTTGCAATCCCTCTGCAAGTGCCAGGCCTCGCCCAGTAAATAGCCAAAAAAAATGTTCCCGTGATTGGGGTGGAAACATCCTGTGGCCACTTAGGAAAGAGTGAACTTTATTCCTTGTCAACATTTCTAATGGCACAACCCATCTCTGCAACGGTAGGTAAATACAGCACACGTGGACCTTGTATTTATTCCAGTCAGTGAGAAAAGACATGTGTCTGTGGCCAGAGAGGAGGTGAAGGATGTTGTTGCGTTGCTTTTCCAGCCTAGGGGAAAAAAAAAAAAATCTAATATCCTGACATTTCTGGACCCTGCCAAGCAGTACGGTGTTCTGGACACCAGAACATTTTCAGACCGGGTAAATCAGCCACGTGATGAGCGTGAGACTTCCCACGGGTCCTGCAGAAGACCCATCTTGTCTTATTGAAGATGCCTCTCCTGGTTCAAAGTCACCGAAATTTCCACTTTTCAAAACTTTACAGCATTTCTTCTTGTGTGGGGTTTGTTTTGGGCATTCTTGAGCTCAGCTGGTAGCAGATTTAAGAACTTGAAGACATGTTAAATTAGGAAGGGGAGCTGGAAGGTGGGGAGGGAGGTTGCATCTCCCTTCCCTTCCCCATTTGTCACTAGCCCAGACTGCTCCCGTGGTGTCCGGGCTCAGAGGATGTGTTTTCTCATCTCCTGAATTAGCATGTCCAGTAACTAATAAGACAAAAGCTGATGTCCAAGCAGCTATGGAGAGCTGTTAGTGGAGCACTCATGGATGTGGGACATCCCTGTACGGCAGCAGGCGAGAGGAGAGGCAATCCCTTCCAGTATTTAGACGGCAGAAGCAACAAATCTGCAAGCAAGAGTTTTCATGGTCCCAATTTACACAGCTGAATAATGGTGAATGAACTTTTGTGCCCCATTACGGCCTGAAAATGAGCCCAATTAGCTGGTATAAAGCGTTAATAGGTCTTTAACTGCTCAGAGGCACGGGACTATAAGGTCAGAGGGGGAACGCAGGGCTCCACACCCACTCGTAGGTTCACAGTGAGCGGAGCAGGGCAGAGAGTTGTTTGCTCTGGTGCCTGCAAGGTTTATAGAGGAAACTGCTTCCCTTATTAGCATTATATTTTTAGTGCATTTGTTCCTTAATGGTTTCTTCCTTCTCTGACATCCAAGAAAGGGTTGGCTCCCCCCTCCCTTCCCATATCCAGCCTCGTTATTCTAGCAAAGGCGGTTCTTGAGCAGTTTCCTCCTCTCTTTTTAGCACCGGGGAGGTGATGTTGCTGATTCCTGAACCCGCTGAGGACCCCATGGCTCTAACCTGCGGCCTTGGTTGTTTTCTCCTCCCCAGGGTGGAATGAGCTCCTAATCGCCTCCTTCTCCCACCGCTCCATAGCCGTGAAAGACGGGATCCTCTTAGCCACCGGGCTCCACGTGCACCGGAACAGCGCGCACAGTGCTGGCGTCGGGGCCATCTTCGACAGGTGGGCAGAGGGAGGGATGGGTGGATGGATGGATGGATGGTGGGGAATGCATCTCAGGCACCTTGCCTAGACATCCCCGTCTCTGTCTCCGCACCGGTCTGCCTTCGTTCCCTGCATTGCAACCTGCTTGAGGGGTCGGATGGAGATGCGTTGGCATGTGGGCTCGTGGTCAGAGGAGCCCTGGCTGAGGTGTGTCCATCCCATGGCACGCGTGGAAACGTCATGGTCCTTGCTGGAGGCAACAACATTAAATCCCTCCTCTTAAACCTGCAGAAACCAACAGCCCGAAACAGTCAGGGAGAAGGCTGCCCAGTGCAAATCAAAGCCTCTTTCATGGGGTCCAGATGCCTTCTAATGTTACGAGGAGGCCACTCCTTTATTTCTTTTCATCTTTAATTGGACCAAGACGTGATTTTATTTTCACAATGAAAAAGCACCAAAAATACCCAGCAGGTTCCACATGCATACCCCGAGGGCTCTTTAATCTCCTGCTTTGGGAAAGTGTTTTAAAGCCCGACTTCCAGGGTGTTTGACCCACAGTGGGGCTCCAGACGCCGCTTATATGGTGGCTGATTTCTCTGCCCCAGACTCATCTTGAGATGACTTAGTTGAAACCAAATCACCTTTGCTTCTTTGCTTTGCAAGGAAATTGTTCTTTGGGCCTGGGTGACATCATTTGTTTCCTGTGAGGTCATAAGTGCAAGATCATGACTTCACTGCAGGATCTAACAGGAAAAACTGGGCAATCAGTGGAAAATATTTCAAGACCGGCACCTGCAGTAAGAGCAAAGGGAGTAATAAAAATTACTGGCAGAGGAAATTGCTTTTAGATACCCGTTGGGTTTTTTTTTATATTATTATTTTTTATTTTTAGGCAGCTTTCTCAGGTGCCAAAGCCTCTCAGTGAATGTATGAAGCCAGTTTTTATGGTCCCTGTTGTATCTCACAGGAACTATTGATTTTCCTAATGAGCTATTTTTGATACAGGAGGAAAATGAGGGCATATCCTCAGCTGGTATAAGCGAGCACTATCCCATGGCTTCATTAACCATGCACCGGAGGACCTCACTCTGGGTCTGACACCTGGGTGTTTTTTCATTTCTTTTTAACGCTGACGCCTGTGATTTCTGTGTCCTTTGCAGAGTACTGACAGAACTCGTGTCAAAAATGCGAGACATGCAGATGGACAAGACAGAGCTAGGCTGCCTGCGAGCCATTGTCCTCTTCAACCCCGGTACATGCTGTTACCTTCTCTCCAGTCCTCTCTTGGCTGATGCTGTGTCCTTTTGGCTCCTTTTCTTACCTATAAATCTCCATTGCAAATAACCGAGGGCACCCAACTCCCGAGGGCAGGGCAAGAAGGAAGAAAGGCAAGGACGAAAGTCAAATTAAGTGCTGCACGTGCGTCTGCCACCTTGCAAGCATGTCCTCTGCAGGTCAGGGATGGATCTGGATCCATGCCCAGGGTTGCTCTCCAGGCCTCCCTTTCCAAGGGGTGTTTTCCCCTTCGTAGAAGGCAGCACGGTTTCATGGTCTGAAATATTCTCCGTGCAGGGCCCAGCCTGGGCCGGGACTCGGCTGCGATCATCTGAGGAGACGGCAAATGCTGCTTTTGGAGCTGACTCCTACTGATGGGCTGAGTTCTCTGCTGAGCTTGAGGGGCTTTGGTTTGATCAACGTACACAGCCTCCCCATTTTCGGTGTTTCAGCCAACTCTGTAAAAAGAAAGTTCTGGTGCTTGAGGCAGTTGTCCCTGAATAGGAGCAAAAATGAATCTAGCTATCCTTTAAGACAAAAGTATGGGTTAGAGCAAAGTTCGAGCATGGACCTTGTTGTCCTCTGTTTCCTGATCTCAAGATCCAAGGGCTTTTATCAACTGCATTTCTGGAAGAGCCCTCTGCAGAGCCTGCAGAGGGTGAAAGGCCTGAAACGTCCTCATAAAATACACAAGAGCTTTATTTTTTGTCCACAGCTTGCTTAGTTTTACAGACTCCAGGAGGCTTCACGCTGCTCGCTTTTCCCCCTTGGCCCCAGCTGCCCAAGGGGAGAAGAAGGTTCAGTGCCGGGGCTTGTCTCTGGCGTTTCGGAGAGCAAAGCCCTGCTGCAGCAGGAGATGGACTGCCAGCCTGCAGATACCCGTACAGCTCTGTTGGGGGGGGTTCTCTAGATTTGAGAGCGGGTCAGTCCAGAGCAAAAGCAGATGGCAGCCGAGGACAGACCTCCACGTCTGCGGCCACCCCTTCCCCTCCCTGCCCTCGCAGGAGCGTGGTTTGTGCCCAAGCACGGCTCTTTCTCTGGCCTTTCCCACCGAACCCAAGCCAGGGTATTTCAGCAGGGTTTATTGCTGTTTCTTGGGTTTGTTTTTTTGCTTGACTTTTCCACCCCCTGCCTTGTAATCACCAGTAATTTATTGTCTTTAATTTGGGATTAGCCGTATATGGTAAAAGAAGGGGAATCTGGAGAGGTTCCCGTGGTGCACGTGCTTGGGGATATCGATTGCTTGACTGTCCCTTTCACCCTACTAAAAACAGATCCTCGCCGCGTCGTGGGGGACCTGCCAGAGCAGGGGCTTTTCGTTTAGCCCTACCACAGTGCTTCGTGCTGGAGGGAGAAATCCCACAAGCCCAGGACTTGAGGGGAACTTAAACCCTTTTCATGAGGGTCTGTGACCACTGGAATGAGCCAAAATGGTTGGGGTTGGGGTATGAGGTGGAGTTAAACAGATCTGTAGTTACAGGGCAAACCTTTCAGGGCTTGAACGCTCCCTGGGAGGCGTGAGGTACTGCCCCAAATTCCTGGGGTTCGACCCCCGCGTCCACGCTGTGCCCTGGTCCGGTGGCGCCGGGAGGGATGGAGGGGGTGTCCTTGCCTGCCTGGAAAGCCTGGAGGTTTTTGGCTGATGGTCCTTTCATTGCCTTTCAGACTCGAAAGGTCTCTCCAACCCGGCTGAAGTGGAGGCGTTACGGGAGAAGGTCTACGCGTCGCTAGAGGCATACTGCAAACACAAATACCCCGACCAGCCCGGGAGGTGAGTTGCTGGCTGAGCCCTGTCCTCCTGCAGCCTCGCGTTCCTGCACAGCCCCGTGCAACGGGTGCTGCAGCCGGTGCGGAGGTCCTGCAGCCCGGGGCAGGGTCTGAGCTCTGTCCTTGGGGTCACGGCAACGGCAGCGTGCTGGGTCCCTTCCATTTAGGGCTCTCTGTTCCCACGTCTTYTGGGAGTGAACAGTTCTCTGCAGAGAAAACCACTCATTTCTACCTGCTTCAGCTGCGAGCGTCCTTAGAAAATCCCTCTGTGAAGTGCAGAGAGATCTTTATTCCCGTGCCAGTAAATGCAACGCAGCCGGGACAAGGTTGGGCAGTAGCGGCAGTGCCGAGACCTGAGGAGCCCCGTCCTGCGGCCGCAGCAGTGGGATGAGCACATGGGGGAAGGGGTATCATTTCCCTTTTGGCAACCACGGAGAGCAAACCACAGCGAAAATAAGACGCACACGGAGTTAATTTTCGGTGGCAGATGAGCATCATTGCTGGGAAGTGAAAGCCTCAATTGATGCTCTTTTCTCCCCTCCCCGCCTCCCCCAATCCAGCTGGGAATGGGAGGGGGAATTAGGAATGCTTTCCTGGACCTCTCAGGAGCTGAGTGGGCGCATTTTCCCAGTTACAGCCTGAAGCTGGCAACTGCCAGTTAAGTTACTGACAGTCATTTGAGAAACCAGGCGAAACACTGGAAACTGCTGCTGGTGCGTATCGCTGCTGAGGCGTGAATATTGGGAAAAACAGCCCAAGCAACTGGGATTTGCATCTCACCTGCCTTCCCGGTCTTGTGTGTCTGGATGGTTAAATAAAAAAAAGGATGCTTTTACAGCAATGAATGCAGTGGGCAGATCACGCCCTCAGAAGTAATATTGGACTTTTTTTTTCCCCCCTTTGGGTACCAATGTGCTGGCAGATGAAAAAAGATGCATTGTTAAGGGGCTTCYTGGATGTTCATGCTTGGCTTGTGGCAGGGAGGGTTAGGATGAAGGTACCATTGGGTGTGTTTGACTTTGCGGTGAGAGGGGAAGTGAGGGATGAGCGCAGTGCACCGAGCAGGGGTGATTACCGCTCCTCTCCTGGGTGGTTTGTGTGGATCTCAGGCCAACTCTCAAGCTGACTCCTCTTCCAAAAAGCATTATTAAATTGCAGTTCCTAAGCAAATCCAGACCCAGACCCTGGACTTTGGCTGTTCTGGCGTTTCAGAAGAGCTCTGCTCCCTTTGGGGCTCGCAATGAGCAGCCAGCCATACCTGGCACAAGGAGAGCTGCCTTGGGAATCGTGGCCAGCAGCTCTCCTGGCTTATTCCCCCGGTGGGATGAACTCTYTGCTTCTCATCCAGTGTCTGCAGCTGAGTCGTGCTGCTCTCGCACGCCGCTGCTCGCTGCTGCAGGCTGGGCTGGGGCTGGGCAGGGGGCTGGCGTGGGGACAGCCCTGCTCTTCATCGACCAAACCGCCGCRAAGCCGCTGCGCATGACTGAGCAAAGGCAAAGTCAGTTCCCCAAGGCTCTACCTCAATGACCAGTGATGTGTAAGGGAGCGTTTTAGGTCCRTAGCTGCGCCAGGGGCTCTGGAGTCTGATCTCTCACTGGCTTTGGATGACCTTGGGCTGGGGACCTCCTTGTGTGATCCTCACACCCTTCTTTGGTGACCTTAAAGTTTTTTTACATGCTTAGGGCTCTCACAGTCCTGAGAGCTGTGGCTGGGCGTTGCTGACCTTACTGCATCTCTTGTACTGTGCAATGGTGGAATAAGCCCAGGTGGCTCKGGAGAGTTAACCTTGTGGGCTGGGAGTCCAGAGTTGCACAAGAGCTAAAGGAAGCTCTCAGAAGCTCTCTCCATCCTCCTGGTCTCATGGCACAATCTGATCACCATCTGGGGCTGGAAACAAGTTCTTCCTGTGGTTGAGCAAACGCCTGGTCGAGGCCGTGCCGGGCGCCCTCCCCTGCTCCACGCTGCGGCGAGCGCTTGGCTTCCCCACCRCTTCAGATGCCCTTTGGTGCGTGACTTCAGCCTAGTCCCCGGCCGTCGAGAGCTYGCGAGCACCATGTAAACACCAAAAGGGAACTTCTCTGCAGCAGGGAGACAGAGGGAGGCATTCCTCGGAAAAACCGAGCCGCGCTCCCCTTGCGCCAGCCCCTGCTCCTCTGCAGGGAGGGCACGGTGCGTACGTGACACCGAGCAGCCGCAGGGAATCGGGGCTATTTTCTCCCCTCCCGGCCGCAGCCCTGGCACGTTGTGCTGCGGGCTGGTTATCTCACAGTTAAACGTATCCGAGGGCTGGAGCCATCATCTGGTTTGGTTTAAAGTGAAACTTCCTGAATGGGATGGTAGGACTGATTTGTTTTTCCTGGCTCTGCTCCCACCGTTCTCGCCAGCTCAGCAAAAAAAAAAAAAATAGGGAGAGAGAAGTGTGCATGCATGTATAATATCTGTATGTTTATGCATGTCTCTCTATGTGTGTGTTTTCTAGAAAGTCCCCTTCTCCCTGGGCTGGTTCCGGCCTTTGCTTATGTTCAAGCCCTGATTGTGCAGCAGTAAAAACAAATAAATGCGCTCCCGGCCATTAAAGGGCCTTTTCCCTGTTTTGAGAGCGGGGAGGYGATATCCCGCAGCGCCTGGGGTTGCTGCCGGCCCCCCCGGGGTGCGGGCAGGCAGGCTGGGGGCAGCCCCAGGTGGCACCGCGGGGTGCTCCGGAGCACCCTTGCAGGAGCCGGTGGCTTTCTCCCAGCTCCGCAGCCTCCTGCCGTCCTCGGAGCCCAACGCTCAGTGGCCTTTCTCTGGCACGGCCGGCCAGCCCTCTGGCTCGTCTCCTTCGCCCCAGCCGGCTCCTGCAGTGCTGTCGGCTCTCCCCAGCCCCCCTGGCTCTCCCCTGCCCTGCTGCTCAGCCCTCCTGCCTGTCTCTTGCCGGCATCGCTGGTGTGACCTGACAAGCGTCTCTGCTGGGGAGAAAGGGCTTTTGTTCGGCTGGGGCTCAGTAGAACCCCGCGCKGGGCAGGGAGAAGGGGAGCGCCCTGTGTCCCGGCTGATTTGCAGCACTCCTTCAAGCTTTTGGGTCAAAACCCTTGTCTCCTTCCATTGCCTTCGCCCCTGAGGTGCCTCCAGCCCGGCTGACAGCCAGGTTTCAGCAGCCCCCAGCAGCCCGAGGGATGGCTGGCGGAGCTGCCTGGGAGGTGCCCGGTGCCTGCAGGAAAGGGGCATCGCCGAGCCAAGTRCCAGCTAACYCCACTCAGCATCTCCTCCATCCCCTCCCCRGCTSCTTGCCCTTTTCCCTGACCAAAGATCGAGCTGCTGAAGCTGTTTGCACCCCTGCCTGCGACAAGGCTGGCCCCGTGGTGCCTCCTGCCCGGTGTAGGGACCCCACGARCATCTCAGGGTGCTCACTGAACGGTAATGCACGTGTGACACAGTTGCATGAAGCCGGTGGTGCACCCCAGTCCAGGGATGGCCTTTCGTTTCTTATTTTACTCTTCAGCTCAGCTATCAGCATGTTTGTTGTGACTATCCACCGTGGCTGCCTGATCTTCAAGGCTGGGGACCTAATTAATGATTTCTCTGCACAGCTCTGGGTGTAACCCCATGACTCTGGTAGCAAAGGAGGTTGTGTCTGGCTCCCAGCCCTTCTGAGCAGGAGCGGCCACAGAAGCTTTGGGGGTCGGGGCAGAAGCGGGGCTGCCGGTGGGATATCTGACCATGTCGTGTCTCCTGCCCCCAGGTTCGCAAAGCTCTTGCTCCGTCTCCCAGCCCTCCGGTCCATCGGCCTGAAATGCCTGGAGCACCTCTTCTTCTTCAAGCTAATAGGCGACACGCCGATCGACACCTTCTTGATGGAAATGCTGGAAGCGCCCCATCAAATGACTTAGAGAACTGCTGCTGGGTCAGCCCCTCGCCCGGCCGGGGTCTCACGGACCCCCTTCTTCTGCTTTCCTCCGCCGCCACCCCAGCCCGTCCCTCCCTCCTCTCTCCAGCGCTGGAGGCACCGTCTGATCCGGGGCGATCCCCTGCCGTCCTCGCCTCCTCGTCGCCTTCACCCTTGTCCGTTTGCTGTCACTGCTGCATCTCAAGACCTGCTCGCTGGTTCCCTGCGCTAGATGTAGAGAAGTGGGAGCGGAGAGAGCTCGCCACCCGCCGCCCCGGCTCGCACCCCTGCCCCGGCCCCCGCCGTGCCATGAGTTTCGGGGTGAGCCGCCGGCTGGGCTTGGCATCACCCCACGTGCGTGCCGCAGCCGGCGGTGCTTCCCCCGGGGCAGGAGCGGGGACGGGGACGGTCCCAGCCCTTGGGACAGTGGGGTTTGGACAAGCCAAGGGGAGTGGTTGAACTTGCCGGATTGCAGCTGGCTATTTTGAGAGGATGGAGTTTTTGAAAAAGAGAAGGAAAAAAAAAAAAAAAAAGAATTCTATTTTTGGTTTGTAACTATTATTAGTAGTCTCGGTAGTTACTTCGTGGAGGGAGAGGCGGGCTGGAGAGGCGGCCGGCCCGTGCCCCGCGAATGAGTCACCCGTGGCTGCACAGAGCCTTCTCCTTTCAATTAAAAGCAGAGGATTTGGGATTGAGCTGAATCCCCCCCCAAATAACGAGGTGACTAGTGGCACAGGGAGCCAGGACACCCTCTCACCCTCTGTGCAGAGGGTCCCGCGGGCGGCAGCACCTCAAAAATCCCCTTTTGCCGTCCCAGAGAGCAGCCGGGCACCACTGCTCTTCCCAAAGAYGCCTCTGCGCTCGGTGTGGAGCTGCCCACATGGACACGAGCCGGCTGGAGCGCTTGCTTTAAGGCTGCCAGGGACTCAGCATCGCCTTTCCCCAGCTCGTGGGGTCTTGCCGGGACCCCTGCCCTCAGCACTGCACCCAGCATCCCAGCAACGGCCCCCACTCGCGAGGCTCGGTCCTGCCAGAGCCACGCTTTATTGCAGGGGCTGTTGCGTTGGAGCAGCAGGAGCTGGCATGTCAATGGCTCCTCCTTGGTTTTTTTGGTCCTTACCTGGTTGAATGAGGTTGGAGGGGCATTTCCAGCTGATGGGGTGGGCTTGGCAAAACGTCCCCTCCGTGCCCGCACTGTGGGTACGCAGCAGCCCCGGGTACCGGCAGGCGTTTCCCTGGGCCAGCAGCACCCGAGCCCTTTCCTCGCACGGGGGTTTCGGCTCGCCCGGGAGGCTGCTCCTGTTGATTCAGCAGCTGCGGTGCAAAACACTGCAAGGCAACAATTAGTGGGAGTGCTTGGCCAGGTCGGTAATTGTGACTGTTAATTAGTGGTGAAGCAAGACCAGGGCTCCCCCTCCCCTGAATCTCCCCCGTTGGGCAGGAACGCGGGGGCTGTGAAAGGTCCCGGCTGGGTGGGGGACGCGGCAGCAGCCCCTGCCCCCGTGGGCGGTGTGCCCATCCCCGGCCCGTCCGGGATGCCCAGAGCACCAAAAGCACTTTAGCTTTTGCACGGTCCTTTCCTTGAATCTTTGCATGGCAGCAGGGAGATGGACAGGTTTTTGGGGATTAGGGACACTGTCCCAGGAACGTACCCACATCCCACAGGACAGGATCCCCCAGCCAGGGAGCGTTTCCACTTCACATTCCCATTTCGCCTTCATCAGGTGTCTCCAAAGCCCCACCAAAAAAATGAGTTAGAGGAAAAAAAAAAAGGCAGAGCAAGCGGTGAGGGATGTTGGGGAGGGTTTTTCCCCCTTGGCAGGACTATCCCGAACACACCATGGGGCTACACGGAGCCAAGAATGAGGTGCCTGCAGTTGGCTTCAAGCCAAGGGCTTCCCCAGAACTTTCATGTCTTCTGTGCTTTAAAATGACAAAGCATTAGGTCCCCAAGATATTTCTTTCTCTTCTTTCTCCCTGTGGGTCATAACTAGCTCTTCAAACATCTCCTTTTGTGCCTGGAGGGGGATGGAGCAGTGCCCACCAGCTCCCACCTCTGTTTTTCAGGGGACACAGTTGTCACCCGCCTGTTGCCATCCCGCCTGGCAGCTCGAGTCCCCGGCTCCATCCCCTGCAGTTAACCAGGCCATCTCATTGCTAAATAAATACTCAGGATTTCAGGTCATAACTTTCCCTTAGGCTGGCCTGAAGTGGCAAATCCACAAAGGCAGGGAAAGTGTTTTGGCTGTGTTTCTCCAGCAGCCTGCATGCCGCCGAAAATATTATTAAACAGCTTCACCCTGCAAGAATTTGCCAAGAAAACTAGGCAAGAGAAATGAAATATGTAAAGGGTGCCAGTAAACACGAGCAGGCTGTTCCTTGCCAGCGTAAGGCTGGCGCAGCCCCGCGGGGGGCTTGCAGGGAGGTGTCAGCTCCCAGCCAGCCGGCGCGGAGCTCAGCCCGGAGCCAAACCAGCCCCCGGCAGCCCCCGGCCCGGCTCTTGCCGGCAAAAAGGAGCCTGGAGCTCGCTTGCCGGGGAGGATGAGGGTGCTTTGTGAAAGAGTCGGTGGACGTTGCACTAGAACAAACCCGCTGTCCTCCTCTGTTGGGTGGAACCACTTTTTTCCTGATTGATGTCTTGGAAGGGGCTGTTGGGTGCTGGGTGCTGAGCTGTGGTGGCTTGCAAGGCTGCGCTCTGGCCGGCTGCAGCCCTGGGCACCGCCGGGCTGCGGAGTGGGAGCTCCTGTTCCATCCCATCCCATCCCATCCCATCCCATCCCATCCCATCCCATCCCATCCCATCCCATCATCCCATCCCACGCCACGCCACGCCACGCCACGCCATGCCATCCCACGCCATCCCATCCCATCCCATCCCATCCCAGTTAGCATTTGACCCAATAAAAATAAAATGCAATGAGCAAGGGGGGTGTCCTCAGCAGGTAGCGTGGTGCAAAGGGGAAGGCTCTGCGGGCCAGGGGCTCTCAGTCCGGACGTGTGTCTCCGTGCCTCAGTTTCCCTGCTGGAGCARTACACGGCCTCGATTCGTGGCCCTGGCTGAGGAGGGTTTTGGGGAAAGGCTGAGCATTGTCCCGGGCTTTCTGTTTTCAGCAGGTGTCGAGAGATCCCCCRCGTTGCTGTACCTCAGCATGACACCCTTGCTTTCAGCAGAGCTCTTGTGATTTCCCCCGGCAGCCACACGGAGCATTTTGGGTTSCCAGGGGGTCCTGAATGCGTGTGATCGACCCCCAGAGCCCAGCCCCCAGCCCACCCCGGCGCCYTCCCCTCCAGCATCACCAGCCCAGCCCTCCCCATCAGAAGGAAAAGCTTTTGTGCGTCCGGTAACATCTGCCACAGCAGCCTTAAAGCAATGTGCTTTTGCATGAGTTTGAGTCTTTCATGTGTATTCTTTTTCACTTTTGGCTTTTTTTTTTTTTTTKTCCTCATCATAATAATTATAAATATACTACATGCTTGTTTGAAGAGGTGATACATGGGTAAAAGAGAAAAAAAGGCACATTATTCACTAGAGAGGTAGGACTTTCATTTAACCAGATCTCAGTACTCTTGCAAAAATCTGGTTTGATTAGGGTGATCTGTTTTTTAATTWTTTTTTTTTTTMAATTCTTTTTGTTGGTGGGACAATCTTTAATTTTCTAAAGATAGCACAAACATCAGCTTTTCAGCCACCCACCTGCCACCCTGGATGTTCCTCGCTGCCTTCTTGCGTGTGCGCGTTTCAACCCAGCCCTGACCCAAACCCACCCCGGGAGGGTGCTGAAGCTTCCTGAGCATCCATCGGCATCGAAGGGGCCGAGCACCGCTGCTGGGTGGGACCCGAGGAGTGGAGTTCCAGGCAAAGGACCTTCATCTCCCCAGCACCCATGGGTGTAGGAAGCCCACACCGACCCCCCCCCAAACTCGCCGGCAGCTTCTCTGCACTTTGGACCCGGCGGCCCCCCCCCTCCCCGGGTCCTCACCGCCCACCCTGCCCCGCGGCCCCCGGGGAGGAGAGCCCTTGGGTGGCCGGCTGGGCTCGGCTCCTGGTCCTAAAAAGGGTTGAAGATGGCGGGACTGTGGCTCAAGAGCTGATGCTGTCCCCATCAGCGACGAGCGTGCATGATCCGGTTTAAGTTGATACATATGTGCGTGTGTATACATGTATGTACTGTAGATATATACACTGTATAAATATCCTCACTCACATATACATATATTATAACCGTAGCAATTACAGACTTTTTGTGGGTTTTTTTTTTGTTTTAAGTCGATTCTTTTTTCCTATTTTTTTTCTTGCTTTTTTTTTTTTTTTTTGCTTCGTGTAAGCTAGTACATTGTATCTGAAGCCCTTTCCGAATTGGCAGATGCCAAATGTGGATCTTTATTCCTCGAGACAAAGGAAATGCATCTATTTTAAGATGCCTTTTTGTTCTGTTTTTTGTTTGTTTTTTTGTTTTTCTTTTGAGCAGCAGGTGGTTTTGAGTAAGAATAGCTTTAGCAATTCCCAATACTTAGTGATGGATGCCTTGGCTATGGGATGCATAGCTAAAAAAATAAAATACATTAAAATTTAGAATGACAAAAAAAAGAGAAAAGATAAGGAAAAATATCTAAAGCATCAATAAAGTTAAAATCTATTTTTGTACAAATGTAATTTTATCCCTTACGTATTCTTGGATATTTTCTTTCTGGATTGTTTTGTTTCTTCTACAGAGATTGTTATAAACTCTCTCTATTTTTCTCTCTTTCTCTCTCTCTCTCTCTTTCTCTCTGTAAATGTTCAACCACAGGGACAGGGATCTGGAGAAGAGAGAGAAACTTTTGACCGTGTTTTAAAGGCTTTATATGAAATCTCTTTTGAAATAATTTTTTTGAATGAACTTTTTATTTTTCCCCCACTTCCAAAATCTTTTTCGGGGGGCAGGGGGGGAGGGAGGGGGCGGGCTGGTCTGGGGGTGTCTTTTGTCACGTATATCCGGCGTTCCCGCAGGTCTGTTTTACTGTGAAATCACTACCGTATATTATTATTCACTTAAAAAAAAAGAGAAAAAAAAGAAAAAAAAAAGAATTGCTGCTGGAAACGCCAGTATTTTGATGAACAATTGTATTAGAATTGTGAAAAAAAAAAAAAGAAAAAGAAAAAAAAGGAAAAGAAAAAAGGAGAAAAAAAAAAGAAAATATATGAGCATTTTAAAATATAACCCAGTCCAAGTCCTCTTTTGTTCTTCACTGGTGTGTCTTGAGTTATTCCTTCAGGTCCCCCCATGGGGGTACTGTCCCCATTGGGGGGGGGTCCCCATCGCCCGTCCCCGGGGGACCGTCCTCCTGCTCGCCGCGGGGCCACGTCAGAATAACCCAGCCTGGTTGTAAGCAAGAAGCAACGGCAGAACCGTGGGGGAACCCCCAGGCTCAGCAAAGGAGATTTTTTTTCCTTCCCCTCAGGAATTTCCCTCGAATGAATTTCAGATCCCTTTGACATCTCCAGCTGCACCCTGCTAGGGCCACCATCGCTCCCCCGCGGCACGTCCCCCTCCTCCTTGCCTTGGACCAAACACGGGACAAGTGGCCGATGTGGCCGCTGGGATGCCCGGCGTGGCAGCACCCCCAGCCTGGTGACAAGGGCGTATTGACAAGCTCCGATGGACGCAGGGGGACATGTTTTCCAGCCGCCATCCCTCCTGGAGTCACATCAGTGCCTGCGGAGCGGGAGCGTTGCTGCCCCGGTGCAGCGTGTGCGGGAACAGGAGCCGTTAGCGCTGGCCTTAGCTTAACCTGGATTTGTTGCCAGGTACAAACAAGATTGAACTTGCTCTTGGGTTTACAGCGGAGATAAATCCTCCCCCGACGGCTGCAGAGCTGGTCAAATAGAGAAGGAAAATAATAGTTTCAATTTGGTTAGTGACGATCCGTGTGTTTCTAACTTGGCCGCAGTATTTTTTCATTTGGGAAGTCCTGGGAGGTGGCTTGTGGAGGGCAGGGGAATTATCCACCCTGGCAGCAACCTGCTGCTCCCCAGCGTGGGGCCGCTGCCTGCTCCCACCCCCCTGCCCCGCTTTGGGAGACCCCAGGGACCGGGGAGCACCCGGCCGGCCACACTCACACATCTGATGGCTCCTGTTGCAGAGGGTGGTTATGTGTCTTGTTAACCTCCAAGCAGCAGTTTGTGTTTAGAGAGTAAATATTTACCTCCCTTCCTGAGGGTTTTTTTCCCCCATCTCCCGGGGTGGAGCGAGCCGGGATCCGTGGGGCAGCGCTCGCYGGGATGCTCGCCCTCGGGCCACGGGCTGGCCGGGTTGCTGCTGYCCGCTGGCTCAAAAACCACACTTTGCTTTGAAAATCGGGTTTGCTTCTATATTTAAAGATGCTACTAACAGAAAGAAAAGCAAAGCCAAGCTGACCACTTTTTTTTTTTTTTTTCTTGTGGGTGATTGCTGCTGTGTTCCCTGCTGCTCCCCCAGGAAGGCGGGGGGCTTTCCCAGGCCCCCCAAAACCCGCTCTGGGGAAAGGGTCTGCTCCCCCTCCTCTGCTGCCGGGGAGGGAGGAGGAGGTTTGCACCTTGGCCAACTCGTTGCTGTTTCTCCAGCTGCTGCGGGGATCAAAGTGCCTGTTTTGACTTCCCTCCTGATTCCTTGATAACAGAAGATGGTTGTAAWGCAATTAAACATTTCTGACATGCAATGGCTTGGGTCTTTTGTTGTGTCTCGGGGCTGGGTGTGCTCGGGATTCACCCTTGCCCTGTGAGCAGCATGGAGACAYGGAGCTCAGGGATGGCACACACAAAGGGGTCCAGAGTTCTCTGGTTTATCAGGAACCTCCTAATACTGGATTTCCTTAAACTCTGAGCTCTTGGAGGATTAAGATTGGGAAGGGACTTCAGCTCCCTCTGCAAAACACCATCCTGGCCTTCCAGGTGCATGAGGGGGTGCAGAGTGGAAGATGCTGTGTCAGCAGGGGGTGCAGAGCGTGCTCAGGGTGCTCGCTCTTGGAAATGCATCTTGCTTGGTGGCACCAGGCTGACCACGTAATTTCTGCACATCCCCAGTGCTGACAGAGATGGAGTGAGGTGTCAGCAGACTGTTTTGAAATCCTTAAGAGAAGGGCTGTGATCCCAGTCCTCTCGGTGCCTTAGTTTTGCAGCGAGGAGGGGCTCTACAAATAAATACAGACAGATGAGCTCTTTCACTGGTGATTTGTCACTTCATAATTGCCAAAGAAAAGCAGGTTAGTTTTCTCCTCCTGACCTCTCTCAAGTAGCCTTTTCACCCCAGCTGGCCCCGGGGCCAGGGTCGGGGTCCCACCATGCCCCCACGAGGCAGCCTTCCCCCCGCGCTGGGGCTGCAAAGGGCACCTTGGCCTTCTGCATCACATTTTCCAAGTGACATTTCCACAGGTCWCCCCATGGCATCACCAAGCCTTACAGACACCCACCTCCAGGCATGCTTCCAGGTGCCTCTGCCACCTTGCTCATGTGTGGGTGAAAATGGGACCCGATGGGAGCACCGAGAGATCAGCGCATAGCCAGCTTGGAGGACCTGGGTTTCAGGGTCAGTCCCTGGTACAAACAAAATTTGGGGCTCCAAGAGGTGGGGACGTACCTGAGGACCCAGCTGATCACTCTCCCCTGCCCCAGCGCTCCATGCTCCATCCCTGGCTCTCCAGGCCTGTGCGGGAGCTGTGCCCCAGGTGTTTTTCCCTGGTGGGACTTTGGGCTGGAGACCCCCGGGCCATTCGTCTGCTGGGAGCGAGCATGGATGACTGTATGCCCAGGGCAGGAGGCTGAAGCACAGAGGCTGAATTTAGAGAAGGCTGCGGGCTAATCCCCCCCCCCCGGGGGGGGGCAGTGCCTCGGGCAGCCCCTGGGGTCCGGCGTGGCCCGTCCGAGCAAAGAGCAAAGTGCTGCTGCCACCTCCCGACCGGAGCGAGCCCTGCCCGTGCGGGAGGAGCGGAGCGGCTGCCCGGGATGCCCGCTCCCTCTGCCCGGGATGCCCGCTCCCCCTGCCCGGGCTCCGCTCCCCCTGCCCGGGATGCCCGCTCCCCGTGCCCGGGCTCCGCTCCCCCTGCCCGGGCTCCGCTCCCTCTGCCCGGGCTCCCACTCCCCCTGCCCGGGATGCCCGCTCCCTCTGCCCGGGATGCCCGCTCCCCCTGCCCGGGCTCCGCTCCCCCTGCCCGGGATGCCCCGGGGCTGGAGCAGAACAACCCACGGAAAAATCCTGATGTTTTGGTTTGTCACTCGTTTTTGACAGCGTCCTGGAAGGCTGCGAAGTTCATGAAGTGAAACGCTGCCTCCCTCTCATGCTCCCTGGTGCCTCAGGCCTTTCTGAGCCCGTCTGCTGAGCAGCTTTCCATCCCTGAAACATGCTTCGCTGTCCGTCACCTCCATTTCCTTCTCTCCTCCTTGTCCTGACTCTGAAATTTCTTGCTGCTGCGAGTTGTGTAGATCAACAGCCCACCGCCTAAAACACTGTATCTTAAGTATTATAATTAATTTTTCCTTCAAAGAATACAAGCGCCTGCTTTTTCTTTGCAGTAGGACAAAGAGTTAACAAAGTGCTTAAAGTAAAGCATTGCCTAAAATGAGTATCTTTCATTTCCAAAGAGCCTGAGATCCCAAGGCACAGGCGAGAAATACTAGCCACAAAAATTTTGCATCTCTCTCCCTTACAACACTGGCAGTGAAACCTTGTTTGGCTTTATATGCAAGATTTTCCATACCGTGCTCCAACGCAACTCAATTCCACTAAGCCCACATCTTGTTTTTCTACTGACAAAGTGAGGTATGATTCTTGGCTCAGTGATTTTCTGCTGTGGAAGACTAAATGAAAAGATGCTTTTAAAGCTCATTCACTCAACACTCAACCCAAAACCCAGGGGGAGGGTCAAATGGAAATTTGCTAAAGTTATCAGACGGGCTTTCTGCTGTATTTCTTTTATGGTGGGYATTAGGCTGAAGAAAATTAAATGAAGACACAAGTGTTTGCTAGGATACTGTTAAAGGTAGAACAGCCCAATGAGTAAAACGGCCAAGTCATTTAATTTATTTTCTTATAAAAAGCTTGTGTTTGAGTCATTCTGATTCCTGAGGACACAGCTCTCAGTGTTCATTTTGTCTGGACCTTTTAATTTATAACATAAAAGCATCTTACCTAGTAATAAGCGCAGCCACATCCTTCGCCGTGGCAGGGGCTACCTCGTACGAGCTCACCGCGGAGCTGGAGCGAGCCTGGGAGGGAGGCGAGAGGAGGGAGGGGGAATCGCCTGGCTCAAGGTCGGCCGGCGGCGAGGAGCAGAGCGGGGAGGGGGCTCCCACTCAGCCCTGTCCACCCACCGCAGCCTCGCACCGCCCTCCTGCTTTGCTGCTTGTGAACTTTGCAGGCTGGAGCCCCTTCCTGGGGCTCCCTGCCCCTTTCTCCCTGTGCAGGGCGTTGTTTTCCATTTGTCCCGGTTGTGGTGGGAAAGGAGCAGGGGTATGGCACTGCCACTATCATAGGAGGGTGGTGGGGTCCTAAGGACACTGTGYCACCAGGAGGGGCTGCAGGAGCTGGAGGGCTTCATCTCGGTGCCAGGGAAGGTGGTCTCCAATGTCCTGGTAGAGCCTGGGAGGGGGGTCACGCTGTACGCTGCAGGCAGAGGAAACCTTTGCCCCTGCAATGTCCCACCAGCCCAGCGTGAGGGAAAAGCTCTTCCTCACCCCTGGACTGGCAATCAAATGGACTCTGACCACGATGTGCCACAGGACAAGCAGAGGGAGGTATGGCACTGTCCCTTTGGGTCTCTTGCCCCCCATCAGTCACTAGCCAGGGCCCATCATCCCTGCCCCAGCCCTGTCCCATCCCTGCCCCAGCCCTGCCCACACACTGCCGGCGAGCGAGGAGGCTGAGCGGGGCCAGGTTGGGAGGGCTGCTCCTGTGTGTCCACGGCCATCAACATCTGCCTCCCCTCCCAGCTCGCTGCCTGAGCAGACACATCAGGACGTGGGTTCCTGGGCGATCCAAAGACATTACCTAATCCTCTGAAACCGGATCCTCCCGTCAGACTCCGGTTGGATCAGAAAAGCTTGCTCTGGCCTGTCTGTT
Source organism: Oceanodroma leucorhoa (assembly GCA_030449065.1). Taxonomy (NCBI): domain Eukaryota; kingdom Metazoa; phylum Chordata; class Aves; order Procellariiformes; genus Oceanodroma; species Oceanodroma leucorhoa. The sequence continues at coordinate 4,219,492 of JASVER010000075.1, read as the reverse complement.
CCTGCTCCAAAAATGTTTCCCTCCTTATGGCAAAGAACGTGCTGTGCACAATTTCCTGCTATCTGGAGGGTGGAGGTGGGTCCCCAAAGACCCCATGGATTAACCCCTGCCTGGAAGGATCTGGTCTTCACGTGCTGATAGACCTTCTTGTTTCTTTTTAGGGGACCACTGTCTCTGCCACCTTTCTCTGCTGGAAATTTCCACCTCTTCTGCCCCAAGCTCTCTGCCTTGCCCCTTGGAAGAGGCTCATTAACAGGAGATTCCTTCAAGCACATCAGAAGTGCCCCCCATGAGTTTCAGGCTCTGCATTACAAAGCCAGTACGGCTCAGTTCAGCCAGTTTTTAGCCCTGACCCTACAGAGCACCATGTCCCCACGCACAAACTGGACTGTTCTGGTGGCAGCAGAGGGGGTGGGGTGGGTCTCAGGGGCTGCTTTGTGGTAGCGAGCAAGGGATGAGCCACATGAAACATTCCCCACGTGTAGAGCCATTTGCACCACCCAGCTAGCTGTGGATTCACTGGTGTCTAATATGGGATGCTCTCACACAAGGAAAACTTGCAGTGGTGTAAGTGAGGGGATGAAATGGGGCCAACTGTCCAGTGCTTYCTCTGGTGTAGTCCCCTCCTGTGGCATTTGGGCCCTGCAGGGACCATGGCAGGAGAGGGGAGGGAAGAGAGCAGGGGATGTCCAGGGCTGGGTGGGATTTAGGAAGACCCCCTGGATGGCTTGGTAGGGTGCACACAGCCCATTTCAGCATCCCCGCTGTGTGCTGGGGGCTGTCCGAGTATCTCAGCCTGCTGACAAGCAGGAGGAAGGCTGGCAGGAGAGACAATTTGTGGCTAGCTATTTGCTGTTGTCACTCCAACCATTTTACCTTAAGAGGCAATAAAGATGAAAGCCAATAATAAGCAGCCAGCCATCATTTGGGGGGGAAAGGCTATAATTTACTGGGCCAGGGCTGCAGGGAGTCCATCTGAGGCTGGTGTTATTGACAGGAAGTCTATATGGTTTGTTTCTTACAGTACTTATGTGCGCTCAGAGCAGTTGAGGGTGACATTTTTAAAATCTAAAAATATACAGCCGGTAGCAAACTTCCAGCAGCATGGAAGGGAGGAGAAGGATTTATGCCCAGAACGTTTTGAACTTTAAGGAAAGTACGTTTGTAGAAAAGGTTTTAAAGGGCTGACAGGAGGGGAGCAGTCCCTGGGCTGCTGCTGGCTTGGGGCTGTCACTGGGGCTGTTGGGTTTYGACCACTGGTGCTTTGCTGAGGGACCTTGTCCAGAGCGAGCCTGTCATATCTTCACGGGGATGTAAATCAGGATCAACACTGTTGAAGTCAGGGAAGTTACAGACAGACCAAACAAAGGAACCAGGTGCTTTTGTGCAGCCCCGGGTTGTAACCACTAAACCAGGCTGTGCATCTACGGAGCGCCCTGGGTGGGGTTTCTGWGCTGTTGAGGAGGATCATCCTCCAGGCAGATGCCATCGCTGGGTGCGAGCAGAGCACACAGCCAGCCCTGCTCCGCAGCTCTCCCCTGCCGCCGTTCTGTAGCGTTTRCTGGACCGGGTCAGCCTGCGGCCGAGGGCGAACCCAGCTCCGGTGGGAGCAGACACATCCTCTTTGATCTACTCCAGAGGACAGGGCTACCATACAGTCTCCRTGTCACCCCAGTAAACACAGTAGAAATGAGGTTTTTAACCTCAAAGGAAGATGATTTGGATTCTCATTTTATTCTGCTAAAAATAACAGCAGTAACCTTGCTGTTGGCGGCACTTTCCCCGGGAGTATGAGGGCTTGATCCTACGAATCTARGGAACTCAATGATTAAGACCTGTCGTAGCCTTTTTCACAAGGAGCTTCAAATCCTTCCTTCTTTTCAATATATTGTCTTGTGGGGGAGGGAGGAGGTGGTTTCAGGAAACACAACGAATGACTAATCTCTCTCCTGCCTCTGCCAAGGGAGAACAACCAGCCACATGAGCATCCCTGCTGCTTGGGAGAGCTCTGGGATGTCAGCAGGGTTATGATTTATGGCAATCAATCCATCAACCTTATTTATAGCAGCACATCTCTCTATGTGAGATTTCACACATGAAGATTGGCTTGTTCTATGGCCTCGCTCCTGCCAAAATTGTCTCTGGGCCTCCCGACCTTCCCGGGGGGCTTTGCCATGCCTCTGCCATGCCCATGTGGGGAGGAGCCATTCCTACCCACATTCACCTCTTTTTCTCTCCTTATTGCCTGTATCTTTAGAGCATTTCCTCACAGCCAGAGTTTTTTCAGGCCAGTGGAAAGAGGACAAGGACTGCTGAGATGGGAGGGGAGACRGTTGCTTCTGCCCTGCAGCACTGGGCAGAAACACAGGGCTCTCCTTCCTAGCAAGAGTGTGAGCTGTATGTTTCTTTATTAAAAATGTGATCTTTACCTCTGTGAGATGTCCATCTTGACTATTGAAAATACTTTCTCGCTTGCCAACGGTTGTTGTTTGGGCCCTTTTCCATCCTGCTGGTGTTTTGCTTGTTTGTCCTGGTGCTCCTGGACATCTCCGTGTCCGCTGGTCCATGCGGACTGTCACTGGTTTCCAGGACCCTGGGATCTTCCAGGACTGTTTTCCTCTGGAAAGCAATGGGGGCTTCTAATCTGTTTTGTGGTAGAAGGCTTGAAAACTACAACTCAGATACAGTCCTGAAGGGTTAGAAAACATATGGCAAATAAAAGGAATGAGCATATAGGAATGAGCCTGTAAAACCCCTGATCCTGTGACAGCAGAAGGGAGMGGGGGTCTTGCAGTCACCTGGGGATCGCAATTACGTTTTCTCTCTGATTAGCCAGGAATTGGCACCCTGGAAACCCTTTTTCCTGTTGTAATACATGGTGACAGTGAGAGAAAGTGTTGCAGCCTCTGTTTAAACCTGAATCTGCTCCCAGTGGTTCGGTCAGCCCCGTTTCTGTGCCGTGATGAATGGAGCCCTGGGACGTGATGCCTGTAACAGCCAAATCACTTACCTTGAAAATGCAAACCTTATGGAAAGCAAATCAATAATTTCTGGAGCCTGGGTTTTGCTGACACGCGGCCCGAGCCCGCAGGAAATAAACCCTTTGTTAATCTTTCTCAAGAGGCACGCAGTCTCCTATAAAAAGCTTCTGAAGTAAGTAACTAATTACAGCCTGCACGAGGCTCCAGTCTGTCACCTCTGACAGCTCTGTGGGAGAASGGGCTGCGGCGCTGCTGGCCAGGATGATGGACGAGTGTGCACGAGCTCTTGGCTTCGCTCTGAAAGAGGAAGAATTAATGGGCAAATAAATTACAAATCAATTATTAAACCTTAGCAGCGTGCAGGGCCCTGTTCAGACTGGGTATCAAATATACATTTCTAATTAACTCAACAACTCTTGTCTAATGTGCTCTGGATGCTACCTACTGCTAGAAATATGAATTTTTGTCACGCACTCTAAATAGACTCTTTTATTTCTCTCCTCTTGCCTACCGAGACAGTTCAGGCCGCAGGTCTGTAAGGAACACTTTTTATGCATAGACAGCACCGAGAGACCCCCAACTTCATGCTGAGACTCAGGACGGCCCCGGGCAAGCTGCGTGAGCTGCAACACAGTGGGGAACGAATCCGACACGTACTAAGTGCTCAATGTGCCATGGGCTCTTGTTCGCTTTCCCTGAGCCCCAAATCCCTCATTAAGAGGGAAGCCACGGTACTTTCCTCCCCTGCCTGCTTGTCTGGGACTGTCTGTCGGCACCTGGAGGTATTGCCACGAGAATAACCGCGGCCTGATACCTGCCTGMAGTGTCTAGACAGATCCCAGGCCAGAAGTTCTTCCTGGAGCACTAAGAAAATAAAAGGGCTTGGCAGATGGACGGCTGCACTTACAWGCCTACCTCTGCTATCCTGGGATGAATCATGTCCTCGAGTTATCAGCGTGCTTCCAGATTCAGCACCACTGCTCCRGTGTGACAGGGGTGAGAAGCCCCTCAGGGAACTGGCTGCCACCGGGRTATGGATGGAGGGTGATTTTACAGGGTTCGGGCTGGAATGAACGCCAGTCACTGTAGTGCCAGGCCCCTTGAAGGAGCTAAACCTTTGAGGCATTCATGCTCCGTACCACGGCAATATTTCTGCCTCTCACTAATCAATTATAATTCTTAGACAAGCTCCCATATGGTGCCTTTATAAATCACTCTCTCCAGTTATCAAGCCTGTCTTATTTGCCTGACATGAGCTATAAGGAGGGTGGTTTTTAGGCTAATGTTGACTCAAGCACACAGAATGTGATTTATTTATGGAGTTTTATAAAAGTGTTTTAAAAGTCAAAATCCGGGTCCTCAGGAGCTAAACAAAGGACTGAAGACTAATTCTGCAGCCTCAGCCTGAGCATCTCCATAATAAGCCCTGGTTCAGAGAACTGGCCCATAAATACATGTCCTCTGCCACAGCACAGGGAGGTCTGTGGGGCTCAGGGGCAGACCCTGCTCAAGGGACTTTGGTCTCCATCTCAGTGCTTGGCCCGCAGGGCAGAGAGACCCTGGGGACAGGCAGGGCACTTGGGCAGTGACCTGTAGGTTGAGGACTTGGTGGAGGAGCTGGGCAGAGAGCCAGGGCAAAGGGTCTGAGGAGAAAATGGAGTAAAGAGAGGAGCCCTTCGCCTCCYCACCTGAGTAGAAAACATCACAAGGTCTTTGGAGCACTGGGTTGCTCTGATCCTGAGCACAGAGGAGAAAACCAGGAGTATGGCAAAGCCATGGGCACTTGTCACGGGCAAGACAGAGTAAAGGACAGCCCGGAGTGGATCTGGATGCTGGGGGTTATCTATCAGCGAGACCTGAGCTTTTCCCTGACCGGGTTCCCTCACACTGACTCACTTGCTCCCCCCAGTGCTGCCTTCACCCGGCTCGGCCGGGCAGCCGAGCTCCCCGAGCATCCCCCGCCTTTGCCTCCGCGCATCTCCCTCATCTCCAGGATCCTACCAATCCCGGGATACTTCCTTCAGCCATGAAGGGCCTTCCAGGCCCCCTACTTCTCTCCAAACACACTTCCTCAGTTCGGGAATCCTTCTTTCTGGCCTTGTCTTCTTTCCAGAAATAGAAGTCCCCATTTTTCCTGATCTAAATAGTCTATGATGTGCAGGAGCACAATGTGTGATCTACCTCCTACTCAGTGGGTCTGTCTCTTGTCTCTTTATTAGTTGCAGGATTCAGGATATTCCACTTTCTTTTATCAAAATTGACAACCAGCTTGCACTGGTTGCAGGTTGTGTGTAGCAGGCTAGTTGAGAGCTCAAAACTTCAATTTTGCCATTGGCCTCCCCATAGATATACATCCAGTTATCTCCCACCTGTAAGATTTCACAATTTAAGCTGTGGTTTTTTGCCTACAACAGCTCTGAACTACACTAATGCTCTCTACTCTGCTGAGAGGCCAAACGTTTTGGTGACTGGTGCTGTACAGTTTAGGCCCTCTCCCACAGAGCTTTGGTTCTAGCACCTGTAATGCCARGAGTGTGTGTCGGGGGGCCTATTTCTACTCCTGACAGTGCTGCATAAACAGCATTTTTCTTTTTCCCATGGGAAAAATTCAACCTGAAAGGAAAATCCAGCATATCAGCTTGGTGTCATAAGGGAAGGGAACCTCCCTGRGCCTGTTGTGTTTACATGATTTGCATGATCTGAAGAGGATAAGAGTATGGAAACCAGTGTTAGGAACGAGAATAAGAAGCCAGTGCTATGGACAGGTTTCTTGGGAAGTCTGGGGAAGCTGTCATTGACCAGCTTGTTTCCTAGTGTGAACAAGTTAGAGCTTGCACCCGTTGCAAAGCAGTTTTGGGGAAGACCGGAGGAAGCCTGTGGCTTGCTAACGTGAAGGCAAGTTTATGCAAGGAAGCAAAGCTTTAAAACTTGGGACCTTAGGTTCCCACTGGGTTTATCACGATCAGAGAAAACAAAAGAACTCCCTTAACACCTGCACCCTGCTCCGGCATTGCATGGTGTAAACCAGCTGCGATGCAACTTTAGCTCGCAAACCGGTGGGGGTCAGGATTACCGGGGAGGCCTCATCCTGACCCCGCGGGCGAACCCCGGGGTTTTGGCTTTGTTGGCGGGGCCGGGGTCGGGGGGGGGCCGGGCGGTGCCCGGGGTCGTCCCCGCGGGCGGGCTCCGGCGGTGCCGGTGCTGCGCCCCGTCGCGCCCACCAGGTGGCGCCCTAGCACCGCGCAGCCACCGCCGCTGCGCCCGCCCATTGGCTGCGCCGGCGCGTCGCCATGGCAACGCGCTGGCAACTGGTCCTGCGCCCCCCTCATCTCTCCATCCTCCCATCGCCTGGATCTCCCACAAACTCCCTCTTTCCCCTTCTCTGCTCTCCCCGGTCTCTGCCCCGGGAAATCAGCAGCGGCGGGGAGGCACCCACTCGTGTCTGCGTGAAAGCGCGCCCTGAGCAGAAGGACAGCGGGGGGGAACCGGGGTGAAACTGCTGCCAAAACCCAGTCATACTGTAATACAGGGAGGGTTGTGCAAGGCTGAACGCTTTGCTAATGCTGCCTCTGTGACTCTGCCGCTCCCAGACCTGAACACCAGACGTTCTCACTTTCTTTCCTTCTCTCGCTGCCACTTTTTCTTTCCTTTTTCACTGTTTGAACTCCCGAGCTCCTGTGCTGGTGGGTGTTGCAAGGTGTGTGGACTGAGATGCCCATTTTGGGTGTCAGTCATGGTGAATTCTCCGACGAAGAACACAGTGGCTCTATTGAACGTGGACAGTGATGCAGACAGGCAGGCCTTGGTGTGGAGCTGGGCAGTGGCCTGTGATTGTAAATGTCTGGTTGGCCTAGGCTGAGAAGGAAAAGTACAGACTATCTAGAAACTCAAGACAACCTTTTAGAGGCCAAATTTCCTTTTCTTACTCTGGCTCCTCCAGTCGGGTCCCATTCTTGCCCTGGGTGGAGCTAGATTTCTATTCCACTGGGAATGGTAAACTGTATGCTGAGGGTAGAGAAGGCCCTTCAAACACCGCCTGTGGGATGAAGCACAAGCCCTCCCAGTCTTTGGCTCTGTACAAATGAGATGTGTTCCCATGCAGACTACATTTAACCCTTTTTGTGCCTGCCCTGGGGAGGCACAAAACAACAATCTTGCACAACTAAACAACCCTTCAGCCCACTACCTGTTCTGAGTAGGGAGATGGGATGCATTGCACTCCCTGTTGTTTCTAAAACAGCTCAGGAATAGACCCAGGGGGCTGCAGCTATGGTTCCTCCCTCCTCTCCAGCAAAGGCAGAACATCTGGAATGGGTTTGGATGAGCTGTGTTTGCATTCCCAACAGGAGGCTGGAAATACCCCCTCACTATTAGGAGTTTGATGTTATGAAGACACTGGATATGACTTAATTTTGAGGTCTTTAAGTTGATTCAGAGATGCATTTGACCCAGACTGTCAACAATTCTTGGCTGGCTGCAGCCCTTCCCACCCCCTCATGCTACTAGTTCAGAGGGCTTGCTAGTCCCTGGGAAGTGCTTGATTCATTTCTGGTAGACTGTACCTGCCTCGTTCCCTTACAACTGTGCCGGACCTACTGGTCAAGTGGTTTCATCGTGGTGGTCTCCTGGGGCTGCAGCACCCTGTGTGTTGCTCGGGAATGGTGCTGASACCGCTGCTGCATCCTCTGCTCTGTCAGCTCAAAGGGAAGGTCATTCCTGCAGCACAGGGCCACCATCTCTTTCTTACAGTCACTACAAAACTGCAGGAAAGCACTGCAGATGGGATTTCTCTGCTGGCTGGGGAAGGAAGCAAGGCTGGTCTGGCTACTGCAGACAGTGCTCCCTGCCTTCCCCCCCTCGGAGTCTGAGCTCACCCCTCGCCACCTCCTCCTGTGGGCAGTGTGGCTTCTCCTCCCATCGCAGGGCAGGGAGAGGCACGAGGTGGGGTTAGCACAGCYTGCCCCACTGATGGGGCTTATCCCTGATCCTCTGGGACCACAGCTCTTCTGGTCCCAGCACAGCAGGAGTTGTGCAGGAAGAAAGAGGCATTTTCAGCAGGGTGTGACTCCTTCTTCCCTTTCCCCAAGGAAAGGGAGCTCGGTGGAGAGAAGGCAGGGTTTTAGGCACCTCCTTTGGAGTTTGCATTACCCTCCTCCAAGCCAGCTCAGTAAATTACAGCCCTAATTGAAACCATGCCTAGGCTGYGCTTGCCTAAATCACGGGGTGAGCATTTCTGCTTGTAGTGAGGCTGTTTGAAGGGACAGAGGAGCTCCTCTGGTGCCAGTGTGCAGGACTCTGTCTCTACCAGGCCATTTGGCACTCTAGCACAGTCATAAATTTTCACCCTCCATCATATGTCAGGGTCAGTCAGTGGGACTTCGATGCCTCCAGTGCTTGGGGGTCTTTAAAAACTGATGCAAATGCCTCCTGTGAGGCTGTCTAGATGCAAACTCACCCCCTAAGCCCAAGGTCTATGGGTGGGTGGAAATGCCTCGACAAAGGCATTAGAAACCCATAGAAATGGTGGTTTATCGAAGACCTGAAAGTGCTCAGAGCTCAGGAAGGGGCTGGTGAAGGCTCTGTTGGGAGTCACCCCTTCCATATGGGGTGACAGGCAGGCGAGGAGCCTGGTCTGAGTTGTAAGGCTGCAAGGAGTCCTACATGCCTCCGGGATTTCCCCGAATGTGGAGGCTGACTGTGTCCAGGGCATATGTTGATGCTCAGCACCCCTTGCTCAGCACAGGACCTTTTCGGGGTTCCCAACCTGAACCGTGGGGTGATGGAGAGGTTGGGCCAGCTCCCGGTGGGATTGGGATGTGATGGGATGGGATGGGATGGGATGGGAGAGCATGGTCCAGCGTCAGGCCCACAGGCAGCAAGGTCGCTGTGCCCCAGCAGCCGGGGAGCCGCCGGGCTGCGCTGAACGAAGGCAGCAGCTTTCACCGCTCCCCTCCTTTGGCCGGGGAGCTCTCGCTGCCACGTGGCCTTTTCCACTACAGCACCGTCCTCTCCGCCTTGCTTTGCTTCTTGCTTTTTTTCTTTTTTCCTCAGGAAACATCTGGAAGCTGAGTGAGAAACATTAAAAGGGGGAAAAAAAAAAAAAAGAAAAGAAAAGAAAAGGAAAAAAGCAAGGGGGAGGGGATCTTGGGAACACCATATGATTTCACTTTCCTAAGACAACTGCAGTTATGCCTTTGAGGCTTTACCAGTCACTGTAGATTCAAACCATGTTGGATGATGTAAGTGGGAAAATATGAAGGGCCTACTGGCTGCTTAAAAAAAAAAAAAGAGATCAGTTTCTGGCATTTTATTTAACATTATGAATCAGAAGAAGGGCGCCGTCCAGATGGGCTTTTTCTTTATTGCTTTCCTAGCCTTGGTTGTGCCTTGCTGATCCCTTGGGAGAGGGGAAATGCCTCCTGTATCTATCCAGACGAACCTCCTCTGTCCTACAGCAGTCTGCTTCTGCCATGAGCCCCGAAATCCCCACGGACAGAGCTGGGGCTGGATTGCTCCCAGCTGAGACGCATCCCAGGCTGGGCTCTTCTTACTTGCACTGAAAAGGGACTATTTACTTTTTGGGATGGTGAATGGCAGGAGTTGTTGGTCCCGGTTTAGCAACCATGAGGACTCCTGTTTTCAGGCAACTTCCAGCTCTCCTTGCCTATTTGGTGCTGKCTCTTGGGTCCGTTTGGGAGGTTTGGCTGTGGTGTCTCTGTGCAGAGCCTGGAGCCCAGCACTGGGACTGAGCCACTTGAAGGGATAAAGATGTTGCTGTCAGATTTAACGGACTTTCCATTGGAAAAAGCAGGAGGCTACAGGAGAGGTGGGCTTTCAGCTGACAGGGGTTAAACTGTCATAAAATAGGCTTGGGAATAATGGAAAAATTTCCCCCACCCCCAGTTCCCACGGGAAGAAATCAGGTGTGTAAACGGGGAGGGGAAATCCCATGCCAAAAGAAGTTGCCCAGAGCCACCATTGCTGATGCTGGGGGAGCCGGCGACTGAGCGGAAAAATGTGCGAGTCGCTCCTTGGCTGCGGATAAAGAAACTATTTGGGTTTCTCGTGATTTCCGTTTTTATTTTAATGAACATCTCCGGATCGCAGCGTGTCCGATTAAGTAGCTGACGTGAGGACAWGGCAGCGACTCGCTTTCGTTAACGAAAGCTTGAGTGATTCGGGGTTTCCTGGAGCAGCAGATTTGGAGAGAGCCAACGCCGGGCATCGCTCGCAGGGCAGGACCCGGGCGGTCACCCCGGTGCCAGGTGCCCGTCAGCCTCTGGGGACGTGCTGGGGTCCCTTCTCCCCACGGGGCAGGGGACGGTGGCGGGGAAGGGTCATGACTCAGGTAGACATCTCTGCATTTAACACTGCGGAGGAAACAGGCGCTGCTGGAACTTCTATGTCCCTTTTTAAAGGAGGGGTGTGTGTGTGTGTTTGCTCATCAGACATGAGGGCAGAGGAGATTCTCCAGGAGTTTTGGTTGAAAAAAAAGGATTATTCCCTAATCTTTTGGCTGCTGAAACTCAGAAAATGTTGGTGRTCAGCTGGAATTTCTCAGCTCACCGTCACTGAAGACACAGACCCTGATTATTTCAGTACAAATCCAGGATTGTTTTAAGGAAAATATACAACGCAAAAACTTGGGTTTCATCAGTTTGTCRGGAGAGGTAAAAAAACCCTAAAATCAAATGCAGGGGAAGCCCTGCCCTGCCTGGGTGGAAACACTGAAGTGGGCGAACGCCTTGTTGCGTGAGTGGGACAGAGCATGGCCTCGTGGGCACAGAACAGGGCAGTGGGTGGCTGTGGTGGCCCCAGAGATGGTCCCCGACATCCCTGTGTCCCAGTCAGGCCTGGCCCAGACTGCTGGGCTGTGTGGCCGGGGATTTTGGAGGAGTCCTGAGCAGGGCAGGAGTGATGGGGGATGCTCTACAGCCTCTCTTTACCACAGATCTTCCATGCCGAAGGCTGCGTRGTGGTGAAACGCCCTGCCTGCGCTGCCCTCCCTTCTCCTTCCCATCACTGAAGGGATGGAAAAATTCATCCAACTGGTGTAAAACCTCCCCACAGATCTGCCTTGTCTGAAACCTGCYTGGTGCCTGCCTGTCCTGCCCTGGGACCCCCACCCTGCGGTGCCTGGGGGCTCCTTSCCAGCCTGGTGCTCTGGGCTGGAGCCAGAAACAGCCCATCAGCTCACGTTCAGGAAGGTTTTGCCACAGATTAGCCCTCCTGGGGCTTTTCTGGCATCTATCCATCAGCTCGTAACCTTTTTTTGCTTTGCAGTTTAAAACAACAGAGAGATCCTGGCAGAGCTTCGGCCATGCAGAGGGAATTGGTGACAAATCCAGGGAGTTCATAAAACCCAGGGACTGGAGGGAGCCCCGGGGGCCACAGCCCAGCCATGGATTGGCAGCCCTCCTCCCCAGCTCCATCCCCAAAATTCCTGGCCATCCAACCCAGAGGCCAGTTCTTTCCTGCCTTGACGTAGCCCTGAGCCCATGGGGGGATGGCAGCCCCCGGAGGGACCGCGTGCTGTGGAGCCTGCTCCTTCAAGCAGGTCCTGGGCATCTCCAGGGGCAGTGGGGGGCCACGAGTGGGTTTTCGTTGGGGCCAGGAGGGCTCAGGGCAGACGTCACCCTGCCCTTACCAGCACAGCCACAGGCACACACATCTCGATCGCACATCGCCAGAGCATTCCCATAAAGAGCTTATGGTCTAGATGGACAGAAAGAAGGAAGTGTTATTATCTTAGTTTTTTTGGATAGGGAATGTAAGTGGAAGAATTAAATGACCTGCCCAAGGTCAGTCAGGGAAGCTSTCAGCAATCCTGGGAAAGGGGCCAGATTTTCTGAGCTTCTCGGTGCTCGAGATGTGCCCGAGGCTGCAGGGCACATCCCGGGCGCTGGGAGCAGCGAGGCTCAGGGCTGGGCTCCCCTCACTCTCCTCGGGGAGGGGAGACCCTGAGGACCCTGTGGCGATGGYCGTGCTATAAACTGGGCTGAGGTTTGCTCTCTGGCCACGTGGGCAAGCGGCACAGCATGACTTGCACCCCGCAAGCAGAAATCTCCCCTGCCCCAGAGCAGGGTGCAGCCTCCGCGCAGCTCGGTCCCCGGCGTTGTCTGGGGGAGCGTGGCTTTTCCCGGGGCAAAGCTGTGCCAGGGGCTGTGTGGGAGCGTTCAAGCCCAAACCCTGGCCCTGTTCGACTGCAGCAGGTATAGCAGTACCCRGCGCTTCCCTGCTCCTGCCCCTCTCTGTCCTCTGCCCAGCTCCCGCAGCTCTCGCAGCCCCGTCTCACCGCATGCCGGGGCTGCGCGGGGCGCAGGGTGCCTSTGGGTGCAGGGAAAGGAGGCGGCGATGGGGAGCACCCTGAGGTGGGACTCGACCTCTGGTTTCTGGCATGTGTGTTTGCGTGGGGTTTGGTGTCACCATGATTCAGCCTCCGGCCTCGGCTGCCTGCGGCCAGCGCCCACGCCGGGCTGCGAGAGCTTCCTCCGGGCTCGTGGGGGTGGCCCCGCGCCTGGGAAAGCTCCCGGCTTGATTAAGAGCTTCCTGAGCCGATGCATGCCGAGCTCTTGGGTTTCTCTCCAAGACTCATTTCCTAGTAAAACCTGGAGTAGCCAAAGATGGGGGAGATCAAAGCAAAGCGAACCCCACTGCGCTGCTCTGTGCAAGGATCAGCTTTAGCCCGATTTCCCCAGAGCTTAAAGATGCTGCTTCCCCAGCTTCCCAAAGCATCATCCTCTAGGGATTTGTCCTGTGGGAGACTTTTTACAGCTCCCTGTTTACCAGGGAAAGATCTATTTGCAGATTAAGGCTTCCCCGGATCTGCATGAACAAACTGCACAGGTGTACGGGATGGTGGGGGGCGTAGGARGGGACGTCCCTCTGGGTGATCCTGGGAAACCTTCCTGGTTTTTCTCCAGCAAAGGGGATTTTATTTCACAGTCRCAAAATGGGGGACCACTGCCTGGAGGTGAAGGGAGGAGGAAAGCTCATCCTGTCCTCAACCTCTGCATAAGGGGAGGGAGCCAGCGTACCCATAACGGCACCTCAGGTACCCCGGTACCCGTGTRTGCATGCTGGTGGCTTGTGGGAAAGGAGGCTGTGGGCAATCTCCGGGCAGCTGGGATAGCTGGAGGGCTGGATCACTGCAGTAAAAAGCTGTTTTCCACCCTTGGATGTCCCTCTTGCCTGGCAAATGGCCGGACACTAACATGTGTCCCCACGTTCCCAGCACAAGCTGTGTTTGGAGAGCTGGGACTTTGCTTTAGCCCCTTAYGGAGACCAGAGCCAGCTGCAAACCTTGGCCTTGGCTCTCAGCTCAGGGCCCGCCTGCGGCTCACCGGCAGCCAGCTGAGCGCGGGGAAACAGGGGCGGCTGCGGGGAAGGGTGGGCGAGGGGAGCCGGCAGCGCCCGCCCCGTCCCCGACATCCCCCCCCGGCTCAGCTGCTGTGAAAGGCATCCCAAGCAGCATTGCTTTTCTGCAGGCAATCAAATAGCAGCCTTTAATCTGCAGGCATTTAAAATATGCAGCGTTTCCTCTCATTTGAACCTGAACAAAGCCCGGAGAGGCTGAACGCTCCCTGCCCAGGTCCCGGGCAATCCTTCTGCGCTTAGCACGGGCCCGTGGGCACGCGGACATCAGTCCAGGCAYGGGCCGAATTCTTGCTTTGAGTTCTCCTCCCATCGAGGTGCAGCTTGAAAGGCTGAGGGGAACCCGCTGGAAATAAGCTTCTGCCAGGTTCCTGCGGGAACCTGCACGCTGCCTCTTCACCTCACACCTAGATAAATCTGAATTAGAACGGTGATTGCAGTGATGAATATTATTTCCTTAGTTTTCTGCTATTACACTAAGATAAGGTCAGTCCCTTTGGGATGGACACTGACTTTTCAGAGTCTTTGACCTCAAAGTTCTTGCTGTTTTCTCAAGAAAGGCAACAAGTGAAGAGGAGACAGAGGAAGAAATTACTTTTCCGGGGATGCCAAAGCCTTGGTTTTCCTTTCTCTCTGTCCTGACTCTGGGGCTGAGCAATTTGTTGCACATTTAATCATTCAGCTCGTGAGTTCTGCAAGCTTTTTGCAGAGTGCCTGCATCCTTCTCCAATGCAAACACTTGAAATGAAGCATGAACTTCTACAGAGCCCAGCTCTTCCCCGCCGCCGGCCGCTCCGTGTCGTGGCACATGAAGCTCACAGCAAAGCGAGGCAGCCCAAGTCCCGCCAGCCTGGCTRGAGCTGCTCTCCCTAAGCCCTGAAGTGTGCCACGATCGCAGACGACAGCCAGGCCTGCATTAAAACCTCACTCAAGCCAATGCAAATCTTCCACTCGCTCCAGCAGCTTTGGTGAGGCTTGTTCTGAGGGGATGGGATTTATGCTGCTTTCATGTGTTATCAAAGCCAAAAGCTAATTTTCACGCACACTGGAAACATCGAAACACAAATGTTCCTGGAAAGCAAATACATAAGGACTGCAAATACGGGCGCGTTAACAGTTGTAGCTGGGTTTAAGCAAAGGCACAAGCAAAAGCCTCTGAGAGGGAGGGATGCAAGGGGTGTCCTTGGGGTGGTGAGCCAAGCCCTGTGCAGCCTCTGGGTCTCTCCTTTTCCAGGAGCAATAACATCTGCAGAGGGGCAGGATGAGCGCAGCAGCTGGGACAGGTCAAATTTAAACCTGCTGAGACTCATTCTGCAGAGCCCTCAGCAGAAGGAGAAGAAATCAGGTCYGCAGGTCCCGGGACGTGACCTCTCCTTGCAGCACAACGTTGCCCTTGTCTTTGCTTTGAGCTTTCAAGGTGGCTGTGCTCAGTGAACGCCCCGTTTGTACATTCATTCCGTGCAGCCAATTTACACCTCAGCCATCCTGTGTATATATGTTTTTACTAGCCTGACCTTTTCAAGCTGTTAACACTGTCCATGGGATGACGTCTCGAACCCTTTACAAGGTTTTTCGGCGGTGGCAGTAAATAGCATCTCCTGACATGTTTACAGAGAGGCAGGTTAGGCCTTTCGATAATACACTGTAAACACCCTGCTCACGATGCTCTCAGCATCCTGAAAGGGTTTGCTGGCTTTTTGCAAATCCTTAGGGGGAAGCAGGAGTGCAAGTGAGAATTCAAGTGTTTACAGCTCAYGGGGCCTCGCAGCCAGCCTTCTCCAGCCCCACTTTGCAAGGGATTCTCCTGTCCAAACGTCCTTTGTGTCACAGAGACCACGCTGAAAAGATATTTAGGGACCTGAGTCACRCTAGTTTCCATCAGTTGGGTGTTGAATGGGAGATACCCGACCCCCCCAACCCTCTCCCAACACCTGCTTTTGCTTTCCTAATCGCCATATGAAGAAAGTATTATTCCTTTACTGCTATTCTTTACACAGGCTATTACYCTGTGCTATTTCAGCTCATGTTACAGCTCTAGCCTCACTGTTTGAAGCCAAGACTAATCCTGAATCATGAATGGATATTAGGCAGGTAGGGTGAAGGCGAGGGCACCGCAAAACATGCCTGGCTAAACTCCCCGAGTACGTGGAGGAGCCCTGGCAGGGCTGGGAGCCAGAGCCGCTGGTCCCCGTCAGGCACATCCCCACTGCTACCCCTGTGCTGCTACTGCCCCTTCCTCCTCCTCCTCCTCCTCCTCCTTCTCCTYCTCCTCCATCCAATCCCACCAGCATCTCCTCCCGGGAAGGATCCTTGAGGCTGCAGCCCCAGCAAAGCACCCATGGGTGTCTTGTAGCTTAGGGCATTTGGCTCGAGAAGTGCTTTAAAGTGCTGAATTCCCCTTTTTTAAACCCAATTAAAATGTTCATTCAAGGACTTCGGGACTCAGATTACAGCAATTAATTCATTTCTGTGTCCCCAGGCACATCTTGCTCACTTGCTCAGGCAAAAGCAGGAAAAGTATTTCAGTTTCTATCTAACCCCACGACTTCAGCTGTCCCTTTGGTGGCTGGGAACTGAGCCTAGACATGAAATAATGAACTAAAATCCTTCGATGCATTGACCAAAGAAAACAARCTGTCAAATAGAAATATTCCCTTGCTTCTTTTCGAATCATACCAAATCTCCTTCCCATCTGTAGGTATCGTTATGTCGGGAAGGCAGTATAAGTAACTCAGCATGAAATTGTCAGCGACAGCATGTGATACTGTTTGTAGAGCATAAATCAGTCTCGGAAATGAAAAGCGCTATCTTTTTTTTCCAGGTTTGCTCAGCATTTTATACCTCTGTGGGGATGTTATGAAGGAGATTTTTTGGCAGATTAAACCCMAGTCCAACGTTTGTCATTAGGGCCTTAATTATGTTCAGTCGTCTTTGTGCCTTTTGCATTAGGCCATAATATCTCCCTCTCCTGAGCTCCAGCGAACCCCAACAGAGTCAGTGACTCCACTTAAGCATGAAAATGCTGGYGGAGAGGTTGAAGCTCCCCAGGTTTGCCGGCTTTCAGTTCTTGGCTCAGCCTGGAGAATAAAAGAAGCCAGGGCAATTTCATTGCCTCTTTCGCATGGGTCTTCCACCACGGCTGTACTGAAGCTGCAGCCTCCACAGCAGCAGTAAATGTGATGGAGGATAATATAGCAAATTGGGCAGAGATTTCTGCGTGTTGAAAACTGAAGACTGGTTTTGAAAGGGCACCTTTGTGCAGATCCTCCCTGCAAATGCAGGGGGKTGCTGGCCTCCGCATCTGAAGCCTTCAGGAGTAGCCCGAGCTCAGTCACATCCGTGCTGCAGCACGTACAGCCCGATGCAGTCGGTATTCTCTCTGAAGCAGAGAGAAACTTCGTAATTACCCTTTAATCCTGCTTAAAGATGGTCTGAACTACCAAACCCTGCACTGAACACTCCTCTAAGCTAAATGAAAAGACGCCGTCTCCATTCTCCGTCTGGAGTAATGCAGGAGAGGAAATGTTTGAAGTTGTCCGATATCTGCCAGCRAATATGTGGTTCCAAGTCTCATTGGAATAGATCAGGTCAAGTCTTACCAACAAGTGGCATCTGGGTACAGTGGTGATGGTGCTATCGGGCTGGCGTGCACGCTATTCTCTGTGCCTGGGTCTCTAGAGGCTCATTCTGCCTCCTTGTACTTCGGCATGGCCAGTTTTMGGGTTCAGATCTTTACCCAGCTTTACCCCCAGCCTTCCTGCCTCTCTTCCTTTCCAAAAAGCAAACCAGAGCTGATCACCATGTTTCTCGGAGCTTGCACAGCGCCCATGCTTTAGTGGCTGTGTTCAGGCTGCACAGCCGAGGCCGTGAATTCTCCAGCAAAGCAACAATTAGTACAAATTTTCCTAGACAGCTGCTCCCATCTGCTGTGCGGGTTATTTGTATTTGCTTAGTGCAGATAGAAGATTTTTTGCTGAACTCACATGGCTTCTTGCAGTTGAGTTTGACAGAGTGAGATGAGCCATTTAATTTAAGGCAGCTCCTTCTTTTTTTTGCAAAGACCCTAGCCRAGAGTTTTGGTTTTGACTGTATGATAATGCTGCACAGACCAAAACCTCTGAGGAGACCCAAGCATTAGAAATGTCTCGGCTGCTTTGCTGATGAACTGTAGAAATTGAATGAGCTTTTAGCATGGCTTTGTGTTCAGCKCAATCATTGCATTTTTGAGTGGTTTTGCTAAGCGGTACAGGTTTCACTCAGCTGCACAGGGTACAAACTCCTCCTTTCTTCCCCACTCCTTCCTGCTCACGTTGCAAATTCAGCTGTGGCTCGTGGCCCTGGAGACCACGACGGTGCGTCATGACTGTGGATCCCGAGCTGTAACCAGAGCTGCAAAGGCAGGACAAAATGCCRTTTCTGGGATGGTTTGGGTTTGCAGGGAAGAGGGTGCCTTCGGGAAGGTGGTCTCTGCGGAAGTCCTTGCCTCAGCCTTGCAGATGCAGTTCGGGGTTTAGCCGTGCATTGCTAGGGCTAAAGGAGCACTTGCTGGAAGCAGATAACAGCCAAGGCGGGGTAATTCATGGGCACAGTTAGGGCCAGTCAAACAGGCTGGAAACGGGACCTGCTTTTTGCAAATGATGGGTGAGGAAATCTCTGCTCCACAGGAATAGTAGTTCATACGCTCCCGAAAAAGCACCGTTTGCTGCAGGGGACCAAAGGCATGGGAAAGTCAGGGGACTTGTTAGAGTCTTCGGGAAATCTGCAATGGGGCAAAGACATAGCCCCATCTTCTGCACCCCAGTCCTGCTGACCTTCCTTGTCGAGAGATTGAAACGCGTTTGGGGAACTTCAGTGCAAAATGTCACCCTCCTCCAGGAGAAGAGGCTCCTCACAGGTCGTTCCTCATCTCTCACCACTTCCCGGTGACCCCCCTTCCCTGGAAGCCGTGCGGATGCATTGCACCCTGTTATGGGAAGCTATAAAGCCCCATTGTGTCAGGCTGAGCGGGAACTGAGAGRTGGCATTTAGGGGCAGAGTGCTGGGTGCTGGGAGAGTAAACCTCCAAGAGCTGCAGCACTGAGCGCGCTGGAAAGTGAGAAGGAAGGCAGACGTTGATCTATTTTTATTAATAAAGTGATTATTGGACCAGGTAGCAGAAGCTTCTCAGTATCTCCTTGACAAATCAGGGTTACTAGGRCTGACTTTTATGTGGCATTAGTGTTAATAATGCTCTTTTACCCATTTCTTCATTCATTGCTGTTCCAACAAGATCAACTCATTTATTGCCAAACACCTTGCTTCTAGGATGCCTGCCTGGTGGCTTTGAAGCCAGCTTTCCCTGCTGAAGTATGGATTACTCCTTCTGAGAGGGATGGAGAGCCGCTGTGCGGGGCCAGCACAGCCATCAGCTCACGGTGGGGAGGCTCTGCCGGGGGCTGCACACCCTTTCACACCCCCCTCCCCAGTAACACTGGGGAGAAAGCAGGTACACGGCTGAGTATGAGGCCTGAGCCATTTTTGCTCGCAGGACTGCATTAGTGTGAATGGGACCTCAGGGCAGGGCATAAAACACAGTTATGGCTCTCAAATATGTGCATGCAAAGAAGCGGGGAAATGCGGGCATTGTTCAACGCGCAAATAAGGAGATTATGGGTGAATGGGTGCCTTGTGCAGCCCTACCATAAGAATCCAAGGGAGAAGGTCTCCTTTGGGTCTGGGGGCTGTGTCTTTGGGGGTCTCCCAGATCATGCTAAGTCGGACTCTCAGAGCTGGTTCAGCTGCTGTCTCAGCTGGCATTGCCAAGCTGAATTCTGCTTAGCTGCAGCCCCGGTCCTGGCRTGTTGTCAGCTCTGAGTTCATTTCCACCAGCTGGCAGGTGGGGAAAGAAATCCCTGCCCTGGGCTGGCAGAGCATCAGGAAACCCTGGAGAGCCCCGCGGGCGCAGGCACCGCCTACACTGGTATTTTCTGTTTAGCTTGACACCTCCTGAATTTGCAGCCCTGTACATGATCGGGGTTTCTTGTCATTCCTGTAATCCCTGTGATATAATCAAGACTGTCTAATCCTTTGGGAAGTGCCATTGCCCCTTCCTGACGAGCAGGATTAACCACCAAATTGGTAGAGAGGTCTCCAGCGGGCCCATGATCAGAAAGCATTTGGTCCCCATAATACAAAYGCTCCCCAAATTAAAACTTTTTTTGGCCAACGAAGAGTTATTACGAGGTGTTGCTCTAAGCAGCCTTGCAAAGCTGGACGCTGCCGCACGCCACTCCACTATCATCTGGAACGCATTTGGGATAGCGTGTGGCTCAGCCTTGCATCTTGAGCCCAGCCGGGCTCTCAGTTAATGGCACAGAAAGGCTACGCTACATCGTGATGTTGTGCAGCCCGGAGGCGTTGATGCAATGGGTGGAAAGAGCCAGGCAAAGTATTACATCAAACCTGYTGGCCCCTGGAGGAAATTTTTATGGGGGCAATGGAAAGTTGAAGAGTGAACTGGAGATAATAAGCAAATAGGCTCATGATTTTTACATAGTATTGATGCTCTTGGGGCTGGTTACGCCAGGTCCTGAGTGCAGGCAAAGGAGGAGATGGGAGACAACGGCAGCACTCGCTGAACTGAGCTCGCCGGGCTGCTGCCCCCGGGCATTGCCTCTAGGACAGGGGGGTCCTCCTGCCTCGATCTCTGTCGTGTCCCACAGCCCGCCTCAGAGCCTGCCTGCGCGCTTTCCTATCGGCATTTGAGGAAGGGAACACTTCTCAAGAGGCTGCTTTCCATTTGGTTTTGATTTCTATCTCCTGCCAAGCTGCTATTCCTCCTTTACGACCTGCCATCTGTTTCTCAAGGGAGAGCGCGGTGACAAGGGCGCTTTGTCCAGCTGCCTTTTCCATGGAGGAGCAAGGCAGTGCCTGCTGTCGTGCTTAAAATGGGACATTCAAGACCCTTGGCCTTGTGGACTTGGCATGAAACACCCCTTCTCCATCTTAAAGGCACTGGAGCACGAGTATGGCTGGCCGGGCTGCGTTCCCTCTGCCTGTGTGCTGTAGATGTTCAGCCTCCCCGTCCCTCCAAGATCTTGTCCTCGCTGTCCCAAAGCCCTTTGGCCCTGGGACACACCAACAGCCCATGCCCTTGCCCATGCCCATGCCTTTTTCACGTAAGCTCTCCTCTCTGTATCACGGTTATCGGGCAGAGAGATGTGTCCTGGTGCCTGTTCATTTTGTAGAGCATTTGGAGACACACAAGTGGCTGCCGTGTCATTTCTGTCCCCCACCAAGCGCAGGGTGCAGCCCCCGAGCCTGGGGAAGGTTGCACGGCTCCGGTCCCAGGCGGCAGCAGGGAGCCCACGGGCATCCTACGGACAAAACTTCATCCTAGGATGGAGGGCAGGGGCACATCCCAAAAGATCTGTGCCAGCCTCCGAAACGGTCCTCTCTGCATGCCCCGGGGGTGCCTAACACCAGCCTGGGTGTCTGCGTGAGCGGTGGCCGCGGGGGGACCGGAGGGGGATTTTTGAAGGGGGTTGAGCTGAGGGGGCAGGGGAATGAATAGCGCTTCTGTTCGGTGCAAAGGGCTTGGATTTCAGCTCGGGGAGAGAGTGTGTGCTGGAGCGGCAGGAGAGGCCCTGGTTTACAAAACAAATAAACCACTGTGGCTTATAGGCACGAGTAACCTGTTATTCTAAAAGGTTCAGGGATAATTTACCACCTGRTGTCAAACTCCTCTACATTTTGAAAGGAAAGTTAACAAATGGAAGCTGAGACAGAGGGGGGGAAAGGCTGTTTTCCCAAAGCTGCTTTGTTTTTTACTCCCTCAACCCAGGCTGTTTAAGCCCAGCACGTTACTCTGTCTCCAGGCATGGGGGTGAAGGTGGCCACAGCTTGTCCCTGAGACCAGGCAGCATGTCTGCAGAAGGGCTGGGGGTGCTGCCATCCCAGCACTGCCCACCCTGCCCCATGGGCTGGGGGATGCCGYGGCACCGCTCGCCCCGATGCCTCCGGTCGCCTTTCTCCCGGCCTCAGAGGCAGTGCCGGCAGGAACCCCGGTGTGAGGACACGGGGGGGTGCATCCCAGGATGTCCACCTGCATCTGCTTTGGGGTCAAACCCTGAAATCCTCAAAGGGAGAAATATTTTGATTATTTTCTTTGGCAGCTCCATCTGACTCCTGACAATAACTGTGGCCACCCCTTCCCTGTTTACATGACATCATTCCAGCTCAGTCTGCGGTGGTTAGAGTGGGCCTTTTTGTTTGGACTAATTTAATCCTTCCATTTTCAAAACTGCTGATTTTCATAAACAGTTTTAAGCCAGAGGCTGAGCTGGATGCTCTGTTTCCTTGGAGTATGGCACTTGCCCAGCAGCGCTATGTGAAAATCCTATCATCTGGACAATTCTGTAACCATGGGCAATTAATGTCTGAGATTCCTGGGAACAAAGTACATGGAAAAGGGCAAATATCTGATACACACAGTGACAAGTTCATAAGCCATCAGAGTGACTTAGGAGCTGGGATTTTTCCCCTGGCAGCAGGGGGGGGCTTTTCTAGGAGCTTTCCTGCTGTGTGTGTGGTAGAAACATTAGGTCAACCCTTTACCGGGAGCAGCAGCAAGCTCTGGTTTTCTAACCTCTGATGCCTAGACCCACCAAACTTCATGGATCAGCTCCAATTTTTGCCATTTTGCAACTCATCCCAACAGCACTTTGCATTAGCGTGATGTCTCCGTACGTGCTTGGTGGAACCAGAGCTGCCTGGGACGGGTGACAGCCTCGTCTGTGGCAGGGGATGCTCTCTGAGATGTCCCCGTCACATACGCATCGCATTGGGGTTCTTGTCTTGCTTCTGGCTTTTGGGGATGCAGACAGCAAATGGCAATGGAAAGCTGTGAGGCACAGAAGGGTAACCAGCAGTGAGGGTCAAGCTCTTGTTGCTGATAAAGATGAGAAGTGCTGTGGGAAAGAAGTAGTTTTGGAAAGAGGGAGGAAAAAAAGAACAGCAAAAACTCCTTGCAGCCTTGAAACACCCTTAATCTCCCTGCTGACCCCGCTGTCCCCTTGCTCTGCTGCTGGCGAACCAGAGCAGAAGCCCAGCAAGGAGGAGCGCGTCGATGTGTGTCCCACCGTCGGAGCTGCAGCGCCGGGCAGCCTCGAGCAGCTCCAGATGCTGGGGTGAGGTCAGCCAGGGACTCAGCCCTCCCCGGCGTGGGCTGCCCGGAGAAGGGGCCAGCTGGCCCGGCAGCACCTCGCCTGCATTTTGCAAATGCCAGGGCAAAGCCAAGCTTACCTCCAAGCTCGCCCCCAGCCCAGTTTACAAACCCAGTCCTAAAGCGCTGCGGGATGCTGAGCAAATCAGGGTGCTGCCGGAGCTGGCAGGCTCTCTGCTCTGTCTGGACACGGGCTTGGGACATTCCCGGGCTGAGCTCCAGCAGCTCCAACTGTGCGAGGCATGTAGCAAGCACCCAGTCCCAGCTAGAGAGCAACTGGGAGGAGGTGGAGGCAGCAAGCATCCCCGGCAGCTCCCTGCACACCTGGGAAAGGCACAGGGCATCCCCGGGAGCAACCAGGAGGGGACCACTGCCCGCGGGCGCTGACGCCCATGGTTTTATAGGGTCTAGCCCAGGGTGTTGCATCTGCCTTTGGTGATGGGAGCCAGGCAGCACCCTCCTGCCCCGCCGCTCTCGGGGGTCCCGTTGGAGGTGTCGCTGAGGCTCCTCTTGCATCGCAGCCGAACTGAGATGTGGGCTGCGCTTCCCTGCCTGCTGCGGGCTCTGGCAGCCGGGGCCGGAAGGAAAACACTAGATGGCAGGTTGAGGCCACGTCTGAGCACCCGGCTGCCAGCCCAGCCCCAGAACCTGGGATCGCTGATGGCTCGTAGGGTTGCGCTGGCCCTGCCGGCTGCCTCTCCGAGACGTGGCGGGTGCAGGATCCTTCCGGCTTTATCCAGCTGCACGTTTTCCTGAAACTTCTTCAAAACTCTTCCCCTCGGGCCTCTGGGCCCCCGCCAAATTTGGCAGAAGTTGGCAAGGAGGTTTGAGAGGAGGATTGAGAGCTATTCAGGCAAGGCGATGGCCTGAACACTGTATTTGCAGAAAGCTAGGCTGAAAACTAGAAAGATAATTTCAGTCTTGCTCTGTAAACCCCTCTGCCCTTTCATGCAGGTGCTGCCTCTGCTCACCGTTGCAACCCCAGTCACTTCTGAGCTGCTCCACATAAGCTGGAAAGAGCCACACATGTGGGATCGGAGCAGGACCCTGCATCTCCAAAGCAGAGGGCAATGCACCCCAAAATACAGCCCCTGCCAGACGCCATCCAGCCGTCCTCATGAGACTCATGTGCCCTGCAGTGCCCAGGTGCAGAGCACGGCACCCTCTGCAAGGTGCCGCACAAACTGGGACAAAATGGGGTTTCTGTCCCAGAAACAGTTGCTATTAAAAGGTGACTTTTGAGGAACAGTTTTTCTCCTTTTATTAAATCTGTGCAAGCTGGAATCCCAGATTTATTACTATCCAGGGATCCAGCAGGCACATAAGGGACTCATTAGAGACATGCCAGGACTTTTTAAGGACAGGGACAGGAGGTAAGGCTATCCTCTAGCAACGACACTTGCAGTTACCAGGCTTTTGTGTGCCTGTAATGTGGTTTATAGCCGCTCGGTGTCTCCAAGGGCTGCTGGCAGCTGCAATCTGGGGCGCTGCGGAAAATCGGGGAGCAAGGCGGAAAAGGGAGATGCAGAGGTCTGGGCTTTAGGTGTGTGTTTGCTGGTAAATATGCAAAGCTGCTGGTGAGCTGTGGTTCCCTGTAGCTCTTTGATTTCTGGAGCAAAAYGTTGTTAAAACAAAGGAGATGGGAGCTGTGGGATGCTTGTTCTCGTCTGCGAGCTGAGTTCAGTGTAAAGCCCTGTCCGGAGCGGAGCCGTTCGGCTCCGAGTCTGTTATCCGCTCTTGGGATTTTGACTTTAATGGGAAGCCAATGGCTGGGACAGAGCTTTCTCCAGGCCAATTTTGCAGATTAGTGATGTTTCACATCAGTCGTGGCTGAACTCCTGAACTCCTACACACTTCCCAGAGCTCCAGCCCAGCCCCGGGCTGGCCCTGGCTCCAGGGAAAGCCGTCTCACCCGGCCCCCCGGGACATCGGGAGACGTGGCTCCCCAGGGGTGGCTTTTTCACCCATGGAGCCTCCATCACTCTTGGCACTTGCTAATTCAAAGCAGGCACTCGGACCATGCCACTTGGGGTGCCAAGAGCCAGAGGAAGTGGCATCCAAATAATCAATAAAAATGGCAAAAGCATGCGCCCGGGCTGTGCACCCAAAGAGCAGCTGATTCACGGGGGAGTGTGGTCTGTCCGTAGAGCAATATTAATTAGTGAGAGATCCCCTGGGGGGCTTGCTCTGAAAAGGGACATCAGCCAGCGCTGCAGCCACTTTTTGAGTATTCCTCGGGAAGGGGGTTGTGATGAGAGCCTGCAGCCAGGGAGGACGGTTTCGGAGAGGAGCGGGGCTGCCCTGGGGTCCTGCTCCCATGGCACCGTGTCCCCCAGCATCCCCCAGCATCCCCCAGCATGGGTGCATGGGAGCAGGGCAGTCCCTCCAGGGCTCTTCACCCACAGGTCTGGAGTTGTGCGGGTGCTCGGGTCCCCAGTGCGGGTGCCCGGGACTCATTCCTGCCCGGGGTGCCGGTGCGGGCTGTCGGGGAGCCGCGGTGGCCGGGGCTGTGCCTCAGCAGAAGGGAATGTTCTTCTTGAGAAATTTTAAAGGCAGCCTGAAACGCTCGGTCCAGATCTCATGAGTCACCTAGCACTGCACATGTGGGCTCCGACGCAGCCAACATCCCTCGGCGCCAACAGCAACACTGCGTAGCCTAGCAATCAAGAGCAACCCTACAATAATAAACCGGAGGGAGAAGCTCTCATAACCCTATCCAGTAAACCCGTATAAGCTAATTATGCTTGATGAGGGTTTTCCAGCAGGCAGCGGTAGGGTCTGCGATCGTGAGGAGGGAAAGCAGAGGCAAAGTATTTGCCTGATGCTGCCTCGAGGTCAGGGCTCTGTGTCTGCCTGCTGCTCTCACACCTCCTCCATCCTTTTTTCCTTCCCCATCCTCCCCCCCATCCATCATTCTCTAGTAAAGCTTTTTTTCCAAATCCCTTTCACGGGGTGTTGCTCGCTGGCCTTGCACTGCCAGCGGCCGTCGCAGACTGCCACGTGGACCCCCCCCCAGGTCCCCTCAGCCGTGTGATGTCCCCAGAGCCCAGCTGATACCAGTCAGAGCTGCTGGCCATGGCTGGACCGCGTCGGGAGCCAGGTCCACGTGCTGCCCAACGGCAGCGTGAGYCTCTCTAAGGATTGCAGCAGGCTCTGAATCAGGCCATGACTGCTCGCTGCATCTTGTCTGGATGGTGCTTTCACATGTGGTTGGCTTTAATTAAGCCCCTCCTTGAAATATAAGCATACGCTCGAACACMGCCTTCAGCGCGGGATCCATCCCTCCGCCACGACCGAGGAAAGGGGCAGTTACTCTGACCTGCGYGAAATATTTCATCCTGAAACGTGTTGTCTTTGCTGTTGGAAAAGACTGATTCTTGGAAAGAGAAACAGGGCAGCTCTCCGAAACATCCCTGGGAGGAGGAATAGTTTGTTGCCTCCTGCTCGTTCAGCACCGGGGCTGGTCTGGCTGCAGGCGCSSGAAGAGGTGCAATGTGGGAAAACACCAGCTATTAGTGTCTCCAAGTGCCTGGTTCAGCGATGAAAAGAAGCACCATTAAATGTTCTGAAATYAGGTATAAATTAACTGGCCCGGCTATGGTCATTTATGATGTCTTTCAGGTTAAAAAATGGTCCTCATTTCTAAGGATTTAGAGTCCCCACCTGCCTTTAATGGGACTATTCTCCTTACAGCTATTGCCGTAGGTAAAGACTTAAAGTCAAACAATAATTACTYCCAGGAAAGAAACACTGTTTTCTTGTCATGTTCCATTAAATAGTTCACAGCATGAGCCAAAGAATTAATGGTCTTATTATCTGGCCTTCAAAATATATCATATTAAAGAGGAGAAGGCAGCTCTGAAGAATACAGAAGACACCGGGGATGCCACTGCCCCGGATGATACAGCTGCTAGGCACTTGAGATGTTTAATAWCTTTTAGCTTAGTATTGGCACCAAGGGATGGAGGGTGGTGTTGGGAAAGGACCCTGGACCAGGAGAAGTGGCTGGGCAGACCAGAGATGTGCTCTCCCCGCTGGGATTGGCTTCCTGCAGAGATGAGGTTTGTTTTTCATCCTCGGTATGTGCGATCGTCTCCGTCCCAGCTTCGCCTGGGGTGGGTTAGTTGYGGTAGGTATTTGTGCTGCTACAGGAGGGCTGGCATCCACACGCCTTTGCATGACGGCAGATGTCAGCTCGGGAAGTGAATGTGCTGCAGCCACGTGCTGGCAGCAGGAACCTGAAATTCATTTGATTAATGCGCCTTGCTGTTGTTTCCCCTTGAGCTGGAGAACCTGGCAGCCTCCAAATGGTTTGGAAGTACATCAAATCCCCCAAGGAAGAGAGAGAGAGTTTCCAGCTCTCCCCTGCGACTTCAGGGCTCTTTGTGGAGAGGATTCAGAGCGGTTCATCTCCCAGACACCTGCAGATACACTCAGGCATGTGCATAGAGGTGTGGYGCTGGCGGCTGAATTCCTCGTGGCCAAAGGGCTGCATATTCTACCTTTCTGCCTCTGTGGGTCTGAGGATTAAGAGATTTGCTCAGTTTTAATGAAGTCTGAGCAGTTGTAGGATGGCTCTGATTATCCTCAGCCGCTCACAGTTCAACTTGGCCCTTCGTGACAGCAGGAGAAGATGTGGCAGGGGAATGCCCTGACCAGAGATCCCTTTTCCCTGTACACCCCCCCTACAGAAGTCCCTGTAGAGACATCTCAAAGTTCAGCTGATGGCACAGATGTTGGTCCCAGGGTCCCATGCGGATGCRCGGCTGGATGGATGCAGTTCCCCTGGCTGAGCTGGGGCTTATTGCACCTCCAGAAATACATGGCACGACTGTGGCTGGCTCGATCCTCTAAACCTCTTCTGTTGTTTATGTTTCCTAGTTAGCCTTCAAATAAGAGGTGATATGGACTTTTTTTGGCCTTTCATGAATATTACATTGCAGAGTGGAAATGCAGGGAAAATCACTCATGGCTGTCATCGGCCTGTGTCCATGCTGCCTCATTCGTCAATCTTTAATTAGCTTAAGGACAGATTTGCCAATATTTTCATCCCCTCATTTTATGGGATCAGTGGAGAGAATGAGAGCCCTCTGGTTGTGTCTTTTTATTTTTTCCTTTGCTCAGGAGGTGGGGATCTCTGCTGCGGAACGCTGGCAGAGGTTGGGCGTTGCAGGACCATAGCACCCCATGGAGCTGGATGGGCTTATGCCACCTCCTCCAGTTTTTGCTCGATGCCTTGTTTCCCCTCGGGGCTGTCACTAAGAGGCACTCAGTGATGCAGATGGATGCAGGACCCCTGCACCATCCCGGGATGCTGCGTGTTCGCTGCTGAGATTGGAGAGGAGAAGTAAAGGGAAGGAAACCACCAACCAGCTCATGAGCATCGTGCTTGAGCCAAGTGCTGCTGTCGGGAGGGACGGGTGTCTGCTGCTCCCTGGCACGGGCCCCGACCACCCCAGAAACACGCACAGCAGCATCCTAGACAAGACCTCACGCAGCCTGTGCAAAGTCTGGGAAAGCAGGAGAGAAAGGGCCRGTTGTTTTTTGTTTTCCTTCCTCTCCTCTCTTCTCCTTCTGTCTCATGAGCTGGMAGAGACCAGCGACATTTTAATCAAATTTGGCACGTGGTGAGAGGAAAAGGAGGAAGGCATGGAATCATAGGAGGGCCAGAAGCCCCCTGGAAAGACAGGCAGAGGGATGGGAGAGAGCACAGAGAATTAGAAAGTCCATTCCGGATCCAAGTGGGGGGAAGTCTGGAGCAAACCGTTCTTGAGAACGAGACCAGTGGCGAGCAGCCCCATCCCTGTGGGAACTGGCTGAGGACGTGCTGCTCCCCTCATTATTCCTTTCCCTGCATTCCTTGTCCACCGTTGTGTCCCTTCACCACTCATTCCCACATGTTTTCTGGCTGTTCTTACCTCCAGGATGATGCCTCCTGCACTAAGTGGATGCATTTTCCCCCAAGCCATGGTTTCAGCCAAAGGTGCATTGTTTGAACTCCAGAAAACTTTTTGGGGAATGTGTTTTGAGAGACTCCGTTGTGTTGCCTCTTACGTGGGAGACCAGAAATGACGGCGGGCTGCAAGGCTCAGCTCCAGGTCTTCCTCACTCCACGAGGAGGGCAGCTCACATGGGGACACCAGGATCAGGGCTGTGTCTACCAACAACTCATATGGCACAAGGAGACCAGCACAAGCCAAATACCAGCCTAGGTCTGCCTTCACCCTTCTTAGGGTTCCGCACTTCCCAAGGACATGCTTTTTGCAGCAGACCCTGGGATGTGAAATGCCAGCCCGCTGCCACACACTGAGGCCACCGGGACGTGTCTCGTTTTGGGTGGGGGAGACGTCCCTGCTGCGGCCTGGCAGGGATGTGCACGGCTGCACGGCCCCGAGCGGGCGCAGAGAGCAGGGAGTCAGTGCCAGGACCTCGCTGGGCTGTTGCGTGGCTGTCATCTCCACCGAGGATTTCCCACCGCCCTCGTACTCCAGCCTTGGCACGGCCTCTCGCCAAGGGCACGGTGCTGCCTCAGCCGCTGCGGGCTGCCCCGCGCCAGGAAAGCAAAGTCTGGGCTAACTCCGTCTGCGTTTACCTGGCCTCGTGTCCCAGAACGCTTCCCTCTGGCCCGTGCATCTCTCCGGACTCTCTTCCAAATGTGTCAGGCAGCCCAGGAGAGCACAAAACAGAAAGGAAATAAATCTTCATAAAATTGCTTCAAGGTTTTACTTTTTTTTTTCGGTTCTGCTGCGCCAGTCCTTGCAGACCAAATGTTATCTTTCACTTCTGGATGGACAGAGCAGCTGTAACACTTTTAATAGCACCTTCCTCTTCCAAACACCAGTCTAGAAAGCTCATTTTTATATGCGTTGGTCTCTGTTGATTTCTTTACCTATTTCTGTTTCAATACTGATATTGCTTAAAAACTTAAGCTACTTTGAAGGCGAAGGGGCACTCTGCTGCCGATTTGTTTTCTGCTTCAGCCTGATGACATTCATCTGGTTTGCATGATCTTTCCACTAAGGGTGCTAGGCCTAATGGCACTTTACGGTTGAAAAATATCTCTGCACGCTTGCAGGGTACTTACAGCATATGGCCCTAATCCAGCAAGCGTAATTATACCGGAGGCAGTGAACTCAGCTAAGGACAGTGGGACGCCTTGGAGTGACACCAGACACGCATGAGCACAGATGCTGTCGGGGTAGGAAATATCTCCTTCGAAATCAAACTCAGAAGGAAGCGCTGGATGCCAGCAGGCACGCTGAACCTACTTTCGTTACCTAAAAAACTGTTGACACATGAGGTATAATCAGTACGGTGTTTTGCAACGTTTTCAAAAATGTTGCTTTTAATTCTTATGCAATTTCTTCCTGCATTGGCAATGTTGTGGCTTGGGTTTGTTTGTTGTTTTTTCTTTTTAAATTTTCAAAATGTTCTTTTTTCCCACATAGAGGGAATACTCTCCGCCTTCCCCTTATTCCACGGAGGCAACTAAAAAGCCCAATTGCAAAAATGAAAAGAAAGTCAGGCTCACCATTATCAGCTAACCCGTCTTCTTATGGCTTTAGGATTCACAAGCTAATATTCCCACAGTTCTACTTGGGCATAGGAAAATGGAACATTATCCAGAAATTGTCTTGGATTTCTCTGGGTAGGGAAAAATATAAAGCTAATGCCCTCTTGTGGCTCCTCACAGCAAAGTGTTTGGCTGCAGASTGGTAGCAGAGTTGTCTCACCTTCTGGTTGTTACGGGGCAGGAAAGATCATAGGGTTGTGTGTCCCCCCGCTTCATTCCAAGGTGATTTTAGGGGCTGCAGATGTAAGGTGGTGTTTGGCTCACGCCTGCGAGGGAAGCCCAGGGCATCACCCGRGCCTCGGGCAGGGCTGCGGCCAGGCTGCGGGATGCTTTGCTGGATGGGCTGGGATGCAGGCAGCTAGACCTCATCTGTAAGGCAGCATCCCAGCTCCTGGCCTTGGCAGGCTGTTCCCCACCAGCAAGCAGCGGTTTTAGAAATATTTAAGTCAGTTTTGCAGATTTGGAGGCAGTCCAAAAAGCATGGTGTTTTTCTCCCAAGGCAAAACAGCTTGAGGGCACCAGGGATGGAGGAGCCCGCTGCTGGTCACCCAGCTCTCCAACCACAAAGTCCATCCAATCCAGCAGACTTTGCAGGAACATTTAGCCTAAGTAAATAAAATGATTTGGGGGTTTTCATCAAAGCCCAGTTCTCATTTGGTTTCAAACTGCTCTGAAATGTATAGCCGTGGCCTGTCGTCGGTGCAAGGCACCCAATGACACATCCAAGTACAYCTGAAATATTTTTAAAGCACGGACATTAACATATTATAACAATAATAAAAATTCTCTATATTTTAGAGCCCATGTGCCTGCCCCAACACCAGCCTTCCAGGAAAGACCTCCATCAGCATCTGCTTCCGATTAAACATCATTGGGTTCCAGCCCAAAATAACTTCAAAGATTTATTGACTTCCATGATTTCTAAATAGCTCCCAAAGAGCAGCGGAGAGCCCGGCATTGGCTCTGCTAACCCGGGGGGATGAGACAACGCTCCACGCTCCTTCTCCCACGGATTACCAGAATATGGAACCAATCGTTACCCATTTGAATGTTAACCTAAAWCTATTTCCACTGTGAAATTTTAGGAATTTAGGACCAGTACAACYGCTGAGCAGATCAGAGATCAAACCAGTGGTCCACATTACCCAATATCCTACCCCAGCAGTGACCTCCCATTGCCTGTGAGAAGTTCCCATCCATTAGAGGCTAGTGTCCTAAAACAGGAGGACCATAGCTCCTCCTTGCATTTGTTTCAGTCCTCCTTCTTGTGAGTGGATAGTCTCTCTCTCCATATAAATGCTGAGCACCTGATCAAGCCCCGTGAGTATCTGGTGGTCGAGAGTGCCATTCGCTCCAGCATCGCTGCTGAGAGGGTTCTTTAATTTTATTTTTTTTTTTACCCATGAGAAATTTCAGCAACACCAAGTTTTCTGTCAAAATACTACTTTAGAATTTTTGTAGAGGTATTTTCAATTTGAAGTTTTCCTCTATAAATCTTCCAAACACCAAAAATAGTGAAGATTTTAACTTTAAAAGATAAATTTTTTTCACTTTTGGCTTTTTGGCAAAGACCCAAACTTGTATTCTTAGGAAAAGTGTGAGCTCAGAGAGGGCAAAGTTCCTTTTGTGATCATGCCACACACCATCAGGAGGATGCTTACAGAAATAACAGCGGAAGAGCTACGACATCTTAGCCAAACTGCAGTCGTCGCATCAGCTTGTCCCCACCGCAGGCAGAGGCACGCTGCTGGGCTGGGAGCCAGGAGCATCCAGCATCCAGCTCTTTGCTCTGCAAACATCCCCYGGAGTGAGTATCTGCATGGGTCCTTCCTGCTGGGATGAGCCTTTCCTGCTCCTTACCMTCTGCCCGAGCAAATCCTTCCCTCCTTGACATCCTTCTGTGGTCTTGGGTRCTCGCAGGCCAGTATAGAAATGGGTCCTGTATGGACACAAGCAGCTCTGATGAGGTTGGGCTGTGATATTGCTGCTGTGAGCTGAGTACCAGCTCCCAGATCTGGGAGGAACTGCCCCATAAAGCAACAGGGAAATTGCCAAGTGAGTCCCTGTTTGGTGAAGTGCGGCCCCAGCACCGTTCCTCCTTGRCTTGACCAGGTGAGATCTTTCAAGATGCCGTGCGATGGCTTGGGATTACCAGTGTGGGACCGTTTAAGCAGAGCCCATGCTTCTCCCGGGGTCTTCAACACCCTCGTAGGGAAAAAGTAGGAAGTGTGACAGGCTCGGACCTCGAGGAGCCCCTGGAAGTGTCCACCAAGAAGGGGACGTAGGGGGGAGAAGCGAGCAAGGAGTTTGGCAGGGAGGCATCACACATCTGGCCCTGCGAGACTGTACGTGCAGTCCCAGTACTCTCTGCTCATTTCTCACTTTTTCCTTTTAAAATGTCCACTTAAGGCAGAGAAATGGCTGAGAAAAGAAGAGCGATCGGCTTTTTTGGCCACAGGCCTGGAGAGTATCTGGCTGACTGGTGGTGATGCCGGGAGGGATGTGCCCAGCAGCAGCGGGTGCTCCAGAGGGGCTTTCCAGGGTTTCTTTTATCACGGCTCACGTTTGAAAGGAGGGCTGTGGGAGYGGGAGGCGAGCAGATGAACAGCCGTGTTTGATGGCTGGTGGTGGGGTTGACGGCTGAGATGCCGTGACAAGGGGCAGGGCAGGGGGTGCAGAAGGGAATTTGCAGCCTCYTAGGATGTTTCTGGTAGGATTTCCCTCCTTACTTCCAGGCTCTGTTCAAACCAGGGTGCTGTTTTCTGCCTTGAAAGCAGAGGCTCCTTAGAGGGGCTTTTCTTTCTCTCAACCAAATATAGATCTACTAAAAAGCATGGCTCTGGTCTCTGCCAAGAGCTCCATTTCCATCAGGATTTCAGGGACTACTTAGTGTCTCCATTTCCTGGGAATCTCTTTCCAAGAGCTTTATGCTGGTCCTCTCTCCCTTCGCTGTGGCTCTGCGGGGGAAGAGGTGTGTGGGGCGAGCACCGAGAGCCCAGGACCGAGGACAGGGGGATGCTCTCATCCAGCTGCACCGGTGCACAGAGCGAGGTGCTGGGCACCATGTCCAGCCTGCGCCTCCTGCACTACGAAACACCGTGCTTCCTCCAGGACTGCCACTTTTTCAAGCTAAAGCAATGCCTAGAGAAGACTGAGAGCATTTTTCACTGGGTTTGCTTTCCACTGACTCAAGTTGGGCTGCACTGGAGATGTGCACATCTAATTTCTGTTGCAATAATATCACTGAGCGGCGAGAGACAGGACGCATCACTTAACCTCAGCCTGATCTAACACGCGGCCACTCTGCTGGGTTTGAACCAGAGGGAAGGTCTGGGGGAATTACCATGCTTTGCACAAGCAAGAGCTTTGCTGGGTCTCTCTGCTAAGGAGTGAGAGGGGCAGGAGGGTGCTGCTGCTCCTCGCCTGCCTGCTGAGAGGGGACGGGACTGTTTGCCAGTTGCTGCTGCTCTCAGACAAAAAAGAGATGGAAAAGCCTCGGTCCTCACGCCTCTTTTGTGGCCTGGACAATGTGAGTCATGCTGAGTGCCTGGGGCATCCGAGGCTGCTGCCTGCTGTCCCCCCCTTCCCCCAGCACTGTGGCTGCCTCTTTGCCCCGCC
This sequence comes from Oceanodroma leucorhoa, assembly GCA_030449065.1. NCBI lineage: Eukaryota > Metazoa > Chordata > Aves > Procellariiformes > Oceanodroma > Oceanodroma leucorhoa. The sequence continues at coordinate 4,185,744 of JASVER010000075.1, read as the reverse complement.
RACGTGGCGAGGCAATGCTTCTGCTTCGGGTTTGAGAGGGGAATACAGAGGGACATATGGGAGAAGGACAGCCTCCAGAAGGGAATGGGAAGGAGAACAAGCCCCCGAACGGCTCAGACCAGAGCGAAAGGAGCTGGCGTGTAGCAGAGGGCTCCAGCAGGAGCGTTCCCAAGCCTTCGGATCAGCAGTGGGACAGAGGAGTAAATTCGACACATATTTTCCATCTTCAGCTATCCACATTGCCCCTAACCTGATCCCAATTAGATATACAAAGGCAGCTGCCAAGGAACTTTTATGACTCATTTGAAAGGGAGCCTGCACAAGAACCGCGCATTCGAATCCAGCTGTCTCCTCTCTGTTGTTGTTTAGGGAGGACATTTGTGCTTGCTTAGCTCACCTAGGAAAGGGCCAGCAGGCCCCTGGACACAGGGGAAACTGGTTGTCAGCCCAGCCTGGGAACATGCTGTGTATTCCTTAAAAAAAAGGGAGAGACAGAGTCGAGCTGGCAGGAAACGCAGCTCAGGCTTCGGARGCGTGGGCAGCAGCCCTGTGCTCGGGGGAGCCCTCCTCGCTGCATTGCCTTTCGCCTTCGCGGGTTCGGCTGTGAACAGAGCTAATCCCCACCGAGCACTGCGCTGCCGGGGACCCCAAACCACCCCGSGGAGTGGAAATCACTGGGGCTTGGCAGCTGCCTTCTTGTTCACAAGGGCAAAAGCCTCGCCTCTTGCAGAGGCACCAGCAAAGGTGAGATGCAGAGCATCGGATGCAACCTAGAAGTGGGCTAATGCTCAGCAGGCAGGTCTAAGTGACACAGTCAATACTTGCTCAGGGAGGACGTAAGAAGTCTCAGGTTAAATGAGACCTGAAGCCCATCTGCATCTCTTACAGCAGCCAGATACCGCTGCTCCGGAGGCAGGTGGAGGACTCCCATGGCAGCGGGTGCGCCTGCCTGTGTTAAGTCTGGTCCAGGTCTTTAATAACAACAGATCAACCTAAACCCTGAAGAGTGAGGTTGAAAATCCCTTCCCAAATGCTTGCTGTTATTATAACTGCAGTGATCCGAGCAGTTGCCATGCACCCCAAATTACCTGCCTGTCCCCTCTTGTGCTTTAGGTATCAGCTGTTCTGGGACAAGGTGCTTGGKATGTTTTCAGTTGAAATTGGGCAAAGAGCTAGAATATGATGAATATTTTGTGCTAGGAGTTCAGAGGCTGTCAAGCTAGGCTTTGTTAGCGAAATACATCATTTCTGATTCCAGCCTGGTACCAGAAACCGTGAGGTTTATCTTGAAAGCTGTGACTTTAAAACAAAACAAACCAGAACCCCCCACCTTGTGAGAGAGCAGAGCAGGCTCTCATTGCTCAAAATGCAGTTCTACAAAAGTGGCCTGGAGATGCCCCAGTCTCAGAGGTGCCTGTCCTGGGCAGGGTTAATTTTCTGGGCAAATCCCATGACTTTTAAAGATTTTGCTTTCGGTATGGAACAGGCCACTTTTTCCCACGATACCTTGAAAATTTTCACTAAGTGGAATTGTCCTCTAAAATTCAGTATCTGCGATACACCTTTCACTTGGCTTTTCAAGTTTCTGAAGCCCTGCCACTCTCCTWGCTCATATTTTCCTAGCGTTTCAAATAAATACTGCTAAACGAAAGCTGAGACTCTTATAAATTCACGTGATTCTGGGAAATGGAGCTTTAAGAAAAGTACCTGCTACCCCAAGACCCTTCCTAGCAAGTGCCATCGTGTCTCATGAGCCCAGGCGGGATCCTGCTGACATCTGCATCCTCCGCACTTTCAGGGCAGGGACTTACACACCCTGAAGCCAGAGCAGCATCCCGCAGAGCCAACCACCCCTGCGCTGCACCAAGGACGGTGGAAGCCCTGCGACTCGCTCCCGGTCGGCGCTGTGCCAGAGGCTGATGTGGAAGAGCCGGCATCGTCTGCAACACACGGACGAAGTGCTGCAGCGTGCTTAGTGAACAGGGTCCGGAGGGTTTGCACCACCCAGGATCTACCCCTGGGATGGGGTTACCTAATTTCCCTCTCTCTGACCCTCCCCTTCCTCCCTGGGGCAGGAATGCCACGCACGGCACCCGACCCAGCACACCAGCGCCCAGCCCGGCTACCGTGGGTTTTTTTGGGACCGGTTGGCTCATGGCCCGCCCGGACAGCCCTCCGCCGAGAGGACGGCAGCCGGCATCACTAGATGGTGCTAACGCTTGCCTTTTCCCGAGCTCCCGGAGCACCGGAGCAGCAGCCGGGCAGCGGGCACCCGGCGAGCGGGGCTGCTCGGGGCGGGGGGCTCCTGGTGGTCCTCGGAGCAAATAGCGGTCTTGCCATTAATAATAGCGGCGATGAGGAAGATGCTTCCTTTCTCTCTGCTCGTCTCCAAGCTCTCAAGGGGAAGGGACCGGGCTCAGCATGTTGCAGGATGCRTCCCTGGGGTGTTAAGGGGAACCTGCCCTTTCTGCTGCTGCTCCCTTCGAGGCTGTAGGTGTGAGCCCACGACAGGGCGGGGGGATCCCCGTTCCCTCTCTGCATCGGTTTGCGCCGACTCAAACCCTGACCAGACAGGGGTTTGTTGAGGCCAAGGGAGCAAAGCTGCAGCGTGGGTAGGGGCAACCGGCTACAATTCCCAGTCGTCGCTCTCTGTGCTGGTGATGAGCTGGGAACACACACACACACACTTGCTTCCCCAGAGCCCCTACCACTGGAGCACAGCCTTTTGCAGGTCCTATCCTCCCATCACTGCTGGAGTCAGGCATTCAAATAGGAGCTGGTAGGACGGGGACTTTCTCTCTTATGGAAGGATCACTGGCTTTTGGGAGCCCCTCTCCAAATGCCTGGCTGATGAGGCACAGCCTGAGCTACAGCTGGGTGATCTTACCCCTCCTTGCTGGGCGAATGGTCCTGGGGAGGTGCTGGGGCACAAGGAGGAGGAAGAAGGACTCACCCACATAGCTGACTCAATGCTGATAAGCCACCACAGCCAGACACTAAACTATGTCTGGGAATGTCATGTTTCTGCTCACCAGGCACTCCTCACATCTCGCAGGGCTGAGCTCAGGGGACAGAGCTGCCCCTCATCCCTTGGAGGAAATCAGTTCTTGGAAAAKGGGGCTGACTCAGCTGGAGGATGCYGAGAAGCTCRTGGTAACGGGATGGATTCACAGCAGGTGAGGAGCACAGGGTCRGCAGTGCCCTCCCACAGCATCGGCCGAGGCTGTGGTCACTCCCAGAYGGGGTGGTCAATCCCAGGTCCGGGATGTGGCCCTGGCTACAGAAAGCAGCAGGGACACTCGGTCAGGAGCATGAAATCTTCCATGGGGAGACAGCACAGGTGTACTCCGTACCCTGCCCATCATCCAAAGGCGTTCCAGCTTCTGCAGGGATAGAGAGATTGTTGCAGGAAAAGGTATCCTAATGTAATTTTTCTCATGGAGTTGGACTAGATATGGATATTTTAAGTCTCCAGAGAGCCTTGTTGGGAAGGGCAGGGATGGCAGAGCACCTGCAACAGAATCAAAGCAAGGTTTCAGTTTGCTGAATTCTCAGCTTTTTCCTCCTACTTGCTCCCACCCTCCTCTGTGAGCAAACCCTCCAGAGCATCATCAACTCAGCCTTGGAAGTGACGTATTTGAGGCCAACACATAGGTCCATGTAAGAGCTCACAAAGAAACCTAGAGCTCTGCCCTGTTTGTGAGAAACCCCAGCTTTGGTCATGGTTTCGGTCAATCCTCACACCACTCGCAGTGCAAACGCCAATGCCACCACCCCAGTAGTTCTTGCTCTTGGAAGATAACTGGAGCCAGAAACAGAGAAACTTGAAGGAAACCACACAGAGAGGCCAAGGCAAACCCAGGCTCAAACGCCAGCCGTCACACCAACCTCACCGACCTCATGGTCACACCAACAGATCTCATTCAGGATGGAGAAACACTTTGACAGCATTTACTATGCAGAGAAAGAGGGACATCATTTACCTTCGGCAGCTGACACCACTTTGCTGCAGGTTACCTCTGGCTAGGTGAGCAGCTTTGGCTGTTTGATCAGACACATGGGAGTAATTAACATCCTGATTTTAGGATCTGATCATATCAGGCTGAGCAAATAAGCCCCTGACATTTTTAATCAAAACTCTTCTCACGCTGTGTTCAAAGGCAGAGAGGATGCAGCGAGGAGGATGAGGGCCGAGGGGCTGCTTTCTCCGTGATGATGAGGACTAGGTGTCAGACCTGCTGCCACGTGCCAGCCCCGCTGCACTGGGCTCCTTTCCCCAGGCTCCTCTGTCTCCCGTGGGGTTTACATAGCTGTGAGTCATTGCAGCCATTCCTCCACCACGTTCCCCGAGACAAACCCACACGGGAGCAAGAGAAGCTCAGGGCATTCTTTGAAGAAATTGCTTTCTCATGACTAAATGTCAACGTACAGAAAAAATGAACCACGACCACAAATTTACTTGAAAATCATCAGCGACTCCCCAGCCCAGAGGAAAGTCTGGTGTCGATGTCGTGGCGTGAAGCAGATGCGGGGAGAGCGGTTGCTTGTGTCGGTGAGGTCTGCTCAAACGCATCTCCTTTCAAAGAGCTTCCTGTGGCAAGCTAATGACCTGGGCGGCAGGGAGCTCCGCTGGGGTGGCCTCTGAAAGGACACCTTCTTGGCTTTATTATTCTAAATCATGATTTATTTATTAGCAGCTCCTTGTGGCACCCGGCAGAGGAGCAGCTGGGATTGTACTGACATGCAAACCAGTCGGGAAGCTTCAAATCAGCTCTGGCTTTCTGCAAGTCCCCTTCCCCGGGCAGGTTGGGGCACGGGCAGACCAGGAGTGGCTGCCAGCCGGGCACCCTGCGACGGGGTCGCCAGCACCTTTCTGCGACTAATTAAAAATCCACTCCAACCTCTCAGCGGAGACCCTCGTGTTTTGCTTTATCATCCCCCTTCCCCTTGGGTTTCAGGGTGGTTAGAAAAGTGCAAGGAACATGCAAGATAAGGAGTTATTGTAGGCATGGCTGGGTGCCAGCCACCCTTGTAATTTTGTTAATAGACTAATAGAGGAGTAAATGAAGCCATTGTAGGTAACGTTAATGCTGCACGGTTCCATCATGGTCAGAAACGTTTCAGGCTACATCATTAATAAATTTCCTTCTGCAGGATCTTATTTGCCCTTGGTTATATCAGGACTGCACTGGTGTTGGTAGTGTTTTCAATTCTTTAGTAAAGTTTGTTTTTTCTTGTTAATGAATGGGCATTAATGGGCCGTTTAAGTTCAGTTTTTAATGACCTGATATAATGTAAAGGAGCAAGCTCACAGTCTGGGTGGGGATTTGTCTCAGGTGTCCAAGTTATGGCACTGAAGGTGAAGGTGTTAACCCACCCATTTTAGCTGTCTAGGAGTGGCAGACAGCCCTGGGGCTCCCGTGGAAACCTGCCCTGCACGAGCGCTGGGCTCCTGGGGTGCCCCGGCACTAAGAGAGCGGAAAATCTGTACGACAGGCCAGAAATGCAAATATTGTGCTGAGTCGAGAAATGGCTTTAGCAGAAGAGTTCTCCTGTGATGTAAACCCTGCAGATGCAAACAGCCAGGTCGCACCGGAGGAAGCCACCAGCGTTACTTTGCTTCCTGCAGTTCCCCGTTGCTCCCTTTAGCTGGGATCGCCTTTGCCATCTTTCCCTGTTTCTCAGGCAGTGTTGGGCAGCCGATGCCAGGACAGGGATGGAAAGAGTGGCACATCGAGGGCAGGAGGAATTGCCCCGTGCACACAGCTCACTTCAGGCTGGGACATCACTGATGCGCTACTGACCTTCAGCAGGTTGCAAAAGCTGTTTGGAGTGTGAAATGGCAGCCTTGAGAGGAAAACGCTCAGTGGCTGGAACACCTCTTGCAAAAAGCATTTCCCTTTTCCTGGTCCTGTGTGGCATTTGGGAGGGAAATGCTGGAAATCAGGATGTCTGGTTTGGGGAGGAGGCAGCCGGTGGTGCCGACAGGCTGCTGCTGCAGCCAGGGCCGCTGGTACCCATTTTTCCTGAGCTGTGGAGACAGTCATTGAAGCAGAGCCACGACGTGCGGGGAATTGTCCTCCTCTGAGATGGAAAGGGTCATCCTCTGACCAGGCAGAGGAAGCACAAATGGGTCCAGATGGACATAGTTTATGGGCTTGGTAATGGGGCTAGTCCAGGACCTGAACTGGACTTGGTAAGCTCAGAGATGCGACTTTCTTTGCTGTCACAACTCATGGTTTTCTTTGACTTCAGCAGACGGGCTTTCACCACCGTAAGCTTTTCTCCCCAGATTCCAGGCACCATTAGCACAGCCAAGGGACGTGTTTCCTACCACGTGGAAACAGGCCATCGCTAATTTTAGCCGCCTATTCTAGAATGACATGGTGTTAACTCACCTGCTGCCAACAGCAGGTACCCTGAGTGCTGAGAAGCACATCCCTTTCTGCCCCCAGGCCGTGAGATGAAAGATGTGCCAGTGTTAATTGTAAATGGAAACCCTCTGTTTGAACTTTCCAGCTGTGAAAGGGGAGGGGGAGATGCAAAAAATCTTTCTGAACTTCCCTCTCCTTCAGTTATTTTACAAAACACTTTAATGTTGGCTATTTAAAGAAACAAACAGCTCTTTATAACCATCTAGCCCACTTTTTTCCTCCCACTCTTAATAACGAGGGCCAGGGTGATGGACCACGCTAGATACAGCCATTTCCTCACTGATGCTAACTGGGGAGGAACACGCCAGCTGATTCCTGGAGAAACAGCAGGAAAAAGAGAAATTTTGCCTGGGCAAAGCAGACCCTGCCCTCCAGAGCAGAAAGTAAAGGAGTGGGGAGGGCAGAGAGCGGAGAGCGATGACCATGGGGACACGCTGGCTCGGAGCGAGCTGGGAGGGGAAGGAGGAATTCGAGGGAAAATGTGAGGAGGCAGAAGGGATTAATCCCTGCCGGGGTTAGCCAGGATGAGCCAAATACCCGGGCTTTCGCGCTTTTGCCCAGCGCCAGGGCAGAGGTGATCTGGACACATTGCAGGAGGATTTTGGATGGTTTGGGGGAGCCTGGTGCCCACGGGATGCGATCTCCGGGGGAGTGCATGCCCCGGTGCAGGGCCCCGCGCTGCGCGGGCGCCGAGAGCCGCCTGACCTCATGCTCTGCGCCCGTGAAACCGGGGAGCGAGCGAAAAGGAGTCCGAGCAACATGAGCGAACGCAAATGTGTTTCCACTTAGCTGGTCCTCGGAGGCCAAATGATGTAACTCCCGCGAAGCCCTGCAATATGTTGGCAGGAGGAGCCTAGTGACAACTCCAACTGTAAGTTCCTGAGCTAATGAGCAGAAAAGTTGAATAAAAAAAAAAAAAAAAAAAGGCTTTTTCTTTGGCTTAACATAGCGATCCTCCCTGGGACTGTTTTCTGAGCAGAGAAACAGCACACTGAAGGAAAATATCCAGCCCCAAAAGACCCTGGCTCCTCTCCTCTTGGTCTAATGGGGCAAAGCCAAGGGGTCGGCACCCGTCGGGACAAGCGTTTCAAACCAGCAGAGCTGCGGTTTTGCTCAGCCTGCTGAGATGCCAGAGCAGATCCCAGCTCCAGAAGCAGCTCACTGCCATCCTGTTCTCCAGCCTTTATGGAGTTAACCACAATTATTATTACTAAGGGTGGGTTTTTCTGTCTCTGTGTGTGTTACCAGCAAAGAATGTTTTACTACAGCTCTCCACACAGCCACCAGCCTCCAAATGGACCATGTTACAGTAGAGCTAAATATTGTGTCAGGGACCATGTGTTTCTTGTAAGATGGGCTCGAGCCACGACTGTGTAGGAAGTTGTTTATCTCTCTCCCCCCCTCCCTCTTTCTGCATTTATCCTCTCACGGGCCGCGTGGATGGCCGGGGCGCTGGCGATGGGAACTTTCCCGGGGATGCTGGCGGAGTTTTTTTTCGCAGCCTGTGCCTGCAGCGAGGAGCAAGCTCCGGCTGGGACAGCACCGGAGGGCGGCTGCGGGTCGTGATGTCTCCTCGTCTTCTGGGTGACGTGCCAGTCCTGCTGTCCCGAGGGGCACGGGCGGCTCTCTCACCGGGCTTGGGTGGCACGAGGCACTGCCCCAGCACCGGGCAGGGGCCAGCACCACTGGTGCAGGCTGGCTCGGCACCGCAGACGCCTGGGGAACCCTCTGCTAGAGGGTTCGGATGGAGGCTGCAATAAAACTACAATTCTGATGTATGTGTGCGTGTGTTTCAGAGTGAAATTTGGCCGGAGAGGTATTGCTAACCCCAGGGTCAAGGTGGAGGTGAACAACCTTCCTTGATTTGCTGGAAATCCCGCTGTCTGCTGGTTATAGAGCCAGATTATTAAAGGAGAAGTAGARCAACCTCTCTGAAAATGGTTTTATTGCTGCTGCAGCTGACGCAGAGCAGGGCAGCCCCTCTGGGTGCTGGCCCGAGCCGAGCAGGGTCTGCCGCCCGTGCCATCGGCCGGGCACTGCTGGCACCGCGGGCAGGGAAAGGGCTTGGCTTCACGCTCCGACGCTGCACACCCAGCCACGGCCCGGTGCTCGGCGGGGGCACCGCGAGCGGGGAACCCCCCCCCCGCCCTCAAGGAGCAGGAGTCGGCAGAKCTGGGACTTGTTTCTCCCCTGCGCTGCTCTGCAAGAGGGATGTCAGGGAAACCTGAGCCCCTCGTGCCTTCCTCTCCTTATCCGTCCATCTCGACGCCGTGCCCAAATGCAAAAAAGCACTTTTCCTTTTTTCTGTCTCTGCTCTCTCCCGGCCACTGATCTGCACAATAGCATAATTGTATATAAACATCTGATTTCTTTTACTTTGCCTCAGTAATAGCTTGTAGCAACCCTTTCCAACATCTATTAATACTGTGCTATATATTAGATCCAGACTTCAGATCCTCAAATGTGACTATCTTCAGAATAAAGTGGGGAAAGGCTGAACACAGATCAAACGTTTGCCCTCTGGTCAATTTTAAATATAGTATAAACTGCGCCTCCATATAAATTTAGCAAGGGYTCTTGCTTCTAAACACCTTGGACTTTTCTCTCTGTGAGATATTATAGATGAGGCCCAGCTTGGATCAGGCTAGTGATCGCTAAACATCAGTACCCCGTGTTCCAGCTGAACCTGGCRGAGCAGTACTCCTCCCACCGCCTTTATGTACAGCAGAGCTATAGGAGATCAAGATCTCTTTACRTTATAGGGGGAAAACATGAGCACAAAGAAATGAATCGACTCATCCAAAATCAYCCAGCAGCCAGGTGGGAGGTAGAAACCACCGGAGCTGGACAGTGGTCGCTCCCTCCAGCAATCCCAGGACCTGGGGTCTGTTTCTGATGGGAACGATGCTGTGATGCCATTTCATTGCTTCACATTTGCACCTTGTAACACGCAGGGAGATTTCCAGAGGTGCAGTTGCTTCCTCAGTCATGAAGACTTGCATTTGCCTAACTCTTCGGAACAGGAGGGTTTTTACTCAAATAGAAATGAAGATTTTCCAGAGGACTTTTTTTTTTCTGAATTATTTTGACTTTAGACAGATTTGGGGGGCTTTTCATTGAATGTGGCTTGCCCTATCTCTTATCTACCCACCTGCAGAGGCGAAAGCAAAAAGCATCAAAACATAGTTAAAAATAAAAGCCACATCTAATTCCTGTTCATTCCCACCATAAGATTGGATAACTTACGAGCAATTCTGTAAACCCCAGCACGTGCTTTGGCATAGCTGCAAGGCCTGGCTGTGCTGGCATGCAGAGCAAGAGTCAAGAACTGCACCGTGCTTGACCAAAGTCAGAGCTAGGGAAAGGGGCAGCACCTTTCATTGGGAAATTATCTTTCTCTGCCCAAAAAGAAAAATCTACACAGTTTATAATAACAAAAAGCCATGTTAGCCCTGATTGTATTGCTGGGAATGAGAAAAACAGCCAGGGTTAAATCTTCCAGCTGGTTATAATCCCTGGGAAGTGCCCCCTGCCCTTCCTTGTTAGGACATTGTAAGGATACAGTTCCAAATTTTGAAAAGATCATGCTTTTGCAAGAACAGGCTGTAAATCTGTGTCCTCAGCTATATTTTTCTTCCATTGCTCCATGGCGTGAGCACACCGCTGTTAGCGGCTGCCCGTGCTAGGGCTGCTATGAGACGGTAGTGACTGCTTTGTACATCACATCATTGCTCCTGCCGAGTGATCCAACAGAAGATACTTAATGAGTAAAGGACACTGAAGAATTTGGCTTGGAGAGAAAAACTGTGGGTGAAGATCTGCTGGGGCTTTCTGGTAGGTTTTCAGGCTTACTGGGGCTTCTAAAAGAGATCAGATTCTTCCTCCTCTTCACCAGAAACAGCAATTTAAGGATTTCCCTGGTTCTGCTTTGCTTTTTGCTACCGGTTACTGGTCTAAATTGGGCTGGGTGAAGGACAGTGGCTGTACTTTTTTCTGCTCCTGATGGCTGGGATCGTTAAAAAGCCTGAACTGTACCATGGACTGGACCAGCCCTTCAGATGATAACCTGCTTTAGCACCAGCCTGTGACCCAAATTTATTGGGCTGCAGCTGGGAATCTTTCTCTTTGATCCATCTCTGCTATTAAACATCTTCAGATAAAGCCGCAGAGCTCATTTCTAGGAAAGGAAGCCAAACAACCTAAATCTTGGAGCTGAACAGCAGTGGGGAAACGATCTTCAAACTGCATCTCCTCACCAGCTTCAAAAGCAAAGCAGCTCATTTTAACACACTACACGGCACTTCAGCAATGATTAAAGTACCTTAAACGTGCACCTTCTTCATCATAGACCCGTCTGCTGACAGGGTGCCAAGTACAACAAACCCAATCAAAAGCATCATCCCTATCATGGATCTAATTGTCATTGTCTTGTTTCCTGAACAAGAAGAGCTGTAACAAAAATAGAGCCTGGAGAAACATGCACATCCTCGTACAGAAACAACCCCCTAAAAGCAAACTGAAAAGCCATAGAGGAGCCAGCCTGCAAGCTACAGACACAAAGTGCCGAGCGAAGGAGATAACTGGCTGGTGAACACTGGGAAATAATACCCTAAAATCCTTCTGAGCCCATTCATCACCCTGGCTTCAGTGATCATCTCAGCAATAAATTCCCTTATCATCCTATTGGAATTTGACATTAATGACCTGCCTGTTATTTCAGAGGGAGATGGACTGTAACTGGCRGGTAATTGGTAGGAAAAATTGCCGGGTATAGCAAAGGTCTGATACCATCAGAGTAGTTACACCACGAGAGAGGGAGATTAGGGAGCTCTGTTTACCACAAGGGGCTTATTCATCTTAAATAAATGCGTTAGCTGCCCAGAGCCTTCCTCTTACACCCTCATTCCCCTTCAGTGGCATATTAACATCAGCACTAACACAGCTTTTTCCCAGGGACGCTGGTATGAAGAACAGCAAAGACACCGCACAGCAGAAGCTGTTGTCAGTGCACAGGCGATTGTAAAAATGATTAAAAAGTTCTCTCCAAACTYCTGTGCGTTTATGCATTAATTTCTGAGTTGTCTCAGGAAAGACAACTGTAATTTCTTAATCATTCACATCACTCAGAATGCTTCTGCAAACACCTCTGCCCTGCAAAATTTTTCACAAGCAACTTCCCAAACTGCGGCTGGTTTAGGTTTTGTTTCTGTTTCTCTGCTGGATGACACAATAGGTTTATTAACATTTTTCCTTGCACCTGCAGGTCAAYTTCCAGTGTGTTCTGCCTAAATTATAGAGCCCATGTTTGCGGGGGAGCCTGCAGCYTTAACCAAAAATAGGACTTCTCTAGTGTGTGTTAGGGGAGAGCTAGAAGCAAATCCAGAGGTAAAATCCTGGCTCTGCTGCAATGAATGATAGTTTTGCCTTGACTTGATGGGTCTATGCCTCTCTCAAAGGTTTCCTGGTCCTACCTTCCACTTCCCAGCTAACAGGACCAGCAACAGAGTCAGAACAGCGGTTTTTTTTTTGGTGAGCACACCTGCTTTTTAAATTAGCTCCCTGGAGTATTCGCAAAAACAAAGCTGCAAGGCACGGCCACAGAAGGACTGAATTTGCTACAGAAATACCGGCACGTATTCATAATAAAACATCTGCACTATTTGCCCAGCTCTGACTGTAACTTCTCGTCATGTCCTGCACCTTTCTGGGAAGAAAGAATTGTTGATGGTGGTGGCAAAATTGCTTCACCGGAGCCAAAGGGGCTTTTGCAATCACTTTCACCGGAGGGCTGCTTTTAACCCTATGTATTCCCCATCTCTCTGTACCACCCTATGGGCTCCCTACCTCTGTAGGCAGTGATGGAGGAGAAGAAATGCTCCTTTTCCATGCAAATACTGGGCTTGGAGCAGAGATGGAGCATCAGACACCTAAAGAGGGAGCTTGGAGGGATGGATGGAAATTTTGAGCTTGGTGTTGGTAGCATCTGAGACAGGAGGCTGCAACAGCCCTGGAACCGCAGCACGCTGCCTCGGCGCCGAACCGTCCCCTCCGATGGCTTTAACAGCGACCGGGAGTCAATTCCCACGTCTCTGGAGCCAGSGAGAGGGGAAGGCGCAGGTAACAAGCTATGGCCGTGCCTCTCCTGGAGACGACCAAACTAGAAACCCTGAGGTTGGATTTCTTCCCTGTAGCCGCGTAAAAAAGCTGTTAACTGCCACGGCAGGAACTGAGCCTGTGAATCCCAGCTCGCTGCACTCCTTTTCACGGGAGGCTCTTCGTGCAAAAAAGCATCAGCAGAATGAATTACATGCCGTTGTAGTGGCCGCATTCCCACGTGCTCCTTGTGCTCTTCCACTTGACTCACCAATAAAGAAGCCAAGATATTTTGTAGAGGCTGTTTTGAAAACACTCTAATCGATTTAATTCATAGCCAGAGCCCTTCCAGTCCACTTGCTGGGCTGGAACGTGTTTAATCCCTGGTTGCCCTGGGTCGATGGAGATGGTGTCCTCCAGCCCATTCCCTCCTGGCTGAGGCACCACGCCTGGGGAATGGGTGTTCGCTGCTGGTCTTCGAGGCCATGCACAAGAATGAAAACATTGGCAACAGCCTGAAACAAGCTTCAATATCTTCTTGCCTGGTTGAAAGGCACATTGTTTACCGCAGACAAATTGGAGATGCACACGYCGCGAGAGTCCAGTGAGTTCATAAAATAAAACCCTGAATAATTGCAATACAATATCCCTGCAAGGTTCTCTTATCTTGACTTTTCCCCTTTCTTTCTCTCTCCCTTTCCCCCCCACATCTTGGATTAATCACTACCAGACCAGGAACCTTCAAACAGATTTGTTTGGAGACTTGGCGTGAGCTCATGGTAGCTGGAAGCCTTCTTGCTTTCCCTATGAAAAACAGAGCCCATTTGGAGGGGAAGGAGAGCTCCAGCGCTGAAGTCAGAACCTAAACAGCATACGTTGCAAACAAGAGGAGAAGTAGAAAGCTGCCTAAAACACCTCTGGCCCCTTCCCTGCACACCTACAGCAGAACCGCTTTCCCTTCGGCTTGTGGCGGCTGAGTTGCAAACGCTGCAGGGACGAACCCAGCAGCCGCCTGCGGTTTGCTCTTCGCATGTTTGCGAGGCGGCTTCCAAACTAAGTTTGAAGGCTGTCAATCTTGTCTCAAACAGCCACGGGCAATGACGTGTCAGTCTGCGGGAAAGCCTGGGGGGYTCATCTGCACCGAACGCCTGCTTTGGCAGCGCTCCCCCACCCCCCTGCCTGGCTTCTTGCCCGCAGCGATGCACCCGTGATGGAAAACGGGGCGTCGTGGGGTGGGCTCCTTGGGATCTGCAGCAGAAATAGGTTGAGGGGTTCATGAAAGCTGGTGGGACAGATCCCCCAAGGGCTGCTGTGGTCTGGAGCAGCCGGGCAGCCCCCCCCAGCCCTGAATAAATGCTCTCTGATGCCCGGAGCCAAAAGGCAGCTGGGGCTATGCTTTGGGATGGGGGTCGCACTCGCGGCTGTGCCCTGGGGAGCAAAACCCTGCCAAAAGGCAGGACCCCGTGGTGCAGAATGAGGGGGGTCGCTTTTTGAAGGAGGGGAAGGGCCTTTCTGCTCAGCCCGGAGGGAAGAGCCGTGGAAACTGAGGATTTAATGTCTGCCTCAGCTGGAAATTACAGCAAGAGGCAAAACCAATGGAAAGCCCCCCAAAAACACAAGAGTCCCATCCCGAGGCACTGTCCCCCTAACCAGAGGCAGGGACGGAGCCTGGGAAGGAAATATGTCGGCCATATGAGCTTGTGAGTCATCCTGGCTGTGAACAACACACCAGTCAAGAGTTGGCTAACGTGTACATCAGGACATATACATATATATATGTTCTTCTTCTGATTCTTTCTCTTCACCTTTCTGTCCCAGAAAACATCCAAGCTGCTAACACTCTGAGGAGGATGATGCAGCAAAAATAAATGTTTTAGCAAGAAACAGAGAAATGAGATTTGCATATGTTTTTCTGGGAAAAATATCAAGTTTTCCCTGTTAGAAAACTAATGTGYTGGAAACAGGCTTGTAAAACTCGAAGCCTGACTCAAGCCCTGATTTGTCACGGGACCGTTACCTATGCTTGTTGTTAATGAGGACTCCTCAACCCTCTGTCCAAAAGGAAAGATTGCTGTTGATATTTTATCAATGGATTTATGGAAAAGCAAATCCTGGTCAGGGAAGTGATCAGAGAAGCTTTCTCTGAGTCAGCAGCGGGTGAGGAAAGTTTGTGGAATACGGAATTATCCTCTGCTTGCTGCAGAGCTGTTCCCAAGGAGATTGGGAGTACAGTGATAAATGAATTTCAGAAAGCCTGGRGGTTCAGCTTGGCTAAGGGGAAAAATGCTGGTGTCTATCCGAACACTGCAAACCTGATTTTCTGCTTATATGCCTGATTATAAATCAGCACTAAATGTGCTTATGTTGACATGCCAAGTTTTCCCTTGGATGTCGTTCTATAGGCACAAGCTCCTTCGACCACAGGTGATTAGATTTGATGAAGAAACCACCGAGCAAGGTGCTTTGGGGGGTATCAGCGGGAGATCCTGTCCGATCAGCACAGCGCTGCCTTTTGCCCTTCGATGCTCTGACTGCTCTGCGGAGGCAGAAGGGAGATGCCAGCAAGACTGCGACCCAGCGGAGACCCGGCCGGTGGGAATCCTCTGTCTGCAAAGCTCCTCGAGTCTGTAAAACTGGGTTGGAAATCTCTTAAGAGGTTTTTGATTAATGTAAATTCCATTTTTTGCAGCAAAGTAAAGCTTTGGTTTATATTCATGTCCCCTTGAGGCTTATTCAGTCTGAGGTTTCCTTGCTAAGAAATATGCACAGCTCTTCTTTCTGCTTTCATTTAAGCAGGACAGAAAGCATCCCAGTGCCTGTATTTCCGAAGAAGCCAAGGCCTGAGCCGGCAAACCCGAGCCACCAAAACACAACCTAAGCCATGAGAAGAACAAGGCAAGCACTCCAGGCAGGCTTCTGCAAACTGCAGGAAAGGAGTCACTTGGAAACTGGGGCAAAAGTTGAAACAGGATTTAATTTTATCGGAATTGATTCATCTGTCCCTAATTAGTAATAGCTTCCCAGCGCATGACGTAAGAACATGCAGAGGGCTTTTTAATGAATAACCCTCAGCTAAGATAAAATATAGCCATTCTCAGATAGTTCTTTTTATATGTCAATAGAGATTTGTGCAGTAAAAGATGAAAAATAGATGAGATCCCAGTCACACATGTTGAAGACTAAAATCTTTTAGAGTACGGATCCTGTCTTCTTACCAATTCATTGTAGAAAAACCAGTAAGTTTTGCATACCCCCTGGTTTAATATCTGTATTTACTTTTACTGATAGAAGACCCTTAAGCTCCCAAAACTGCACAACGCATGATGCTGTACAGAGGGATAATGCATAAAAACTTGCCCAGACACCGAAGTGCTGCCTATGATTGTTCTGAAAGTCCCAAATCCGGCTGGCAAAAAATGGTCATGTTTAATGGCACTTCAACAAAAATGAAGTGACTAGTAGTTAAATTAAAAATCCATATTGTCCAATTTTTCATGGCAACAATGTGAAACTGGGCCACGGGCTGATCTCGCTCACCTCATAATGCACAGTCCTTCCCTCTTCCATATCATTCCTTTGCTCCTAGTCATACCTCCTTGTACCATCCCACATATTTCATCTCAGGCCTCTGTGCTCAGACCCTTGAAATCCTTCCAGGCTGCTATCATGTCCACTTCTCGAACTCACCTCTCCGAGCCAAGCTATACATCCAGGCTCTAATCCTTCCCCCTAAACTAATCCCTCCGGGACCCTGACCATTTTCTGATATTTCCATGAGCTGTGCAACTCCTTGCGGGTTCAATTCTCCTCTCCTAACATCAATAAAAGCCCAGAGGCTTACACCAGGGTGAGAGGAGAATCAGGTTTCTGGGTTTGTTTTATAACCGGAGCGAAAAACGAAGCTGGGGGATGCTGTACATGGTCCTCACCGAGCGGTGAAGAACCAGGGCAGGACACGTTGAGCAGATGGTGACTCTGGACTGCAGATGAGCACTAAATTACTGTGTTCAAATCACATCTTTGATACACTTCCAGCTTTTATCAGATGGTTCCACTCAATGTTTGGCACAGCTGATGCGAAGGGAAGGCCAGGAGAGCAATCAAACAGCACGAGCAGCTGAAGCAGCCCAGCGCAGAAGGGCCCCGTCCCCGGGGTGCTCTGGCTGTCACAGTCCTTCCCCACCTCCCGGGCAGCGGCACGCCGAAATGGGGACTTCCTTGACTGCTCCCACTCTTCCAGCACCTGCAGAGCTTTAATATTTACCCCTACATGCAAAAAAAATCCCGGCACCCCACGGGCTACACAGCCTCTGTTCCCTCCTGCCACATCACTTCACATTGCAAGCAGCTCACCCAGGTGATGCGATTGTAAGTGAAAATATTTGGGAGGATTGATAGCATGTGAGWGATTTCTCAGAGTTAAAAGACTCTCTTCCTCGGGTTTTGGCTTTGGATGACCCGTGCTCCTAATGCACTCTTCACTTAATTCACCCCTGCCAGTGCAAATGCTCTTATTTATGAGGTCAGTAATCACTTTCTATCAACACGCTCTGAAAATCTGCTCCTTCCGCAAAACATTCCTTCAAGTAAATCCTTCCCCATGAACATTCTCAGTACGAGCCGAGTCCAGGGCCTGCTCAGGGCATAGGAGAGGACTTTCAAAGGACTCCCACTGAGTTCAATTGGCTCAGACCCCAAGTGAACACACATCCACACCCACAAAGCTCTGTTATAAATGGCCTCATACAAGCTCACAAGAAGGAAACCAAACCTTTCCCAAAGTCCTTCGGAGGGTCCGTGGTTATTTCGCCATCCTTTTACTGCACATGGACCACAGGGTTTTACCTCTCAGGAGGAATCTCAGGCAGCACCACAAAGCACACAGCTGAAGGGCTGTGCTAATTTAAAGTCCTTTCAGAACACAGAGTTTGGTGTCTTTTTTCTTCCTTAAATTAAAAGCCAGAAAAATATCTAGAAATGTCTGTGCAGGAGAATCAATCACATACAAAGGAACCTTCTGGGTCCCATGAAAGAGCCCGTGTTTTCAGCCTTGGCAGTTTATTCTTCCCTCTTTTGGGAGGCAGCACAGATATGTTTTCCATCTGAAATATCCCAGCGGTCTCGCAGCTCAYGCTGAGCCCTCAGAAGTAAATGAGCCACTTTTCCCAGCAGCAATCCCAGCTACAATTAAGAAATGGGTTTTTTTTTCAGCATACCCAGACTGGCACTTGGTTCAAGCCATAGGAAAGCAGAGGCACTGAGTCCACGCCAGAGCARTACCAACAAATATATAACATACAAACATCTTTAGCTCAGAGTTTTCTGCTCCGTATCTCTCAGCTGCTTCACAGGCCAACTACAGCTCTTTATCGGTGTCATTTACTCAGCTGTCAAGTGRGTTTTTTATCCTAAAGCTCCGCAGTGGGGAAATAGGAACCTGCAATGAACTTGCCTCAAATTGAAACAGATATTTAACTAGAATAAACCAGTGGCTGGACTGAATAAACACTGCAGGCACTTTGGAAAGAATGTTAAATTGACATAAGATCTGTTGGGTGAGTTCAAGAAATGGGAGACTTTATGCTGAAGTCATAAATCTTCTGGGTTAAAAAGGGGATACTGCTGAGCTCCGCACCTTGGTGCCTCGCTGGGAGAGAGCAACGCAGGAGGTTTGCCGTCCCAGAGGCTGCAGAGCTGTTGGTACGGGCAGTTAGACTTCTTTCCCATCACAGCTGCTGAGGAGCGTGGACTTCATCTCCAGTGCTCTCTTCTGCAACCCCTGCAGCTCACCGAAGCCTCTGGCAGAGGGTCCTGTCCGCTGGCTGTGTGAACCTGGGTGTTTCATGGGGAGCTCAGTCTTTGCTGCTAAGYCCCGATACACGAATGTCTTGAAGGACAGTGAAGCCCAGGGTCYCTGGGCCAACAATATTTGCTCCAGCTGGGACAGTCCCAAATGCTGTTGAGGGCCAAGGCAGCGATGAAACCCAGTGGCTTTTCTGGTGGGGCTGTCGCAGGGCAGCGAAGCTGCTACAGCCCTTGCTGTGTTTGGAAACCACAGTGCCCTCGTATGACCCTGACACGCTCTCGCCTGTCTCTGCTCTCCTTTTCCTCTGAAACGCAAGGACGGATGAAAGGGTGGATCTGTGCTCTCTTGGTCTTGGCTCCTGATCTCTTCCGAGCAGCCCTGTTGATCTGAGGGGCAAGTCGGAGCACGTTTCCTCCAGGCTCGCTGCTGCCGGCAGCCCCGGGAGGTGTGAATCGCCTGCTGAGCTCTGCACCGGGCACCCAACCAATTCCCCACACCTCTGAGACCAGACTCGAAATGCTGCCAGCCCCCGGTAACGTTCGGGGCAATGACAGTCTGCTGTGACATGGGTGGTTATTGTCACTGCGCAGCAGCAGCCGGGCACAAAATACACGTGGGCTGGGAAGGAGCTGTTGGTTTTGKTTTTTTTTTAAAGAAAACTGCACTTATTAAAGACATGCTTTCAAAAACTGAATATCACAGGAGACCATGACWCTAATCTGCCCGTGATGGATCGCCTGGGCTGACAGGACCTGTGGCCTTTGCTCGGCCAGACCTGACGGCCAAATGCTTTGGGAAGGTTTGGATATGACTGCAGTTCTGCCTCCATCTGCAAACCCTGTGTCTTGAGAAAGTAGATCACGTTTCCTGGGGAGTGGGCTGATCTCAGCAAAATGCATGCCACGTCCCTCCACGGTACCTGCAGGGTGGACTAAGCAGTGGTCCACGGGGTGAGAGCTCACCCTGGTAAGTCAGCCTGTGCTAAAGAATCACAGATGTTTAATATTTCTGGTCCCTGCTCCAAGGAGAGGGAGAGAGGAGCTGCAGAGAGTACAGCAATATTTTTTCAATACATTCCATATGTTTCCTCCATAAGTCAAGATTAAACAGCGGTGCTGGTCGGAATAGAAATAAGCCTGCCGGCTGTTCTGCTGCCTTTGGAGGAAGAATGAGCCCTAGCACAGGCTCTGACCTGACTCGAGAATACATTTCCATGGGGACAAGTGGACTTGTCATTCACGCTGTCACCGCTCTCGCTGGTGCTATTGCCTTTGCAAGAAGGACTAGTCAGCCCTGGCCCCACCTGCCTGGTTGGAAAACTCTGARTTTTGGCGCAGCAGCTCCGAGTTCTCACGTTGTCCTTGTCCTGCAGCCACGGTGTGGCATGCCACGGTGTGGCATTCCCAAGGCAATACGTGACGTCCTTCGGATCCCCCAGCTCCAGGCCACCGCAGCCCAGTGTGCAAACACAGACGTGGCACAAGGCTCCCAGCTCACGCCTCGGCACCCACAGCCAGCCGCCTCGAGCCCTCGGTTATCACCCCTCCCACAAGCGCACACAAGGGCTGCAAATTACTTTATTTCTATTTTTTTTTTTTTTTCCCCTGGTCTTCTCACTCCAGCAGCAGCATTTCAGTCTTGTCACTGTCACCACTCCGGTTGCTTAGCTCCAGACACTGCAAAAGCCATTGCTGAAGGTGGCAGGTCTGCAGGGAGGGGGGGAAACCCAGCATCCACCAAGGGAAGGAATTTGCTCTCTCCTGAAGGGCACACTCAGTATAATTATGCCAGCCAAATGTGCACAGAAGTCCTCAGTAATTGCCACGGTAATCATTTCACACGTGTGGGATTTTTTAGGCTAAAGTATAATTACAGCTAATTGCTGTTTGATTTTGATCCTGTTTATATACCCATTAAAGGAATTGTTGAAATGCTAAAAGACTTTCTTCTTCCTTTTTTCTTCTCCTCTTTTTCTTAAATCATCCTGGAAAAAAAAAGGGATCATGTTGCAACACTCGGAGTTCATGAATGGCCATCARCTCTCCAATGATCGTACAACAAAGAGCCACGTTAAGCCGGCAAGAGCCCGATGTTTTCCCAGTGTTGGGAACTGACAGTCCTTGAATTTGCAGAACTAACGAGAATTTGCAAAGATCTTGGCTGTTTCTTAATGAAATCCTTCYGGGCAAGAGGCTGAGTCTGAATTCACGTGGGGAAATGGGAGGATCTGCGCTGTTTGTTGCAAGCAGGAGAAAAGGTGTTCTCAACCAGCTGTTTTGGTGATAGAAATAAATTACATTTCTGCTGCGTGCTCCCCGTGGGAAACTGGCCCAGGTGAACAGTGTAGACAAAAATACCGCTGATGGCCTTTGTTTTCAGAAGGACTCAGTGTTGTGAAGTGTCTCCTATTTTTTCTCTCCCTGTCCTGCATTGATTTTACATTTTGCCCACCTGCCAGAGCCAGCAGAGAGAGAACTGAAGCTGGCGGGGCTCAGTGCAGGTCCAGGGATTCACCGGGAGCTTCTCTTGGCATGGCTGGTGCCGGTATCATCACTGATTATTTTTTCTCAGCACTGGTTTTTAACACAGTTGTCCCAGGGCACAGCTTGGAGAGAATTAAATATCAGGTGTGCTCAAAATGTGGGGAGTTATGTTCTCATGGCCTGCACTGGGGCCAGATAATTCCCTTATCAATTCATCAAAAAAAAAAATCTATCTTTCAGCCATCCTTCAGGATGGCTTTTGCAGGTTTTATTTTTCTATTGGAAAATTGGCTTTATGTTAAGGTGCTGAGCAGGTTTTGGGAAAAGGAACAGAAGGAGTCAGTTTGCCTGTCCTGGGAGAATCCCCCATCCCCGTCCCCATTTGGAATGAAAAACTGGAACTGGGAACGATGCTAAAAGGTGAAAGTATTATTTACTGAAATGTTTTAGGTTCATTCAGCATTTGTCAAATAAAAATCACACAAAACACGTGCACAAACAAAACTCTTACTGGGCTCTACTATTTCAGCAGTCATTTTTCCAGGAGCTTCTCCCTTACCGCGTGCTTCTCCGGGGGCCGGAGCACTTGGCAGAAGCTTGTGGACATGAGGTGGGCGATGCTCGGTAGAAAAGCTGCTGAAAGAAGGGCTGGAGAGGGACTTTTACCACTCCTTTAAACACATCCTGGAAGAGGTGCCAGGGGAGCATCTCACCAGGCGCTCCTACCTCACCGAAATGCAATGTTCCTCTGGAGGAAGGAGAGGCGGCGGCTCATAAGGCTRTAATATTCTCATTCCTGAGCATTGTATCCTTCAGAGGGGACCGGGACCACATGAAAACAGTCTTGACTGTGGTGAGCCACAAGCGATCGCTCCAGCCCCTCATCAGTCGCACGCAAAATTCAGAGCAGGGAGCGATCACATAAAACGCAGGATTACATTGCTGAGGGACTGGATGGAAAGAGCAGGCTGGTGCCATCACAGGCCTTTGCCTTGGAAAATGGGGAACTTCTTTGCTCTATTTTTTTCCCWTTTTTTTCTTTGCCCTTTCTATTTGGCTTCTGCCTCTGCTCCGAGAAGCCAAATTAGCTCATGGTCTGAGGCTCCAGAGCTGAACATAAGCAGAAGCAAGATGACATTGGCTTGAAATAGAGGCAGAAATAGAGCTGTTTACCATCCTGTTTCACTTTGACACYTCGAGAAAGCAGGAAACAATTTCAGGGCATGGGCACTCACACAACAGCCACCGAAAGCACATCTGTAAGCACGACTGTTTCCCATGCAGCAGATGCTTTATGGCTGCTGCTTATCTCCRCTCCCAAATGCTGCGGGCGAGGACGTCACCTGCTTCAGTTCGGATGTCCCACCGCATCCACTGGATGTTAATGAGATGATTTCCAAGGGGCTACATGGCTTTCCCTGACCAGAAGATGGGAGCCTAAATCTCAGCTAGGAATCTCTCACTGATGCACAATTCGTTCAGGGAATACAAAACAGACATTGAAAAACACAGTATCCCAGCTGGCTGCTTATCCCTAATTAAGATGCCTTTGAGCTGGTGACTGCATCTGAAAGCTCCTGCCCCTCTCGGCACCAGAGCCTGCACGGATATGTGGTGTATTTTTAACCAGGCTCTTCTGAGGAGGATAATGATACGGTGGTGCCTTCTCCCTGCAATTTTCTAAAGGCTCTGTGTTTGGAAGATGATTTCAGCCATGGTGCTTACATGCTAAATAGCAGGCGGAAGAAGAATGAGCTCTTGATTAAAATACGTCTAGACAGCCTTCTGTATTTTTAGGTCCTGATTTAGAGGACCTAGGTATGGARGGATTTACTTCATTTCCAAAATCTCATCTGTTGTTTCTGATGATGGTAGGACAGTTCTCATGGTCAGCCCTCAATTTTATCAGCAGTCTCAGGATATTTGGTGTTTTCCTGGTGGCCCCAACAGCTATGGAAGCATAACTGCTTCCTTTTCCATAAAAATAGGAAATTTTCATCCTTAATGATCCCAGRGCAAATGAGATCTGTAATGGTTGAAGTTTGGGGTGGGGAGGGAAGTGGAACAAAACTGCTATTAAATGGGAGATTTTGAGCCATCTCATGACTGTTGAAGGCTTGGGGYTGCTATGCCTATGGAGGAGACCCTTCTAGCTTTCAGACCGCTTGCGTAGCTTAAAACTCCCGGTCCTGAGTCCAGGACTGCCAACGGCCTGCAGAGTTTCTTTACCCGGCATCCWCCAAACCCTCTGGAGGGAAACGCTGTCATGCAGGAATGACTGCCCCGGGGGACTCGATGTGGCAACCGAGTCTTTCCATCTGAAGATCAGCTTGTTCGAATTCAAGCCCTGTTGGCAGCATCCTAAGGTTACAGCAAGTTTGCTGCCGGGCYGGGAGCTGCTGCCGGCAGGACGCGTTTTCTAATGGTGCGAACAGGCTCAACCTAAGAGCAATTTGCTCTGCCTGTAGAAAAGCATCAGGATCCCAATCAGCTGTGCTCCAGGTAGCTGTGACAGCACAAAACCCACCCTGATTAGTGGAGGCATCGGGTTCACATATACTCCACTGCAATTATGGCTGGCACTCAGCTTGATTTGGAAATCAAGTTACCTAATAGCCCTATTATTTAAACTTCTTGAACAGACCAGAATTTTAGCCTGCAGTTTCCGTCCACCAGCGTTGGTCCGACAATCAGCTTGAGTGKTTTTAACATTTGCACCACTCAGCCGTGTGTTTGGTTACAAAGACCTGAGGCAGTAGGAACTCACCGTCAGACGCAACTTGACTGAAGAACTCTACAATTATCGGCCTCTTGAATGCAGACACAGTCAACAGCCAGGGTTAATTTTGCTGGGAAAGAGGAGCTGAAGCTCTTCGGACTCCACTAAGAACAAAAGTGACATTTGGGTGTATTTTGCAGAGATCTAGAGAAAACAGGCTCTGGAGTGTTTGGGTACAAAATTACTTCTGCCGAAATCTATTTCTGCTGCAGAAGAACCTGATTCTGCGAGGCACGGAGCTGGTGGGGGCTGGACAGCTTGCTCAGCACTGCAGAAAGCAGGTTTCCAAATGACCACTCTCTGATCTAGTGAACTCAACAAAGGAAAAGGAAGGGAGACACTAACTGAGGTATAATTAAGTTTAAAATAATCGATTAATTAAATGAATGAAAGGAGAAAATCAGAGGAGCTTTTTGGTCCTGGCAGAGGAGCTGATTTGCAATTGCTCCCATGACCAGTAGCATTAAAAAGATGACAGGATAAGAAAAATGAGAACTTCTGTGTCTTTTAAAATCCTCTGTTCTGTTGGGCTTAATGGCTCTTTCTTTTCAAGAAATGCTTCATCCTATGAATATGTAACCAGCATCAAGAGGAGGATGGCATTGCACATCTGGAATAATGCTTCATGACAGCTCTGTGGAGGTGGTGGGACTTGAAAAAAGTTAATGAGAAACACAAGCTTGCAAGAAGTGGGTGGGAAAAAGGGTTAGAGATACAGCAAAGTGGTTTGCATCCAGATTGCAGGAACATTTAATGACTCAGTGTGTGCTGATTTTTGAGCTAGAGATGTTGTCAACTCCTTAATGATTTCTCCATCCATGGGCCCATTAAGATGGGTTTAATGTACTTAAGACGTGAGTCACTATTCCAGCCCTTACAAGGCAGAGAAACCCAGGGGAAAAGATGAAATGGGTCCTTATTATGCCTGTGATGACTAACYCCAGGAACTCTCTAACTGTGTCATCTCAAGGGTATCATTCAAAACCAGTATGGGAACCCTCCCAGTGCCACACCACGATGGTGGCTGGGCAGCCTGCGCCACAAGGCGAGGTTTATTTTTGGATCTGGGTCTCGCTTTCGAGGGCCATGATCCCTGCTCCCACCGCCTGTCAGCATCCTAGGCTTCTTCCAGCCTGGGACCATCCTGGTTCCTTGGATGAGAGCTCATTTCAAAGGCAGACAGGGCTCCCCACAGCTATTGTCCTGTGGCTGTCTGCATATTTCAGCCCTTCACTATCCCTGCTCCCAGCAAGCATCTGATCAGAAGCTCTGAACTTCATCTGAAAGCACATAAATTAAACTTTGAACTAAATAAAAAGACCCTCCCCTCCAACCTTTACTGAAATACTCTTTAAAAACAAATCCTTATATATTCTAAACTCAAAACCATCTGGATTTCCAAGCCTCAGGAAATTACAACTCCCATTCTGGAAATAAAATGCATGTTTGTCCATATATCACATTAATTAAACCCCATAATATGGAAAGAGGCCGGTAAAATGCTTTCCTGATGGCTGGCAGATTTGCATAGCAATTTATCATATCACCCATTGCTACTGCTATTATTATTATTATTATTATTATTATTATTTCCTTCATGTCAGTTGTGTGTAGAAAGATAGTGTGTTCTTTGCTGGTCAAGAGAGAAAAGTACCTGGTCTCACAGTGATCTGCTTATTATTTCTATGCCCTGTCTTGCACTGGGGAATCCCAAAGGCTCGTAGACATGCTGTCTTATTGATTGTATCATGTGATTTTAGCAGGGAAGACATTTAAAATTGGATGATGACACTGGTAATTTATAAAAACAAGCTATGACAGACTGAAGAAGACAGCAGATCTCTCTTCCAGTCTGCTACTGGAAGGACTGTGGTTATATCCCCCCACTTCTGTCTCAAGAACAACTTCCCATCTGCCTCTCTTAAGCAGTGGATGGGGAAAGCCCTCAGAGATGGAGTCTACTCAGTGCCACCATTCCCGCAGCTCCTGGCCCGTGTGCGGCATGGTAGGAAATGCCACATCAGAAACATTCCAGCTACTGGGGAAAACAATTTGGGGACTGGGAAAACTGCAGACTTCAGTTGTTCTTCGTGGGTTTTGCATTTTTTCCTAGTGAGGTACAGTGCACGGAAAACCATGGTACACTATGTGGTCAGCGTTTTTACCATAAACAGAGCAGTTGCACATTGTTAAATTATTATTAGCTTAGCTACCACTGGGAAGGTTGCCTTAGCCTCCTCCAACAGGACTAAAACAAACGTCCATTGGTTGCACAAGCTCTTGACTAGTCATGTGTGAGCATCAAYGCATGGCACTCCCATAACGTGCACTATCTCCCATCTGCCCTCCCAGACACTGACCCTTCTTCCCCCCCAGGCAGAGGAAAGAAGTCCGAGCGGGCATGCCTCGTCCCAGGAAATTATTTGCAAAGAGATGGGTTGAACTTGTGGATTCTGAGCAGAGTCCAAATCGTCTCAGACTTCAATACATGCCTTCATTCCCCAGTTGTGTCAGCCCATTCTAAGTTGAAGAAGTCACTGCCAAAGGAAATCTGGACCCAAATTTTGAATTCCAAACTCTGAAGTTGGCAATATTTGTATTAAGAAATATGACAAAATTAGGGAAGTTTTTCATGGCTAATTTTTTCTGCCTGGATACAGCTCATGCCATTCAGTGATGCCAACATCAACACCAATTTTGTGAAAGATTTTTATGACATTTTGCTGTGCCTATGCCACAGGAAAAAGGCATTACTTTATCAGGAATGGTCTGTAGAAAGAGCACACATAGCAAATCCAACTTCTCATCCTCATCCAAGGGGCATCCATCAAAATAAATTTTGGCCTGGAAGCAGCTGTGAGTCTCAGCCTGAACCTGGAGTGACCATCCCGCTGCTGGGGGAGGAGGATTTCAGCCTTCGAAGTCCTGCCGAACGGAGACTGCCAAGAAACGTGGCAGTCTGCAGCGGTAATCTCCCTGCCGTGAAGATCTGCCACGGGGACAGCTGGTAGCAGTGTGTTCGGTCACCGGTAATTGCCACTGGATGGGAACGTGTCCTGTATCCCAGCACCACTTCACTGACCCCCTCCTCAGCCCGTGCAAGGATTTCGGGGCTTCGACTCCCTCGGCAGCCCAGGCAGGCTTCATTCTCTGCAATTAACAGCTACATTATTGTCGGCCAAGTAACTGTATATTCCATATGTGAAGTGCAGGAGATCTTGTGACAGCTACCTCGTCTCACAAAGCAGGGGATGTTGAGCGAGACAAAACATTCCATTCCCTCTCCTCCCCTGTTGAAATAAATGTCATATACTCTGATCAGCCTCTGTGTACATGCACGCAGCCAGCAGGAGAAAATCAAACATCAAAAGGAAAAAAAAAAAAACCCCTAACAGGATATTGACATCAATCGCAGTTCTGTGAATAGAGATGAAATGTAAAATTGAGTCGCAATCCGGCTGATAGAAGTTAAAGACGCCGTTAACCCTTGAGCAGATCTGCTGCTGACATGAAAGGGAGGAGAGCTGTTAAGGCTCAGGGCTGCTTGTTCTCACATGGGCACCTGGGCTGTGTTTTTCTCAGAAATCTGGAGGGAATTTGGCACCCAAATTCCTTGGAAAGTTAGACACGTAATGCCATAGGTTCCTTGGAAATTGCCACTTCTCTTTAATCACTGCTACAGATCCAACATGTCAACGGGGAGAAAACCAGTTTTCTTCATCTTCCTCTCRCCATAATTTTTCCATTGCTTCTTTCCTAGTGGAAAGAACCATCTGTTCCAGTGATGAGGCAAAAAAGGGATGACAAAGGAGAAAGGCAGAAAAGATGCAGGGCAAAATTTTCTGCCAGGATTTTTAGTTTGGGATGAGAAATAAAAAAAAGCACTAGAAGAAGTTCCCAATGGAAAATTCCTAGCAGCTTTAATGTCACAACCTCTGACCTTTGGCTACTTCAACCAAAAAGCTCCTGCAGACACCCTGACGTGTTCCCAGCACTGTGGTCTGGGCACCGGGTCTGGATTAATCCACCCTTGCAGAAAAAGCTCAAATTGGGAAATCAGACCCCGAATCCTGTTCTGGAGAGTCAGCAATCCAACTCCGCTCCCACTGCTCGGACACCCCAACTACAACCCCTACCCRAAGACCCTGCCCTGACGGGACATGGCCCCTAACTGCAACCTGAAATGCATGATGTTCATATGTATCCTTAGAAAACTCCATTTATTTTCTTACCATTTTTAAATTTGTTTACTTTAAGAAGTAATCAGGCGTAGAGTTTGTATTAAGAACTGACTTTTCTTGCACATTTTTATCTGACAGAACACGGATTTATTTCTGTAGTGAAGAAACAGCAAAGTAACTTGTAAAGGCACACTGTAATTCCATCTATTTGAAGTTGTTTCTAGCTCTCTAGCAACCCCAGATAACTTAAGAAGTTGCAAGTTCAGAGGGGATTTTTATCTTCCTGCCTGGAAAAGCATCGCCTTGACTTTATCGGTGGAATCTCAACACAAGGCTGTTGCTTAAATAACAGGAAGCGAGAGCGGTTGCCCCGGGTCCAAGTTTGCCCCAGGATTTGGGATGAAAGCCTGGCTGTCTGGCGGGGAACCCCTCT
This sequence comes from Oceanodroma leucorhoa, assembly GCA_030449065.1. NCBI lineage: Eukaryota > Metazoa > Chordata > Aves > Procellariiformes > Oceanodroma > Oceanodroma leucorhoa. The sequence goes on along the minus strand of JASVER010000075.1, from coordinate 4,157,535 downwards.
CCCCAGAGCAGATCCAATCCATCCCACTGGCTTTTCTCCCATGGATGACTCTGGGAGAGACTCACAACATCCCCACCACTTCAGGGGACCTTGGCACCAAGCGTAAAGCAAAGCCTTGATGGAAGAAAGCAGAATAACTCCCTGCTGAGGTTTCCTGGACCACGGCAGGGTGAGCAGGTCCCATCCCTGACACAGGCAGACACATCCCCACCAGGACTTGGGTTTGACTCTCAATTGCTCYGCTCAGACGATGCCAGTTGTTAACCAGCACCATGTGCTTGGCCTGAGCTGACCCAGCCGGTACCTGGAAGCAATGAAGCAAAGAGGCCACGAAGGCAAAGGGCTGGTTATTTAACGTGTTTCAAACCCCTGAGCGATGCACCCGGCAGGCCCGTGGTGTTGTGCATTCGGGARGGGGAAGGTAATTTGCACCATCACCCCGAGTGCCAGCGCTCCGCAGGTCCCGGGGTGCCGGTGCCTGGAGCTCCCRGGGCCACCACCGCAGGAGCTGAACCTCTGGTCCCCTGTGCTGCATGCGTAGGTGCCTTCAGGGTTTGCTGCTGCTTAACATCAGGTTTTCAACTCGCATTTCTTCTCCTGTTTTATAGAAGCAGCCTTAATTATTCCCTATTGCAGCAGGATTAGGACAAAGTTGATTAGCTGCAGGTTTTCCTGCATATGAGCTCAGGCAGAATGCAATTCCTACCCGTGCGATGCTGCAGACCTGGGCCTTAGCAACCATTACAGTCGGGTTTGATTTGAACTTCGTTAGAGACAGACTTTTTGGGACAAAACGTGCGTGTCCCSTGCCAGGAGGGGCAGGCAGGAGGCTGCGGGTGCTCAGCTCCGAGCAGGATCAAGCGAGGGGTACGTTACCAGCCCGGCTCTGCCTTTCGGACCTGCGATCCCGGCCATGCGGTATATCACAAAGGCGATGACACAGGACATATGGAGCTGTGTGTTTCAACATACATTTTCAAAAAGCTATTTCATACATTCCTTCGCACCRAGTAACGCTTTGGAAAGGATCCAGGCTTGGGGATGTTTCTATAAACACATCATCTCTTGCTGCTTTTCTACCTCTTTTGCTGTGAACTGAAGGATATGGTGTTTCCCTCTCTTGCTGTGGAAACCTTGGATGTCACTTAAGATCTTGCTGGTCCATTAAAGCACAATCTTTCATTCTTACTCAACTTTCAAGTCAGTGTAGTCCACGTCAGAAAACCTCACAGTCTGTGGCGCTTCATATAGTCTGTGCCTTGAGGAGATGATTTCCTAGAAGCAGCCTTCTATTTCTCCAGCTATGAAAACATTCCCAGTACATCCTGTATGTGGAGATGATTATATGCAGCACACACCCCCACCCATTAGCTTGTTTTTTTCTAGCTTTTTATTTGTTTGAATTGTTACTGGAGATAGGTGACATTTTCTCGCGAAGGTTTTTCAACCAGAAAATGCAAGTTCAAAGATACTACAGTGATTTGGAAATGTGTATTGCATCTACCTATTTCATCATTTAGGAAAAGATAAACATTCGAAGTTATTTTGGAATAGAAAGTTGTTAGAAACAAGCTATAGATCTGTATTTCTATAGACCAGCAAACAAATATATATATGATACATACTGATGTTGAAAATATCAAATTTGTTAGGTTGGGATTTTTACTTAAAAAGAGCAAACATTTTAAAACTTGGACTCAAACCTGGATGCTTTGCTCAAACCCAGGCAGATGTATTCCAGTTGGGGAGAAGGAGGTATTCAAAACAAAGTTTGATTGTTTTCCCACAATTTCTAAATTACCAAAAAGCCAAACCAGCATTGGTTGTTACAGCCTGATATTCAAATCTACCTTTAAATGAGCCTGAAGCTACCACGGTTGCTTATTTCYCACAGAAGAAAAACTTGGTGTTTATATTTTACAGTGGGAGATGGTATGAAAAAGCTTTCCTAGTCTGTGATGGGCAGGAATCAGCTTCTGTCCCCAGCAGCTTGGGGATACCCAGAGCATCCTGAAGCCTGTGCTGAAATTAGGGATTCAGCAGTAAAACTGATTGAAAAATATTAGTTTTACAGAATAGTTTGCATCTGTAAAATGCAAATCTTTTCAAGAAAACATGTCTTTTTTGGGGAAAAATTCTGCCAGGGGGGTGGTTCCTGGGTTCAGGGTAGGATAGCCAGTGGAAATGGGAACCACCCCAGAGCACATACTGGGATCATGGGTGAGAGCCCCAGTATGTGCCTGATCCAGGTCTGACCCCCTTGGGGAAGTCTCACAGGGTCCGTCCATCTCATTTTCTCTCCTTGGATGTACTCAGCTTGGTCCAGAAAGAGACAAATCAGGTAGAGCGAAGACCCTGGAGCTAAGGATGATCCGAGCCAAGTCACCCATTCACTCTTGTGCTCTCTCCCAAAAATGCGATGACGGGTCCCCTTCTCCCTGCGAGGCGGATCAAGAGCAAATGTCACGGTTGTGACTTTCCTGCTGTTCCGTTTCTTGCTCTCCCGCCAGCCCAGTTCAGCAGTTTTCCTCATGGCAAAGAAATCTTTCTCACAGTCTTTAACTTACATTTTTGGTCAAGTTTTCAGAGCTTGTCCTTAATAATTCGGACTTTATTTTCCTACCAGTTTCTGGCTCTGATCCAGCCCATCATATCTGGAAAGAGCCCTTACTCAGCAAGTCCCCACTTTTTCTTTTTCTGTGTGTGTTGAGGTTCTCAGTCTCCAGGACAAATACTTTCAAAGCAAAGCAAAATATAAGAGTTAATTGGAAGTTACAATGCAGTGTGCCCTCCATGCACACACAAATGACCATCGCTGCTCTGAACTCTTGATCAAATTACCCAGAGTGAGCAGCTCATGCTGATGCTGCACCTTTGCCTTCCTGCTCRTTCAATGGGCTTTGATCACATCTGCAACCCTGACAGCTTTCATATACTAGCAATTGCAGAGATTCTCCTGTGAGTTAGTGCAAAGTGAGCATAAAGGGAGAAGGTGACTTCACTGACCCTAATTAAGAATTTATAATTAACACAAAATCTCTAGAATTAATTTTTCTGCAGTATTCAACTGACTCTGCTGCACCAGTAACACATGAAGCATSCCTGAGGCTCAGGATTTACTGATGTTATCCTAAAGGAGAGGATAAATGAGGGCATGAACAGAAGGGATTTTGGCTTCTTGGAAGAGGACATGCAACAATTAATTCTCAAAGTATAGATCATGGCCTGACCCTGCCTGGACCTTTGCTTGTGTCCAGACCAGCTCCCCAACAGCTGTGCTGCAAGGATGTGGGAGAAGGCATGTTCCATATTTCCTTGCCCTGCACCGTCCGTAGGTATCTGGGGAGGGCAYGGTGGCTATTTCTCCCCACAACTAGCCATCACTAGGCTCCAGAGGGGAGTGCAGTAATTTTCCAGGTAGTCCAACAAGCAGAGAACTACACAAGCCCTGCTCATTGCTCATTAGGATCTGTTTAATTAGAGTCAGAAGGAATGGACAATAAGTTAGGGTCATGTTTCTATTTTATTCTAAAATTTCATTAACGCTTTTAACGTTAAAATTTTAAAATTTCATTAATGCAACAAAAACTGTTGCAAGCAYGAAACATCGCTTTTAATAGAACTTCATCTTTTTCCCCAGAAATACAAACTGAACATGTGTAATTAGAGCAAAAGTCACGTGTCTGCATTCAGAGCGACATACCAATAAATGCAGTTTGCATTTGGAGCAGTCTGGAGTTAAATCTGGGGCCAGATCAAGACATCTCCAATTTTATTATAAATGCTAATTGGAGTCTGAGAGCTCTCTGATTGAAGTAACAAGGAAAAAACAGTGCGCACCATTTAATCCAATTTCCAGAAAGCACTGGGCATGAGAACTGGACTCCCAGTTTAATTTATGTTGTGACAATCCCTCACCGCATAATGCCTCTGTTTCCAGATATTATTAACAGAGTTGGAGTGTCCTTCCATGTGTTCTGGTGGAAAGTAACTATAAATCAAACGTGCTTCTGGGATGATTGCAAAAACTCCATGAAACTTGACTCACAGTCTAAAAATGTGCCTTTGGAATGGTGGTTGCATCATGTAGGTGCTGCAAAGCAAACACAAATTGGGGAACCTCCTCTCCCCATCGGCACTCTTTCCTGCAGCACGTTGCCACACATTTCCTCCCCAGGGGGTTGCAGGACGCTGAAAGTGCATCTCCAGGAACTCGCAATGCTCCTCCCCATCTCTGCTTCCACTGTTGCTTTTCTAAGCAGCGAAAGAACCACTGGAGCTGGGGTCAAAGAGGTGTGTTTCAGCTCCTGAGCTCTATTGCTGCTGTGGAGGAGAATAAAAGAGAAGGCAAGGGAGAGGAGAAACACATCTGGAGGCYGGTGCACGGCAGCTTGGCCTTCACTTCCAGCGAGCAGCGTTCGGAGAGGAAATTGCCTTGTGGATAGCTGATACGGGTGTTTGCTCAGGGGGGAGCGGTGGGCCTGGGCGGGGAAGGGAAATTCCTGAATGCCAAATCAAATACAGGAAAAAGAATGTGGATTCTGGAAGAAAAAACTATCCACKGAAGAGAGGCATGAAACAGCCAACTGCTGGCTGGGTGCTGGGGACGGGCACCCGGGTAGTGGCCCGAGGTCCTGGTGTGGAGCATGTCCTGGTGTCCCAGCATCCTGGCATCCCGGTGCAGCCCTCGGGCCCGTGCATGGTCCAGTGCTGGGCTTGGGAACGTAGACATGGCCATTTAGCATGGTCCAGTGCTGTCCTTGGGAAGGTAGGCTTGGCCATTTTGCATGGCTGGCTCCAGTCTCATGGTTTGTCCATTGCTGGAGCCAATCCTGCACCATCTTCCAGCTTCTTTATGAYGTGGAACCAGTAGTGAGGGAAAAAGAACGGAAAAATAAAAAAAAAAAGGCAAAACAAAACAATACTATTTTCTGTGACCCGCCTCTGGCCTCTGCTTACAAAAAAATCCTGGCATCCATAATGATCAGGTCTTTGATTGAATGACATTTTAATTTGGGATATATTAAAACAGCATGTTTTCCGTGAACGATCTCAGCACAGAAAGGGAAGAGGAGGCTCACAAGACCCTCTTCAGCTTCAGAGTCAYAACATGTGCCCCAGATGCCATCACGACATCTTTGATAGGCAGGCCAGTTGATTTAAAAGAGGGCAGGGGGGTTCGGCTAATTGAAACCATTGTGTTATGATAACCAAATGTCCTACATCTTTTGCATCTCCCATAGATGGCAATGCACACTGAAAAAAAGAAATAATAATGCTACGTCCGTTTTTGGGAATAGATCAAAGGATCTTCTGGAAAGAGGAGCCCAGTTGTCCCTTGAATGCATCTGGGCTGCAGACAGCCTCTGGAAAAGCCTCTTTCATTCATTCACGAGGCAGAGGAATGCTGTCTGGATGCTTTGAAAAGTGCATGGGCTGGTTGAGGGAGGAAAAGGCCCTGTGTAAAGGGAGCTGTGGGACCTCAACATAGCTTTTGTGGCCAGCCATGCCAAGGTCATCTAACTGTGTCTTGCCCTCCTATTGCAATGGGGTCCTCTGACTGTGCTGTGCATTTCAGCAAGAGATACAGCTGGTGCTGCGGTRCCCGTAACACTGACTGGGGCCTGAAACGAGAGATATCTGGCAACCGGGGAGTAGGAGATGCAGTGTAGCAAGCACAAAAAGAAATAAATTCAGTGGTATTGGGAGCCCAAAGCTCCCTGTACTTTCTGGGGTACKCCGGGGTGAACAGCATTCTCCAGACTCATCGCTGTCTTTGCAGAATTAAGACCCAGGAGCCAACGTACCCCTTGAAAGCATCTTGGCAGAATCCAGACCGTGGCCTCTGAGGTAGCTCTGCCCCTGCTTATTTTCAGCTTGAATTTGGACCGGAGTCGGTGGATGCAGTGAAGCTTTCTCCATAGCAAAGGAGATGCTGTCGGGATGAATCAGAATCATCCCAGCCCTGCGAAAATAAAAGGCATGTCCCTCTTGGGATCGCCCTGACACGTTCCTCTGCAGAACATCTGCTCCTGCACACCCGGCTGCTGCGGCCGGGGCTGCCGCTCACCTTCCCTGCTCTCGCCTGACCCGAAGGGCTCGGCACATCCACCMACCACTTCTACAAGGGCTTTTGGCTCTTTTACCAGGGAGGTAYCTCCTTCATTTATAATCTGCAGTAAGGGAAACGGCAGTGCCCAAGAATCAGATGGTCTGAAGGAACCTTGCTGTGCCCCTGCAGGGGTGGACCCGATTTCTCCCCCCGAAAAGGCAAACAGCCCCCAGCGCAACTGCAGTCAAAGCTCAGACAACCTGAGTCCTCTTTCCCAGCTGTAGTCATGGGACCAGCCCTTTTCCTCATCACAGGATAAATCCCGTCACAGGATAAATTAAAAATAACATGTATATAATTAGTGTAAATCAGAAACAGAATATGGAGGGCAAAGAAGAGACTCGTTCCTCTGGTGCAGTTTGGCCCTGCTCTGGATGCCTCCAAGGATGCCTCTGTCCCTTCCTCGTGAAGATATTTCTGAGGAAAAAGGGGTGGGTTTTGCTGATTTTGGAAGGCATCTGATCGCACCAGATGGTAAATATATATTTTTTTCATTTTCCTGGGAAGATGCCCTGTGAATCACCTAACAGGGCTTTATTGCTTTCTTCTGCATCCCCTGGCAAATTTCTGAGGCAAAAATTCTGTTTTGTTTGCATTTATAATGAGGCATTTGGAAACATCTGCCAACAGCTCATCTTACCAACCAGACAGAAAGCCCACTTTCATTTACGAGTATTTTAAATAGCAATTAAAATTACAGACCATCTTCTCCTCATACCTCCACAAGCAGAAATATGGGGTATGGCCTCTAGAAATCCAGAATAACTGAAAGCAGAGCTTGCTCCTATGCTTCATCAAGCGTTATTCTGAATACAGAACATAACAACAACAAAAAAACTTTATTAAATACATAACATTGAGTGGATAGTTTTACTAAACATTTATGAGATATTGGAAAATTCAACTCCAGCCCTCATGTTTCATCAGCTGCAGATAAATGCTTCGGTACAGATGGACAGAGCCCAGACGGCAACCTCGTCTGTGGAATTTGTCTCTGCTCTGSACCATATGCTGCTCAGAAGTAAAAAGGATGCAGAGCTTGCTTTGAAGCTTGGTCTGCGGTGCTCCGTGGGCGGACGGGTGCCACATGGAGAATCAGACCTTCTCAGCTGCGTGTGACCGACCTGCGAACTGAATCCTGGTGCCACGGCGGGGACGTGGTGCTGGCAGTCCCATCACTGTTAYGGGTGGAGACCCACCCTACCAGGGGTGTCCCAGGCAGCCGTGGACATTCACGTTGGGACTTTGTGGTGCCATTACTGGAACAGTGAATGAGACAGATGGTGGTGTCATCAGGGCAAGACACGCTTTTAGGTATGGAGTCAGCAGAGTGAGAAGGGTTTGGTAGTTTGGGCTGAGCACTTCGTTAAGATTTTCTTTCTGGAGAATGTGAGAGCGGTCTTTATAAGTCTGCAGCTGAATTTTTGTCTCCTCCCCGAAATGCTGCTGCTCTGCTTGTAGAAATTAGCTTTCTTTATGCTTTCCACATTCCCATGACATGTTTTTGTTGAAGGTGCCAAGCTTTGGATGAGTAACATTCCCCAACTGTGCATCAGTTTTATCAACACCTGGTTAGCCAACCAGCAGAATCAGTGTGAGMGGAGGATGAATAGGGCTCCTAGACACATGCCTAATTGCTAAGACTTAGTTTTCATCCTCAAACCTGGCACAYGGTGGCAAACTGGGGACAAGGCTGCCTTGGTTCAGCACAGAGRGGCACTATTAATGAGCCACCCACTGAGTCCCCAGACCAGAGAAAGGCTTTGGGGATATCAAGATGCAAGTGGATGCTTGATAGAGGCACAAATGGCTATTGGAGGAATAAACAGATTTAATCTAGGTCTGTTTGCTCAGCAAGGTGTGCCGTGACTGATACCTCACTCCTGGGCATGGGGTGCAGCTCATGGCAAACTCCAGAGACCTTCTCTATCAGCACCACCTTCACCGCACCGCTGGCCCTGCGAAGGGGAGTGCAGTACAGCCGGGTGGGCTCCGTCCTGCCCTGCGCCACGATTCCCTGGGCCCCAGCTCCCTTCCCCAAGCAGGGACCAGGCAAGACCTTCAGAGAGTCCTGTGCAATGATTATGTTTCAGAGACATATGTTTTTAAAGGTAGCAGATGTTAGAGAATGCTGTTTGCCAATTCTCTTTGGTTTAACCACTGCTCTGGGAGCTTTTCYCTTATTTATTACCTTCGAAAGCAGGAGCGTGATATCAGCCTTCACGGAGATGCAGTTTACTGATCCCCCTTTTTCATACTTCCCACGCACTACACGACTTTCTCCCCTTCCCAGCCCCATGGCRTCACCATGGGCACTTGGACCTGGGCAGTGAGGGCAGGGCTGGATCCTTCCCTTCCCACTTTCACCCTCTTGCTCCCCACTCCCTCCATCTCACATTTTGGCATGGCTCTAATGGAGGAGTAGAGAGGCATTTCCACTGCACACGCAGCTCTGTGTATCTTTTCCTTAGCATTTGTTTTTCCTAAATATACACACGTTTATCCACAGCCATTTCTACAGTTAGAGATGTTAATTTGGCATCATACGTGGAAAGTTTTAGACATCTGATCAGAATCAGTAGAAGCTTCTGGGAGCTGCTTGCCAGCTGAAGGGGAAAAAAAAGGGCCAATATTAAGAAGCAGCCTTTCCTTAATAAACATAAGTACTGCAAATATAAACACTTACAAATGCTATTAACTGTATTTAGAAAGTTCTGGTGAATCAATAAAGTGCGGAGGTGAAAAAGTCAGGCAGAGGCAATGAAGTACAAACTTCGTGTTTTTTCCTTTGAGCGTCCTAAGAGATCCAGGCTTTAAAAAGCTGCCTCTCAATCTGCATGTCTGATTTTCTACATGCAACTTACTGTGTTTGCTTTGGGCCCGACCCAAAGTCCTTTAAAGTCATTGCAATGGACTGGAGCGGTGCTCTCCCCCCAGCATTCGCTGCTGCAGAGGCTGCACGAGCTGCGGATCGCTCGGCCGTCGCTGCAGAAGATGCCTCCAGGAGGGTTCAAGCACCCAGCTCTGTGAAATGCCACCAGCTGAGGGCTTGGCCRCTGCTGTTCAATGATTCCTGCCACACAGGAGTCCAGAACTGAGGAGATGAAAGCCTCTGAGCTGGCCCTTCCTGCACACCTTCTTTAGGTTTATCCTAGACTAGGCACCTAAAAAGTGGAGCCAGAAGGGGAGTCTCACATCTGATCCCAYTCCACCCTCGCTCACACTGATTTTAGAAGCAGTGGAGGCAGAAACCCTGGATTCAGGTGGCTCRCTCTCCTCCTAAAGAGAGCTTGGTGACCCTGTGAGCTCTTTCTTTTTCTCTTCTCTCGTGTTTTTTTTTTTTTTTTCTGAAGGCACTCAGGGTTTGGCATGTCTAGAACTGCAGRTGCAAAGCTTAGAGGAAGGCTTGCCAGAAAAAGACCATGATGTTTGCAGAAGGGATTTGAGTGTCTTACCCATCGGCAGGAAGACTTTCCGGATTGCAGCAGATGAATGTGGAAACAGCACAGTGCTCTCCAAATCCCGAGCAAATGCTCCAGGGACAGCCAGAGCCTGATGCTCTCCTGCATCGGCTGCTGCAATCATGGAGCAAAGCCCGCCTGTCCCTGGCCCCCACCCACTCGCACCCCCCCAGCGTCTGAGCCCTCCCTCCAGGGCACGTGTCAAAAAGCCGCCTTCATTTTCCTGACATGCTTTTCCTGCTCCCAGGGCTGAATTAATACTAAATGAGACCCAGATTCCGCTGTAATTATGGGCCCCTATTCCCCATCAGTCTCTTAGTGAAGATCCTCCTCTATTGCAAGAGACCTTGCCTGTTGCTTCTTCTTCTCCTCCTCCGACCCCAATGTCACCAGCTCCCTCCTTCTCTTTACATCTCCTTGTCCTCTTCYCCTGGGATCCAGCTTCATGTTCTCCCCTCCACTGTCAACAAGGGACTTGAGCTCGGAGGGCTGACGGGTTTCTCCCACCGCGTCCCCTGGTCTTTGAACCRAGGACAGAGCACATGTTTTTCATGAATGAGAAAGCAATTTGAAGCCATGTAAATAAAAATAGCAACAACAAACAAATCTAACAGAACAACCCAGAAAAAGATGCTTGGGAATGGTCAGAGATACTTGTTTTCTCTTTTTCCGTGCAAGTTTTATTTCTTTCCAGCCTTTCCACCTTCCACGGTCTCCAGCTACCAAAGTTTCAGAAATCTCAAGAAAGAGTTGGCCCATGGTGGCCCAAACAGAAGTGAAAAACCTCTCCAGAAAGCTCATTTGCAAGGATGTGCTTCTATATCCCTGCATTTTTGCAGTTTGTGGTAGGACTAGGGTTTGTCTCCTCCACTATAGCTCCAGCATACGAGTTCCTGGCTCCCATGGAGGCACCACTGGCCAGCCCATGCCAAACAGCACGCCAGAAACTTGACCTTCTCATGAACTTCAGGGCTATTTTCTAGTCTGCGCCCAGCTCCTTGCAGGCAGGACTGTCTGGCCAGTGGATTCTGGCCCTTTTGCATGGAAAATGAGATGTGTCGGCCTGCATGGCCAGGTGGCTTGCCAGCTGTGTCCCTAACAGCACTTCACAGCCTCCTCGYGCTCCTCCCTTCCTTCTTCAACRAGTTGCCTTTGCTCRTATTCGCTTCGCACATGGGTCTGCRAGSAGGGGACCTGTGAGATCGTCCTTGGTGGCCTTGGGCCAGCTGGCTGACCCCCAGCTTTCCCACTGCAGCAACCAGCACGCTCCTCAACACACAGAACTTAATGTACGACTGTTTTTTTTTCTTCTTCTTCCTCTTTCCAGAACGGCTCAATATTTTAGTTATGTCTTTCCCCATTTCCCCAATTTTCAGTGCAGGGTACACGGTGATCCTTACCCTCCCCTCGCAGCAGCTGCTGCTTGCTTAGCTGGCTAAGGTCCAGTTTGTGCTGGAGCTAAACCCAGCAACACTCCTTACTCAAACCAATATTATCTACCCCAGCCTAAAGCAGTTTATGCTGATATTAATAACGAGGCATCAAGTTCCAGCACTGAGGATCTGCACTAAGCGCACCGCTCAGGACTGTAATTGAATTTCACAGCAACCTCTGCTTCGTTCCCTGGTCACCAGCGTTTGCAGGAGCTCCCAAACCTCATCTGGCAAACCCCACCACGCAGTCCCTTCCTCCCTCGGTACCTGTAAGGTCAGGGACAACCTCGGTACTCCCAGACTGCTTCCCTGTTTCTTCTGCACTTACTGCACCAGAGGGAGATCTCTGGTTAAGTGGTTCTTCCAGTTACCCTATTAGTGAGCCTTTTAATTAGAATCCTTTTTTGCCAAGCAATTGCTACAGCGTGAGATCCACCTGGGAGATGCAAATGAACTGGAAGCAGGGTGTTGCAAGGTAGCGGAGGAGCTGAACGCTGCTATTAATACCTTCTGACAAGGCTGCGTTAGGAGGAGCAGTAACGGCCCCGGACAGGCACGGACCCGCCGGGGATCGCGTGGTTCCCCTCGGCCGCCACGCGCCCGCCGAGCAGCCCGTCTGCCCGCGACACCAACAACTCATGGGCAGCTGCCCGGTGCCCGCCGTGCCAACGGCCACTGGCTGGTGCTAAATCCCCCTCACTGACCTGGAAAGATCGCACATGAGTGGAGGCGAGGATGCATTTTACCTGCATGAGCCATTACTTTAGGTTAAGCCATAGGGATGAGACATGTCTGCAGAGGGGATTCTTTTCTCAGCAGAATTCGGTTGAAGGTTCATACTCACGCAGCTCTTTCAGGCTCCGCTTTAATTTTCCCTTACCTCAGGACAGCATGAATATGGATATTACAGATGTCACTGCTCTTCACCGCACACTTGTGGGGGGAAATTTGGGCAAGCAAGTGAGCAGGCGTGCCCCAGGCAGCATGCTAAATCCCGGACCTCACCRGGATCCCATCTCATATACCATTTGCTGACACAGTCTTTACAGGTCTAACTGTACCAGCCCTGTAACAGCCACACTGCTCGTGCTGAGCTGCCTCTTGCCCTTGAGCCAAGCGACTTCTGCTTGCAAGGAGCTGCTCAGCACCGCCAGCTTAGGGCTCAGTAGGTCCAAAGCATGATTTCCCCCAGCATGGTGGTTGTTCTGCCAAACTAGGAAAGCAGCAGCCTGTCACTTCTGGGAAATGGCTGTACAAATCTCAGCCAAAGCTGCTTTTTGTCTGAAAGAGGAGGATATGCCCGAAGGGGCTGCTTTGGGRAAGAACAGTCCTTGTGTTGAACAGGAGGGAGATGTTAGACATCAGGCAGCAGAYACTCGGTAAAGATGCTCAATCATGTAAGCGGGATGAGGCTGTGGTCAAATGAGCATCAGGCTCTTGGCACATAGTACTGGAGGCTCAGTAGAGTTTTTGCCCACTGGCCACATCCTTCAACATCCACAAACCAAAATGCACCTCCACCAAAAGGGACAGCAAGAAAAGCCTGATGGACTTAATTCTGCCCAGGCTGGCTTCCTTCCCAGGTTTGTCTGGGCATTTCGTGTGCACCACTGTGTCACTGCAGTTTTGCTGTCGCTTCTTTCGAGGTCCCAGCCCCGCTCCCCATGTGTGTGCTCCTGGGCTGGCGAAGGGCCRTGTCCGAAGTCCAGCGGTGCTGGGAGGTGCAGCCATCCCTGCTCCAGGGGGGCCAGGGTCTGGGACAGGAGGGGTCCCCAGGCAGCAGCTGGGCTCGCGGGGGACGAGCACGCTGGCAGGTCCCGGACTGCTACAGCAGCCTGCTAAAATTTGCAAGGAAAAGCAGAAARAAGGGTGTGCAGCCCCACTGGGGAGCCAGGGCTGGCAGCGCTGCCGCAGGTAAAGATCTATTTGGGAAATTTCCAGCTTAGCTGAATTCTGCTGATGCACAATAAATGGGGACCTTTGTAGCAGCGCTGTTCAAAGCTCCCAGCTTTAAGGGCACATTTCCCCCAGCACCATGACCAATATTTCCTTTGTCAATACAGCGGGTTCCCCACGAATCCACATTTCGCCCCTCTCCCGGAGGCGGCATCCACGCGGCCATCGGCTCCGCTGCTGTTGCTGCCTTTTATCCTCCGCATCCCTGAGCAGAGCTCACAAGTGATGCTTTGTACCGGAGCTAGAAAAAAATAAAAGACGTGTGCTCTAACACACGAAAGAAAAAAATCTCATCTCACCCCTTGTGTTTTTCCTGGAAATGTCACTGCCCTTAATGCATAAAATAATTAGAATCACTTTTCCCCTTTTGTTTGCCTTGGCCCTTGCAGCTCACGTTGAACAGGCCAACATAAACCTGCGTGCACCGCAGGAATTTCAGGCACAGCCTATTCTGCGGCACTGGGCTCAGTGGGGGAATGACTCYGAAAAGCCATCGCCCCGGCTCTGCTTTGTGGGTCCGAGCAGCTACGGGCGCAGTTGCTCACTGCTCTGCAGAGGAGCCGGGACCCCACTGGCCAACGTCCTCCTCCATCRGAAGACTTGATTGCAGATGGAGTATTCGCTCCTAGGGACCCACCTCTAAGAAAACCCTCGGCCCTGGCATCAGGGAGGAGAAAATTGGGAAAGGAGTTTATATGCGTGGGAGATTTCGGCTGGGAAGAGTCGGGGCTGAGGAGCACGTGCTCAGCTCGGAGCTGGCAGAGATATGGGGAGAGCGGTGGGATGTACCCAGCAGCCAGCCGGCAGCAAACGGCAGCTCCCGTTCCCCTTGGCCTTGCACAGCTGCTGCTGCTTTGTTTATTTTGACTGTCTTTTTCCTCCCTTGTGCAGGTCAGGACAGAGTTTGGGGTACGCAGGGCCAGGCGCTGCCTCAGGGTGGCACTTGGGGGTGAAAGGCCCATGGGGAGGTCYCTGATGCTGAATGACGGGGAGGAGAAGGAGCAGCTGATGCCCATTTTGGTGCCAGAATTTTGTCAGCCCCAAATGGAAGGTCTGATGCTCATGGTTCAGATGGGTAGATATCTCCCTGAATTCCTGATGGGACGTTGAACAAGTTGCTTTGACTTTGTAACTGGGAGTGTGGGGGAAGGTCCCTTCTCCTCTGGGCACCGTGGAGGTGACGGGGTGATGTGGGAGAACAGGTCCCTTGTGAGTGCTGGAAAACCGCCTGTCCTGGGCAAGGTGGGTGTTGCACCACAAATCCACGTGCAAAGGAGTTGTTCAGCATCCCCTTGGCCCCCGATGTGCCGTCCACACTGATCTGGGTGGGCGGATGGGCGGCAGAGCCAGCGTTAGACCCAGGGAGGAGCAGGCGAGGGCGGCAGCGCGGACCCCGCACGCTCGGCTCCTGCCCGCCGCTGCCTGCCTGCTCCCAACACTGGCTCTGACGGTACGTTAAATATATGTCAATAGATTGTTAAATAAATGTATTGAGGATTAGCTGTGCTGTAGGTATAGAACCCTTTCAGATTTGCTAAGTTTCAGCAAGTATGTTTTCAATAATTGGCTAATATTTTAAAGAAATGAATAAAACTTATGCTACTAAATCTAGTCCTTCTCTTATTATAAGACATTTATTGCATGCTCAAAAGCATATGTCTTTAATATCTGAAGCAAAAGAAAGTAATATATAAGGGATCTCTTCTTAAACTTGAATACATGTAGTCATAATCACAATTATTAGCTATCATCAAACATACACTAATGAAATAGAGAAACCCTGTCATTAGTAACTTTACAACTGGACATGCTTAAGAAATAAAGACAGATAAGGGAATTTCCCTCTTAACAATTTGAGATTTCACAAGGCAGAAGAAGGATCAAATGTGTTGAGATGTCTCTGCATCTTTGAGGAGATTTATAGACAAAGCAAGCTGATAGATTTCCTAGGGAGTTGTGCAAACAGTTGGAAGCTAGTCTTGCTCCTGATTCCTGGTGATTATATTCTCTTGAAAAACTAAATTTGGAAAACTACCTTGCTGCTGCTGTCATCGCAGAGGTATACTGATGTGTTTTTGCAGCATTGCACTCACTTGCTGATTTATTTGTACAGAGGTACCAACACTGCCTTTTCTCCAGTGGAAATAATTGTCCAAATTCTTGGTGAGAAGAGCCATGTGGTTTTCAAAAGATTTTTGTCTGAGAATGCAATCAGCTAAGGTCAGTCCTGCTCTCAGAGACCTGAGCAGAGCTCTTAAATATTACTCAGGGAGTTACTTTCGTATAAGAGAGAAGAAACCGGCCCTCGCTGTCTATACCTTCCTAATGATTTTCACAGCACTTTGTCCATTTTAGCTCTTCCTCCTCACTGCACCACCCTGAAACATATACAGAAAATAAAAGCTGAAAATAGGTCATCCTTTTCTTACAGTGAGTATAATTAAGCCTTGGAACAGATTCCCCAGGGATATAATGCATCCCCAATTGCTTGGAGAATTTAAATCAAGACTGGGGTGGAGATGCTGGCTTGCTCAGAGCAAGCTGCATGCTACAGGTGAGTCCCCTGGGACCCACCATCGGGGTTTGGGGTCTCTCTCGCTGGGGTTTTGGCAGCTCTTTGGATGCCACCAGACTCAATTGCTCTCTGTTCAGCTTCCAGTGTGATGACTTTTGTTATAGAGCCAAATCAGTCAGACTCCGCAGACGCTGGTTACCAAACCCGCTTGCTGTTTTGCCTGGCGTGTTTAATGGCATTTGCGTGGGACTGGGAATAAACTGGAGGCAGCCCAAGCTGTTCCGTGGGTCTCTCGCACTGCAGCTGGGTCCTCTGTGCTGTGCCTGCTCATTTTGGGCTGGAGCTCTGCTTGCAGCGAGCTGATTGCACCAGCTTTTTCTCTTCAACGGAGCAACACCAAGCCGCCTGGGATTTGGCCCAAATAGACAGATCGCCCTGGCCCAACTGCAGAAATGAGTTTAGAAAACAGCCATGCCCCCCGAATCAGGTTTAAACCTCCATGCTGAGAAAAATCTATTGAGATGAAGAACAAAAGCAGCCCCCCAGGGAAGCCACCCGCTGCCCTGGCTGCTGCAGGCTCCTCTCCAGCAGCCCCATCGGCGCAGGGGCCATGGCGGGCGCTGCCCGGGCTCTCACGGCTGYGGATTTTTTGAAGCCTTTGATGTAAGTATATGCATTTCAAATCCCCACCTTATAACAGAGGGAGAAAGTACCCGGTGATCTTCCCTCCTTCCAATCCCAAGGACATCAGCCCTCAGACTTTCTGAGCTGAACGCGCTGCCCGTGGATGCCGTACAGCTCCACGGGTTTCAATATTGCTGTCACCAGCTGAGACTCTGTCCACATCAATTTTGCTTTCTTATTTTGTTTCTRAGCTGGTGCTTGAGCTTTTTGGCTCACAGACAGATTTTCCCTTCCAAGATTTCAGCATTGGAGGACTGTTTCCCTAATCCCCAATAGTTTAAGATTATCTCTAGCCAACTATTAATCAAAATCAGAATCTAGCACTGCTTGCTTGTGCTGTTGCACTTGAGCACATAAAACAATCTTCTTTTTCCTCTGAAGAAACACAGTTGCTAGTTTTTTAATTTGCCTCTGGTTCCTTTAGCACCAGCTTCTCAGACACAGAACAGCCACATGTCTCATTCAATACTCAATATTGTACCAGGATGCCACATGAGCCAAGGGATGCTTTAAAAACACCGGTAAAACAAGCAAACACCAGTTCAGGAAAGGCTTAAAATAAGCTAGAAAACAACAAAGAAACTCTCTTATTTTCCCCTTCCACAGTATGCTCCTCTGAGTGCAGAAGAATGAATTGCCTTATAAAAACCTGGCATATTGATAGGCAATTAGCTCGTGCRGTGACATGGGTTATAGAGCAGAAGATGGATTTTTACAGCGCCTTCCATATGCCGTGTCTCCAAAAGCCTTCGCAGAGAAGTGAATTAGATGCCACTGACTTTTCAGGGTCAGTAGCTGGAATGGCCCCTTCTGCTTCAATAGCGAGTTGTGCAAAGCCGCGTGTTTCAAGCCCAGTTGGCGTATTGCAAAAGAGGAATCCCACAGGGCCCAAGGGACAAGTCGCAGGAATCTGCTTACAGGAGAGTCTGGCTCTTCCACCGACCTGGGAGCAAATTCCAGCTTAGCCACGCACAGGGTTTGTGCCTGGGCTAGGGACTTTTCCTGTTTCCCATCCGCTGTTTTGTAGTTAAATCAGTTCTTAATGCCAGCATGCTCTCGTATCTGGCAGACTAGCACCCAGGGACTTGGCACTTGGGTAGTTGCCCTAAATAGTTTGTTTGGGTGCATGAAATGCTAAGAGGTGCTCCCTGAGCACTGCATCTTTGAGAAATGTTTAAAATGCAATTAAAATTGCTAAAGGAAACAAGCATCCTTCCTCCTGTGCCAGCATCTTACTGGGACTGCTTGGCACCGAGCACAGTGGAAATGGCTGGGGACCCCACTTCAGACTCCAATCCCAAATCCTCAGTCAGGAATTCCTGCTCTGGGTGACCCTGGAAGAGGTCCAGCTGGATCCAGCCTTTTCAGACCCACTGCAGACCCTGCGACAGCGGATTTTTTTCCCAATCACACAGTCTTTTGATGGGGCTTACATCAGCTCAAGCTGCGCCTCTATTTTAGCATCTCTCTGGGCTAAAAAGAAATCACACTTCCCGCAGCAACACAAAACAGGGAAACTGGTGCTGCTTTGTCATATCTAATTTCAGGCAGCTCTTTTCCTTAAGCTGGTCATGAACAAGCGAGGATAATGTAATACATAACTCGTTTCGAAAATGATTCTCCCATGCTGAGTCCTGATCTACCGCTGTCTGAGGCACTTTGCTCAATAGATTACAGCATGATGCCAGCTCCGGCTGGCAGACTACACAGGAGTTGCAGCCACAAAACTGGATGTGATTTGCATTTGTCCCACTCGCTCTGAGAGCTGTCACAGGGGCTGGATGCTGCTCTCTCGCTGGCACTCGATATCTGCTGAGGAATCCCATGTTATCACTGCTGTCATCTTCCAAGCTGCGTGTTATGCAGAGRAGGAAAGCTGCCAGGTTGCTCTGCAAGCCAGTAGGTATTCTTGGAGACAAAAACCTGAGCCTGGTCCCAAAGCCGTGGTTTAAGCTTTACTTGGTTTTTATTTTCTTGAGAATTGGACGCTCCTCTCCCTCTGTCAGTTCACAAAACTGCAGCCGGGATCAGGCCAGCTGCGTCCTCCGTTTCAACCCAAGGACCTGATCCAGAGCTCAACAAAGCCAGAGGACTGGGCTTGTGTCACCAGGGTTTTCTGGGTCAGGCCTGGAGAAGAGGACTCTGTGTTCAGGCTCGGCAGCTCCTGCCCTCTGCTTGCTCGTGCCCGTGGAGCTCGTAACGAGAAAGCTGGTGCTCGGAGCCCGCGGGCAGCCCCGGCGCCAGCCCTCGGCTCAGCCCTGCTTTGAAGGCAAGGTGTGCTTGGACCTTCTGCCGGAGAAGTTTTACCAAGGTTTTACAAGACATCCTGCTGAAAATGGAAAGTTCACATAAAATCGTCATATAATAACCGTGAGGGGTTCAATTTACAAATGCGCTGTCTGCTGTAATAGTTCTGCCTCCTCTATTTACCAGCCAGCAATTATCCTCACTTGAGCGACTTCTTATTTAGCTGCTCCCCAGTTGAAATGAACAGGAATGGCATTTGCTTGCTGAAGTATAAAATGGAAATCTCGTCTTTGCTGAGGAAGCACCAGACAAGCACCGGCTCTGGCTGCATCCTCCGCTTCCGAGCAGCGACGTGAGCGGGGCGCGGGCTTTGGAGGTGGGGGGTGTTTGTGGGGAGCGTCGTTATCTTTTGGTCACACCAGAGACTCCTGCTTACAAACTTAGGTTTCCTAAAGCTGAGGGGCAATTTTGAGTGGAAAAGAAAACTCTCGTGCTGTCGTGCTTCACTGTGCAGATCTGGGTATTTAAACTGTGATTTTTTGTGAGAGGGGGACGCAGACAGATCACTCCAAATCTAACATCAGACCAGCCGCTTGCAGGCCATTGTACCCAACCTGGAACGGCATCTATTTTATAATGCAGGAGCCTTCAGGAAAGAAGGGTATGTCATATTTTTTCTCCACAGTGCTTTGTTCACCAGAACCTGCCGCAATTTGAGAAGTGGAGAAGCAGCAGCTTAACAAGGGAATAGTTGGAGAAAGAAAAATGTTATTACTGAGACTCTGATTAAAACCAATAGTACCACAAGGTCCCCTTCAGGTGCTGAAGCCAGTCTAAGACATGGTGTCCTTAAAGATTATTATATTAAAGTTAAAATAAAAMCAAGATGGTTTTGTGGCAAATGGAAATCACAGCTCAGCAGAGAGATGGGGAAGCTGTGGATTTTACCTGCAGCGGAGCGGGGCTGCGCTTGCYGTGCACCGCAAGGCTACGGTCCTGGGCGGGTTTGGAAGATCAGCTGCTCGACACATGGTGCCAAGCAATGATGCAGGATTGGGAACGGTATATGCATGGATCAGCAGCTTGAGGCCTCTGAGGCCAGGAGCCCACTATAGGTCCCTCGTGATCCACCAGCCCCTCTTAAACCTCTCTTGAATYATCCTGTGCTGCAGAGTGCACCACCCTGTACAAATATGTACACAAATATATACGGATGTATATTTGGCCAGGATGTATAAACCCTGCAATGGGCTTTGGACATAACTGCATGTGATCTTTGCTGATAGATCACTGGGAAGGGAACTCAATTAATAAAAATAAAATGTTCCYCCGTCTGCCCCTACTGCTGTCCCCGCTCCGAGAGTGCCAGTTTTTCCCACCCTTTATTCCCGTGGGGTCCGTGCATATCCCCCCGCTCCCTTCAGCCAGCAGCCACCGCGGTCGGGTTTGAGACAGGGGYATTGACTGCGATGCTCCATCGCAAGCAAGGTCCAGCTCCCCAGCTCTACCTCCTCTGCTCTCCTCTGCTGGGCTAAACCAGCTGAGCCGCTTTAGCGAGGGAAGTGCTTCATCCGCAGGTGATTCATCTGTTCATCTCCTTTATTAAGGGAAATTGGAGGATTCCTTGTGGTCCCACATATGCACGGCCAGAGAGAGCTGCCGGACCAAAATTAGMTGCGAGTTAGACAAGTGAGATAAGGAGTGGTAGAAAAGAACCATTCGCTCATTTGCAGCCAAACAGCCCAGGCACGGAGCAATTAAACAGCTTGACAAAGGTCATGCAAAGAACATGTGGCAGAGCTGAGAACGAAATCCAGATCTAAGCCTTTAACCACGAGGCTGCTCTCTTGTGTGCGCTGCTACGGCACAAATCGTAATTGCTCCTGAGCTTTGTCCCTTTTCCAAATAAAAGTATAAAAGCTGACGGGCGACCTTCGTGCCCCGGTCCTGGAGAGGACACATGCGTGCCCTTGCGACAGCAAACAGCCAGGCTGCAGCCTTCACTCTGGTCTCCCTCTTCCAGGGTGACTTCTCCAGGCTCTCCAGGCTGGAGGGCTGAGCTCCAGCAGGAAAGAGCCAGACATCTGTCCGATGGGAGCTCCTGGGGGAGATGGGGGCTGGAGGGGCAGGGGGGTGTGTGTGTGTGACCATCGCAGCACTTGCTGTGGCCGCGGCAGAGCGGGAGGTGCAGCCCGAGGTGCCAAGGAGGCTCTGAACCCTTCTCCGAGGACATGCTCCACCTTCACATCTCACCTACGTCAGAATTACCTCATGTTCATAACTCCAGGAATTTCCAGCTGGGGCAGCCAAGCCTTTAGCTGCTAAATTAAAGTTTCTACCTCTCCCCGGAGAGTTATTTTCCCTCCATTCTTTTTATTAATACATTAATAATAAAGTATTGTGCTGGAGAGAGACGGTGGATTCGGCTCCAAGCGTGGCAGAGCGAAACAAGTACAAACATCAGCTTCTTTATAAGCACGTCTGTCTGCAGGGTTTGGGTACCAGAAATCAAATTCTCCGCTTAGCACTTGCCAGAGCAACTGGAAGGTGTGACGGATGTTTTTACAGGAAAGAAGCCTCCTTCTTTCTGCCCMCACCATGGCATAGCTTACCCAGCCAGGCGGCCAAGCCCTGCTGCGTGGTGGGGTCCCATCCCTGGCACCCTCTCCCCGTGCATGCTGATGGGTGCTCCCTTCATCTCTTAAAGCTGSGATTTCTTCGGTGCAGACCCACAAAATACTTAAAGCCCGATGTACCCAGGGCAGCAAGGCTCTTGGGTTCCTCACCACACAGCAGTGAGGTTTGCTTTGCGACAGAGACCTGCTTTGTCCCTCTGCACTAAGGTGTATGTCATGTCTCCAAAAGTAAACAGAGTCCATCCCCCCCGTGATAGGCAAAGCTGGTAAGAAGCAAGGTGAGGCTTGGGGTCGGTGGCCAGCTATTTTCTTAAGGGTGCAACTCCACAAAAATCTTTTTGGAAACCAAGATCTCATGCCTTTTTCYGTATGGGAGGGGACACGAAGAGGTGCTTCTTACAGATGTGGGTTTTTTTTTAGTCACCAATGATCAAATTCTGACTTAAACGATTGTATTTACTGCTAGATCAACATATATTCTCTCTTATCACATTTACAGCCCTGGAGGGAGCAGCAGGCACCTGAAGTGTGATTGTGGTGGCAGGAAATTTCAGCTGCAGCCACTGACCAGCGGGTCAGGGCTTTGATCAGGCACTGATCGCGGCACCTGACGAGTACAAATGGGCTGGAGATTAACAGAATGACTGAACATATGGAGCCTGGCCCGTAAACTGGAGCCAGCCCAGAAATGGGATTTTTGCAGGTGGTTCCCATGCCTGTTTTCCGTGCTCCCACACACACTTGGTGCTGCATGAGGGTCCTGCTTCCCACGTGGAGGGATGGGGACCACCTGCCCCAAACCAACCAAGCGCTGAGGTGCGTGTACTTAGGTGCAGGATTGTATGTCAGCTAGGGAGAAGGCAAAATAAAGGAGAGCGAGCGGACTCTGTGCCAAGGCTCATGCTTTCCATACTTYCACGGCACTCTACGACAAGGCGTTGCTGCTGGTTTCCTAACACTAACCTAGAAAAACCAGCTGGGACTCAAGGCAAGTGCAAGGAAAAACCTCTGTCTCGCATCAATAACCCCGGCCTCAACGGGCAGCTTTGTGCCAAGGGCTGCTTCTGCAACAGAGCGAGGTGGGCTTGGGGTGGTTAATAAATCCCTGTATTCACTGCGTCAGTGAGTTAAACACACTCTTTATTAACAGGGGTGGCCCACGAACACCGCAGATCCATGCAGATGTTATCGTCCTACGTGTGGGCAAATGTCCATTAGGGCAGGACATAAATAAATCGTCCCGCTCTAATCATATCTCTGGTTTCTGTTGTGATCTGAGCTCCGATGCCAAGGGACATCATCGCACAGTTGTAAATACAACTGGAAAATTGCACAGTCTGCAATCTGTTGGTTCATTACAGTGTATATATCATTTTATCCATTAACCTGGGACCTGGCTTGGTAATCGCCGCACAAATCTTCAACTGAATGTTAATTTATGATGGTGCCTTTCCCCCAGCATTTCGGTGTTTTACAAGAACTACAGGCTGACTACACAAAGGGATTTTTTGGCATTGCRACGTGCAGCCATCTTTGGGCTGCAGTGTGGCGGGGGTTTAATGATATACAGCGAAATGGCTGAACGCTGAAACATGGCAGCTGGGAAGGGAAGAGAAATGCAAAGGAACAGACACTTCTTGAACCTGTAAAGCTGTGACACGGTAGCATCTACGGAGTCGRTATGCCCTGAAATGTCACTGTATGATGAATTATACATATGATGTTAGAGAGGAAAAGTTGCCATCGGTTGGTTGGAAATAAAACACAATTCTGCRTTCATTTACACCGCAGTGGGAATTTGTGTCTGCAGAAGGCGCGTCCCTGACGTGGAAATTAGCCAGGCAAGCGGTGGCTGACACCTCTGCTCCCCCTCGCAGCACAGCAGCGCCTTGGTGGGAGCAGTCCTTTTGATTTCCCACCAAGAGATCTGCAGCAGAGCATCTGCTTGCCTGCTCCAGGGCCATCGGGACAAATCCCACGGCACGTCACGCTGTCCGGCTGGCAGAGGTCGGGGCTCTGCACGGGGCTGCTGTGTAAGCCCCGCTCCGGCAGGGCAGCTGGCAGGGCTTTTACCTCTGCCGGGGGAGAAGGACAGGAGGGAAAGATTTACGGGAAACACCTTGGAATAGCCAAGCTTAGGAAAAAAGCAGCAGGAGGTTGAAATTTCACATTATTAACAGCTGAGCTGCCAGCTGAGCCCAGTTCTGGGTGATTGAGCAAAGCAGGAGTGGGCTTTATTAGGAGCCCATAGGCAGCTCTTCTTCCTCTGCCTCCCTGGGGTGGGGCAGGCAGGGCTGAGCTGGAGGACAGACCTGCCGGGTAAGAGCTTCCTCTGAGTCCTGCTGYTGGAGGACATCGGTCTTTTTTTTCACACCTGCCGTCCTTGGGGAGCACCTTCAAGATGCTGGTCCTCAGCAAGCACTGAAGGTGGGAAATGCTCTCTGGGAACTCCTGTGCGGGGTGCTCCCCTCTGTCTGGGGGGGTCTGGGCAGACGCTGGGACCAGCTCCTGGTACAGAGGGTGCTGCAGGCAGCTGGGCAGCTCTGCCTGGGGAGGGCTCCCCACCTGGGAGTGAAGGCAAAAGGAGTATTTTTTCTAGTAATTTCATATATTCCTTATGTACTGATCTAAAAAAAGACTGTATGCTTTTGGTGTGGGCCAGGTTGAGTCTTGTAGGTAATAACAGGCTAAAAATCCTGAGTTGTCCTGTAGAAACAGCTGGTTGAATATTATATGTTGAATCAGACCAAGTCTGCTAGTGGGTGATGTAGAAATTACAGACATACCCCTGCATGTAGCTATAGAGAGAGGGATGTTACTGGGGAGAAGTGCTATTTGTGTGTGTATTCTTAGTGTGAAAAAGARACATTCACTTCAGTACACTTCTGTGGAAGCAACATGTTTGTATTATAGCAGAACCCCAGCAATAGACTGGTACGTTATTTTGCACAGAATGTAAAATATAAAGCTAAAAGGCACTCCCTTGTCCTGTGACCTTGTAACCCAAAGGGCTGAGGACGCTCCCCGGGCCACACTGGCTTTTGGAGAGCTGTGTTTCTTCTGACCTTGCTCAGAGAGCACAGGCTGCTGTTAGCTGGAAAACTTTAACTTCTGCTGAAGGTGGAATTTAATTAGAGGATGAAAACTATTCCAGTGAATGAATAGTAGCTTTACAAGTATAGTAATGAACTTTCCAATGACTGGGGTTTCTTACTTTGCTTAATACTGATAGGAAAGAAAGCAAAATATCTTGGTTTGTGATATTTATTGCCCACAGCTTAGTTTGATTCACTTGAACCTGAATTTCAAAGCCATATTAAAGTCAAGGGGTGTGAATCCACTTAAATTGAAACCAAATGACAGCTGGCTGGGATGCCTGGGAAGGGAAAACCACAGAGCTAYGCATGCTTCCCACTGAAGCCGATGGGAAAATGATTATACCTTCGTCAATGGGAAAACTCCCATTGACTGCTGGTGGCAAAAAATCAGATTTCTAGTTGGCACATACAAACAATGCCTGTGCTTGTAAGCTTATGTGTGAGGACCTAACATAATGAAAACTCACTCAGCCTGAAWGTTGGTGCAGGTTGCTTAGGTCCAGCTGAACCCTTGAGGAGCAGTGGGTATAGTCCTGAGGGGAGGAGACAGTTTTCAGCATAAATAATTAAAAAATAATTTGTGACATAACCACAGAATGGCATTCCAGGGACTGGAGGCACCATGCCTTCTTCATCATTAATTAAAGATAATCCAAAATTATTGTCTCTAATTATTTGCAGAGAAGAGTTTAGCAGTGCTGTAACATGATGCAGTGATTGAAGTTGAAAAACTCCTTAAGTCCCAGGAAAATGTGAACTGGCATCCACTTGCAGTGTCACTAAAAGCAAATATCTTTATGAACAATTAAGATGTGTAGTTCGGAATTAATGAGGGGGAGGGTTGGGGTGCCCACAACACTGGGGTGTTGTTCTGTAGCTCTGCTGGTGCTGAGATGCACTTAGAGGATGGGTTTGCTTTCTTCTCAAGTGTCTCTTGTGTTCCCAATCAATGGTGAATTAGTTCCAGCTGTTAGCAATAATTGCCAGCTCCTCCTTGAAGGTGAGCTGAGYTTTGCAGACTGCAAAGCTGATAGCTGCAGGTTTCTCTCCAAATGCTTGTTAGGTGTCTTCACGTGCTTCCACTTAGGTGCAGGTGAGAACACTTGTTAGGAAATGCTTGTTAGTTCATGCTGCTTGTAAGTGCACATTGAGGTGCACTAATGCAGCATTCACACTGTGGGTGCACCAATGCAGAAATGCTTGTGCTTGACACGTGAGAAGTTTCTTCTCTTCGCCCAAATCAATGCCAAAGCTCATCTCTTCCACTTAGTGGTTCTCACCCAGCACCCCTTTGCAGACTGCAAGTCAAAGCTGGCTTTGAGGAAAAAAGATGGGACAGTGGGTTTCTGACCTCTGGGAAGTCTTCCCAATCCCTGAGACAGCACAGGGAGGTGGCTGAGCGTCTGCTAGAGGACCAGGGAGCTGGGGATGGTGGGATCAGCACTGTGCTGTGCAAAGGATGTCARTAAAAATAGGAGTGAAAGGAAATAGGATGACATTACTTGTAGTCTGTCTGACCTCGTTTGCCAAACAGGCCCTTGAAAATGGTGCTAAAAGCCTGGGGAAATGTGAAGCTGGTGGAAAATATGCAGTTTAAAAGCACTTTCTGCAGTACTGCTAAATAGGTGGAAATTGAGCCCTTGTATCAGGTACAGCTGCTGCTTGTCAGGAGGCCCGGTGGGTGTGGGGCTGCTGTGCCACTGCCTGGGCTTGCAGCAGGGTTTTCCCGTGCTTCCAGAAGTCAGACCCCCCGGGGCTCTGCTGGACCCCTTGCCCCGGTGAAGTCGTGACAGCCCTGCTGGGCTCCGGCCCCCTCCATCCAACTCACTGAAGCTGGAGGTCCGGCAAATATTTGGCTTCTTTTTTTTTGTGTGTGYGCAGAGCCAGGCTTTGTGCCCACACCAGGGTGGCCTGTTGTTGTGTGCACATAGTACGTGGAAGAAATGCTTAAGAAGTGGGGGTGACACTTGAAATGGGGGTTGTTAGTGGGGCAGGACAGCAGGTCCCCCCRGGCTAGGGAGAGGGAAGTGTTTTGCCCTGCCTAGGGGCAGGGAGGGAAGGTGAAAGGAAGGGCCGCTTTTCATCCAAAATCCTATTCAGGATATAGTCTTGCCCTTTGAGCTTCTGTCTTTCTCTGCTTCCAATTCCCTGTAAAATGGGAATTGCAGATTTTTGCTTTTTTTCACTGGGCGGTTTTTCAGAGAAGGACTTTGGGATCAGGTCTTGACTCGTGAAGTGTACCTGAAGTCACACCACGCAGCCCATGTCAGGCACAGCTCCCCTTACCCAGCCGGGCTCGTCCACTCCCCTGGGATGTTCCCTTCCCTCTTGGCTTTATAGATTGCTTATAGCCTCATGGCTCTTGAGCTCATACTTTCCTACTGAGCAGCTTCACAGTCAATCTTCATTAACCATTACCAATCTTGCATAGCTTCTTACTCTAATTTCATGCTGAAAAAATTCTTTAATCTTTTCTGGAATTATATGAGCTTTTTATAAGTTGTTTGGCATCTACATACCATAATTTAAGAAAGGGGTGGGGGGGAGAGACACAAAAGATGGTTTAGGGAATCTACACTTTCATCTCAGTGCAGCAAGCTGTCTCCTAAATGCACATTTGCTGCACAGGAGACCAGACAGATGCATTCATTTTGGAGCCAAGACGTGGGGATGTTTGTTGTGCTGCATGTTATTCATTGCGGTGTTGAATTCAATGGAGCAGAGAGGGCTTAAAGTTCGCTCAAATAATTTCCTGCCTACGATGAACCATGTGCCATTACCCTGCTGTAAGGCAGGAGGCACATGTACCTCCTAATTTAAAAAAAAAAAAAAAAAAAGAAAAAGTATGAGCAGGGTTTTGCAAAACCATTTATCGTTCCCATCACAGCTTGCATAAGTGTCACCTTGTAGTGTCTAGCCAAGAGAGACAACCGTGTCTGTGGCTGAGAGCAAAAAAAAAACAACAAAACTGGGGCAGCTCCTCAGCTCACACTGGTGGTTACCAGCCCCATGTGTTTGACATCTCAGAAGCTGCTGAGAACATGGACCTGGACCTCTGTTTTCCCAGCGTCAGCTCTTTCCACCATGCGTGGGGGGGCTTTGGGGTGTGTGTCCTTCCTCCCCAGCAAGAGAAACAAGTGAAAGTGGCAACAACAGTCACTCTTTAGACCCTGCCAGCTAAATGGAAGAACTAATCAATCTGTCTTGCTCTGCTTGTTTAATGTTCCTCTTCTGCAGAGAAGTGAGACAGTTACTTACACTTTCCAATATGTTGGGATGGTCTTTTGGCCTCAAAATGCTCCAGAATAATGAAAAAGTCTATTTACAGTAGCAAAAGCTCAGTCTGTTACCTCCTGGGATTAATTTACTACACTGGGATTTCTGAGAAGACTGTTTTCTGTCTCCAAAATAAGAGTGTCTTGGCAGCTCCTTACTAATGCCAGGTATTAAGTTTTTGCAAAGGTACTGTGTGATTTATTTCTAAAAGATTTGTGGGCCCTTTTTTGAGGGGGGAAGGAAAAACCTCTGTTCTCCTGTGATGGCAAGAGTGGCAGAGCTGCTCTTGGACCACAGATGCATCTGAAGGAGCCGACCCCCCGGGAGAGCCCTGCGGCTGGGGCTGGAGGCACTTGCAGAAAGGTCAGGCTGTGGCAGAGCTGCCCAAATCCTCCTTGCATGAGGGCCACCGGTGTTACCAGGCTAATGGTGAAGGTCTTGATCCGGTTGCATGCAGAAGGCCAGGCAAATGCAGCCCCTGACCCGGGCCAGGAGCCAGCGTAGCCACAGCAATCCCCTCGCTTTGCTTGGCTTGATGGCTGGCCAACCTTGCTAGGGGCCAGGTTTGGCCCAGCAGCTGCTGGACCACTCTCCTCGGTTTGAATCACCATTTCAATTTACAGCTTTGGAAGCTGCTTTTCAGACCACCCCTCCGAGYTGGGAACATGATATTTTGCAGGGCTGGTTGCTCCTGTAAAATATTCTGCTGTTTGCAGTCCTGCACACCTGGGTGTGCAGAAGTGCAGCTGCCACTAGCATTGGCAGGGGAGCTGGTTTGGGAGCAGCAGGACCCTGCGAGGTGCATTTGTGCTGTGGGGAGGGTGTTGGAAACATCCCCAGAGGTGGTGGAGCTGTTCTGTGTTGAGGTGGTTGGATACTGTGCAATACCAGATGTATTAGGGATAGGTTTTGTGCTATATTGTCTCCTGTTCTGGTGGATAAGTGAAGAGGACAGCACTTTGGGCACCAGACACATCCTATTATCAGGGACTGGCTAAATCTGTCCCTTTTGGAAGCTGCTGTGTTTATTACAGTTATTGTTTTGTTTTGCTCTTATTTAGCTTTGGAGGAGTACTAGGGGAGGTTCTGGCACTCRGTACATATACATGCTCAGTGTAGTGTTGAGCTGTGATCTTTGCTGCCCTGATCTGTGGGATGTATTTATTTCTGCAAACCGGTGTCTGGAGCCGTGCCGTCGGGGAGGGCTGTTCTGCGCTGGCAGGGGTGAGGGACCCTACCCCCTGCTCATCCCAGGTACAGCCYGGGTGGGGCGAGTGGGGACTTTTCCTACCATAGGTCCATTCCTGCTACAGAATATCGCAGTTTGCCCATGTGAAAAATGAGCAAACCCACCCAACCTCTAAACTGAAAGGAATACAAAAGAAATGTGTGTTTTATTCTCTTCCTGCACTCCTCTCTCCCTGGATGCAGACTCTGGCCTTTCCCATCCTCAGCTACCCGGCTTCTTCCTTCCCCATGTGCTGGTGCCTCCACATGCATGCAATTTTGCTAGTGGATTTATATTTTTTGAGTCAAAATTAGACTTGGAGCTCCTGCTGCAGTTTTGATTCACAAAACTCCAGGCTCATGTTGCTGGAGGCAGTTAAGAAAACAAAAGCACAGAAGAAATGAAAAAGCCAGCTGTGTAGTGTAGTAGAAGCACTGGGAGTTTGCTGTTCCAGGTCACAACTGTGATTTCACTTCTATATCGTGATGCCAGTCGTGGTACATCAGTCCCTGGGCTACCCAAAGAGGTTACAGGTTTCTTCATTGTGGCTTTCTTCTAGAGGAAGACAGATGATTTTCCATTACTGAGAAACCCTTTGGATCCCAGAGGGTCCCTGAACTTAATTATTCCTAAGGCTGACCAGCTCATAAATTTCACATTTCATTAAATTGGTTGCTCTTGTTTAAAAACAACATCCCAGCTGTTCCCTGTGTCCATCTCGGGTCTAAAGAGGGGAAAAAGTAAAGTTTGTCCAACAGTCTTGAGGACTGTAGCTTTTTCCATATGGTATCTTCTCATGTATTGAAGGACTGGTAGCCTCATTATGATGCCTTCTCACTGCAAGATGTGTTTGGTAAGAAGAAATCCCTTCTTCTCTTCTTGCGTCAAAAGAAAGCCGTGGTATGTATGAGAAATGCAAATAACTTGGCTAATTTTGGAAGTCGGCAGCTAAAACTATGGCCTGTATCCCACAGAGTGGGATTGAGCCTTGGCCCTGGTTCTTCACGCTGTGTGTATTGTCAGCTGTAACTGCACTGTTGTCAAACCTCTGGGCAGAATAAGTGATGAACATAGTAAAGCCAGAAGTAATTCAACTCTTAGGAGGAGGCTGATATACTGTGCTGTTCTCTTTCTTGCAAGAGATTTATTTTCAGTTAACCTTATTAAATATTCTGAAAATGTTTGTGTTAACCTCTTCCCTGGATGTAAAAAAGAAATACTTACATTGCTCACACATGTGTGCACATTCATGCATGCTACCTGTTCACTAGAAGCAATGTAACTTGAATTTCCAAATTTGCGTGCAGGATTTGAGCAGGCTCAGGAGAAAAACGTTTGTGATGGCACTTTCCTCTTCTTTCCACCCTTCCCTGAAGTGTAGCAGTAGTCTTGTCTCTCACCTCTGAATACCAAGATTTTCCATACTAGTTCCAGTTTATGCAGGTCAATACACTGAGCTGGAAAGAGAAAATTGCAGTCTAACGAGGCAAAACCATGACACAGTGGCAAGAAATTTCATTTATTTCAAGATCTGTGGCAGTAATAGTGGGCATGTTTCTTTTGCACCACTGGCACAGATGTGTTTATGAACTGGTGACTCCTCCAAAGCATGTGCTGGAAATGGTTCCCTCTGAGGCCCCCAAAAGCTGTTGCAGTCGCTATGGCAGCTGGACCTGGGGAAGAGGTGGGGGGAACACTGGAGCAATGCATTTTCCTCTCTGGAAGAAACAAATGGTGAGTGCCCTAGAGGGACAGTGTGTCTGGAAAGGGCCATCTGACAGCCTCGGAGCGGTGTTTTGGCAGGGATGCTCATAGAATTATCAAAAACCATAGAAAGCTGGAGTTTTGTAGCCTCTCCTTTTTGTGACAAAGCCCATAGATTATCTCCTCTTCATATTACTGTGCTTTAAAAGAGATGGGAGTGATGGCTACAGAGAGCAGCTCTTTTCCTCATCCCCAGGGCTATTGATGCCAATGCAGCATTTGGGAAACAACAGAGCTCCTGTTTAAACTCATAATGTTAACTCCATGTCATAGCATAGCCAGCAAGGGGATGAATAACCTGGTACAGTTAATTGCCATTTGGCTTAAGCACAATGACAGAAACATGCTGTTTGTATCGTATGACCTTCGCTGTGCCGGAGGAGTGATAGTGATGCTTGGTCCTGGGGCAGCGTGTTGATAGCTGGAGCCTTGCAAGGGGAGGGGAGAGGTCCTTGCTGGGAGGTGAGCTGCAAAGAGGGGGTTGTGAGTCCCTGAGTCTAGAGCCCACTGTAAAATCATTATCGCCCATACAAATCCCCATGGTGTAAATAAAGCCAGACAAGCCCAGTTGCTGCTCTTCATTCTCCTTGCTACAGTCCAAATTCTCTCAGACACTTGGAGCAGGAGCTGCCAACCTCCCAGGGGGACAGTTCGAAAGCCCAAGAGAACCCCCTAACCCCAACAGTGACTCAACTTTGCTACACTTGCTGCCTGTGGTTCATTCTCTCACATGCAACGTTATCCCCATGGGATGGGGCTCAGGGACTCTTGTTTGTACAMCCCGCTTTCAGCTGGACTGCCTGCAAGGTTATAAATCGGAGAGAAAAGGAGAGGCTATTCTGGGCTGCTGCTGTGCTGTATGGCCGTGGAGTGCTCCCACCTCCGTGTAGTTCTCCTGGAGGCAACGGCTGCAGGGTGCCTGGGTTCATCGCTCGGTGAGCTGCCCTCTTCTCTTCAGCAGTTTCTCTTAATGCCAGTGCTGTCGTTGCACACCACTYCTTCAGAATTGCTGGGATAAATTCTGCAAATAATCTGCCCCTGGGGCTTTCTGCAAATTGCCCAAGTTCACCCCGAACACATGCTTGATTCTTGTGATGCTGCTGCTGCTGTTGTGGAAAATGCTGATTCTGCTTGGTTGTATGCATAATTCTTGGCAAAGTTCRGATTTGTGCATAAATCACCATCTTTGTCTTGCTTTGGGAGGATCTGCATGTGAATTAACTTCAGTTACACTGAACTGACAYTTTAGCAGCAAATGTTGATCTCAATCCTGCTATTAGATGATACCTGTGCTGCCACATGCCAAACATCTGTAGTGAACCGAGATGCTCGGTRCCTCTGAAGGCCAAGCTGTATGCTGCAAGATATGATTCCTTCTGTGTTCATGGGACTTCAGTAAATGAAAAGCCAGAGCAGGATGATAAGGAAGACATGTATACAGCTTATCGGACTTCATGTATCAGAAGCTGCAGCACTCGCAGAGGASAAGTTGCAGCTGGCAGTAAATAAAGCAGCCACCAGCCAGATTTCTGTCATGTCCCRTGGGGATAACGTTGCATGTGAGAGAATGAACCACAGGCAGCAAGTGTAGCAAAGTTGAGTCACTGTTGGGGTTAGGGGGTTCTCTTGGGCTTTCGAACTGTCCCCCTGGGAGGTTGGCATCTCCTGCTCCAAGTGTCTGAGAGAATTTGGACTGTAGCAAGGAGAATGCAGAGCAGCAACTGGGCTTGTCTGGCTTTATTTACACCATGGGGATTTGTATGGGSGATAATGATTTTACAGTGGGCTCTAGACTGATGTTTTCATAAGCGTGTTTCCAACCTGTCTGAGGAATTTGCTCAATCCATGCTTAAACTACAGACTTGAGAAATACAGATATTCAGACATATTTAGTTTATTCATTTGGGGATGCAAAAAATGCAGGCGCTGAAGAGGTCAGCATATAGCTTTGTTGGGAAATGATTGAACCAGCACATCTGTGATGTTCCTAGCATTAGGACACAGTTCAGCTGCTAYACAATATGCCAAAAAAACTTAAACTTTCTATGATGTGACTGAACAGCTTTCAGTACCACACTACACATGCACCCATGACCAACACTCCTGTACTCCAGAATTAGTACTGAACTAAACCACAGCTCTTCATACCTGAAAAGAGCCACTTCTGATTTTTCCCTTCATCTTGCCTTGGAGTAGATCAAGTGAAAAGTCACAGGCAAAAGATTTACAGGATATTTTTCAGAACTGTCTGACAATGATTTTGATATGTTTGCTTCTTTTGCAGTTGGCAAGCTCTGCTKCTCTGGGGCTAAACCTGTGGAAACTTATCATTTATCTTCCCCAGCTGGGAAGGAGGAGGCTAGGTTTAAATCTGTGTTCCAAATCAGGTAGACAGTACTACATCTCAAAATATTTGACATTTGGTGTTTTTCTCAGAGAGGAGGAAAAAAAAAAGTTTTGCAGCCAGTGCAGGGACTGCTGTTGAACTTCAGTGGCTGATTCACCAAAGAGTCGTAGAGGGGCTGGGAAATAATTTAGGTTTCTTCCCCATGCCAGTGACTCGGYCAAAAGGCTCTTTCCTTTGGCTCTTAGGGTGAGCCGCCAAGYCAGGCGGGAGCTATGCACATCTTGCTGCTGGAAGTCCTCAGCCTGGTCCCTGCCGCTGTCCCTTGGTATCTGTTGAAGGCTGGTCTGCGTCCTGCTGCGCCGAGGGAAATGAGCAGAGGGTGTGGGAGAGAAGTGGCCGGTTGATGTGCCTGCCTCTGCTGCAGAGGCACTTCACTAGGAGCAGGCAGCTTGCTTTAGGACAGGTGCTGCTCCCGCAGGCTGCTGCGTGCTTCCCTTCCTCGTCTTCTGCAAACCCCATCTCCTCCGCTCGCACATCTGCTTTCCACGCTCGCTGCCTCTCCTGCTCCAGCGAGGGTCTGGCAGAGCTGCTGGGTGAGATCCCAACTCCCCTCCACCATCCAGGGGGGCCGCCCAGCCGAGATCCGATGGTGGGAATTGGGGACTGCGTTGCCTGCTGCTAACAGCCTGAAATGTGCAGGGAAGGACGGTGAAGCCAGCATGCAGGAATGCAAGTCTGGCTTTCCACGAGTGACTGTCCTTATTCAGACCCCAGGCCCCACATGTGGGCCTTTTTGCATGAAAAAACTCAATGAAGTCAAAGAAGTTCGTAGGGCAACAGGTTTGCTTTGGACATAAGTAGTTCTACTGATGTATTCGATCAGGCACAGGGTCTTTAAGAGGAGACAATTTTAAGTTASTTTTTGAGAGTTTTAGTGTTGGACTAACTCTTTGCTTTGTAAACACATTTTTTTTTCATTGGGTGCCTCTGGTGTATCGGATCATAGATGGTCCTGGAGAGCTCAGAGGGAAAGAAGCAGCTTGCAAATTCACCATGGAGCTATTCTGTGAACCTTGCAATTTCCAGTGGCATGTAAACAAAAAAATCAGCTTAGAAAAGCAGCAAGTGTTTTGGGTGCTTARCCAAACAGCAAACATCCTGCAAGTTATTTATTGTTAATCAGAGGCAGGCAAAGCTGCTGCAATGAAAAGTGAAGTTATCTGGAAGTTGGAGTGCCCTTGCAATTGAATGCAGCTTAGAAAATGGTTTGTTTCAATCATTTTTCTTCAGGACTTGAGCACCTCTTTTTTAATAATAAAAAGCCTGCTTACATGTAACAGTAAGGCATTTGGAGTAAAAGCTATTTTAGTTCAGTGATGCAGCGTGGGTGTAATGAATGCAAGGATGGGCATAGCCCTAAGGGTTTCCCTCAGTTATTAGTGTTGGAAGCAGTGACAGGGTATAAGAAATGTGGTATCCGAGACCCTGCGTTTCGAGGATCCCAGCTTGCAATACCTGCTTGTTAAAAGTTGGCATGACCTGCAGTAACTCTTTGTGTGGCCGTTTGTTCCAAGGGACTGGACTTTTACAAGGCTGCCCCAAAATCAATGGGACACAGGAGGGTCTTAAGGACAGGTTAGCACTCATTTGTGGGCTTTCCAACATCGTAGAGCCTAAACTAGTATTAGTTTCCTCCCRATATCTTTAAATGCCAAAGGAAATAACCTTCTACTGAGTCTCTGTTCCCTTTTGAGGGAAAATGTAATCCCAGGGGTGTGAGAAATGTAAAAAAATTGAAAGGGATGAAACRCTTTCATGACATAATGTCAGTGATGTGACTTGCCAGTCCAAACTTGGCTGGCATATTGATGCAGTAAACTGTATCCGCTGGGTAAGCAAATGGTGTCACCCTCTTCCCAGATCCCRAACAACCTCCTCAATGTGTAGGCAGCAGCCGCTGATCCTCATGGAACAAACATGTCCCCTTCCAACATGAGAGGCAACACAAGGTTCTTTGATTCCTCCTAATTGCATTTCAGTGTTTGTGGCCCAATTGTACAGTTTCTGCAGAAGTTCAGCAATTTTGGTTGCTGGCTTCCTCTCCTTGCTGACCTACAAATACCAGTTTTCAGGGAAAGATTTATGAGCAGCATGAAATTACCATCTTGTAAAAGCACAAATCACAGCTATAAATAGGGGTCTGGAATACGCACAGAAACCCCAAGGGAATAGTGACTCTTGCTTTGTCTGTGCAGGAYGGCCCTGCTAACCCAGGTTGAGGAGGAGTCCAGTGCCTTGACTCCTGTAAACTGGCAGGGCGCCAGCCAGCCTTCCCYGAATCCATATCCTCGCAAGGATGGAAATAACATCTGGCCAGACTGACAGTAGTCAGGCTTTATAGCAACTGAAAGCTCTGAAAACTGAACCTTCTCAAGCCTTGTATGCATTTATCTTCCTTTCCAGAACATTAGTAGGCAGAGTTTGTTTTCAGTGAGTTATTTAGCAGAAAGAGGGATTAGACCTTGGGCTAGCATTGATTAACCCCTGCATGTTGAGTTGTTTAACAGCATAATGGATTAGTCATGTTTCCTGGTGACCTTTGTCAATGGAATCCTTCATCTGAAGACTCTTCTGTCTTTTTAAATACACAGATCCTTAAAAGTGGAATCTATGCTAAAATGTCCCTAAAGTGAATAGCTGGTTTAGCAGACCACAGGACTGGGCCAAATAGTCCCAGAATTTCTGATCTTAGGTTTGACATTGCATGGATTAAGTCTCATGGCAGCCCCACTCATGCAGCTGGCTACTGAGCACTGCCCATAGAATTGATCAGTAAGCATTTGAAGTCCTGYGTGAGACCTGCGTATGAGGTGGAAATAAATTCTTGTCTGGATGGAAAAGCATTTCTGGAAAAGGACTGAATTTTCTGTGGGTCTTGGGGAAAACTGTAGAATGARAGCCCAGTTAGCAATAAGATTTAAGGTCACCCTGGAAATTAAATCGCAGTCATGTTTAGTGATTAAGYAGCTGACTTTTTCATTTAAAGGAAGGTGTGGGAGCAGAGATGCTGCAAGCATAAATGTGTCAAGCCAATGGCCTTTGATGGAGCTATGTCAATTAGAATCAGCTGAGCATCTGATGTGGATAATAGGCTGAAGCCAGGGACCAAGGGGGAGAAAAACTGCTCAGTGGGGCCAAACACGACACCAAGAAAAGCTGCTCTAACTGCAAGAAGGCACTGATGGCAATTTAAGGGCTGCCAGAAGGGTATAAAGGGCCCTTACATAAATCAGCCTTGGACCCAGCAGAGTGTGTCTGAGATGAGGGTGACTCCTCAGATCTTCCATTCTCTCAGCAGTGCCATCAGGAAGCTGTTATACTTGACTTTTCAAGCAAAATACCTTCCCATTGCAGCCTGGAGTTCTTTCTGGGCTCATTTTGCTGTAGTACAAGTCAGGTCAAGAAGTTTGGTTTGCTAAAAGAGATACTCTAGTTCAAACAAGACTTAATTCATTGAAGCCCCATGGCCTCTGTGAAACATGAACCCCCTCTGGCCTCATGATTTATGAATGCAAAGCCATGGGGAAGTCTCATCAGAGGAAAACAAGCTGTATGATAGATAAATAAAAGGCACTGGGGCAGGAAAGGGTTAAAGACACCCATAAATGTGGAAGCCACACAGCTGGGAGGTGTAATGAGCTGTCAGGTGCTCTGCCCTCCCAGAGGGGCTTTGCTTCTGTGGAGGGGGAGCTGCTGAGGATAGTCTGGAGTTGGTGCCCTTGCTTTGGCAGAGGGTTTGGGACAGGTCTGCTGTAGCCCTGTGCTTTTGGTTTGTCTGTACGAATCTGAATAGACTTAAAAAGAGAATAAATCTACCAGCAGCATTGTGARGCTGTGTTTTGTGGTGTTCAGAGGTGGAAGGGACTGAACCAGGTGAGCAGTCACCAGGGCTGGGTCCCAGGAAGGGGCAGGACCCAGCTGAGTTGTCCAGCCTTCTCTCCCAGCCCTCCTGAGATGCACTGCCAAATTCCTATGGCTGTGATCACCAGCAGTAAAAAAACCCCACATCTGGTCCTAATCAGGACCACGTGAATCTCTATGCCAACTTAATCTCCCTCAAATGTTAATTATGCATATATCTATCTTTTAATGTTTAGGAGTTGCCTATATGCATTAGATGTCTGGGGGTTTCTCTGTATATGTTTGTAGAATCCCTAAGAGGCACAGTGCTGCTTCTCAGGGCTAATAGAACAGCAAGGAGTGACTGTGATTGCACTCTGAAGTTGCATATAGTGATGCAGCAAGCCCTTTTAACCCAACGAGATAGTTATAACCTACAGGGTAACTATAAGTGCTGCTAGAGATCTCCCCACCCTCTGGGGAGGGGGCTGCAGGCAAAAAAAAAAATACAAGCCAATGGCATATATACACATACCTGAGTAGCTTAAGTTTTCTTAAAGGTACGTTTTAGTTGCAATTCAAAGGTAGGAAGCACAGCAGACCATGGTTTGTCTGCTACCTGTTCCTTGACACAGTTGCTTTAATGCCTCAGGAAAGAACAATTAGGGCTGATACTCTGCTGTTTTTTTCTGGATCAGATCCTCCAAGGGAAGCAAAATGTTGGTGGAGTATTTTGCATTGCTCATCTTGAATATATAATGTATGGCAAAAACTCCTTGGGCTTCCTCAAAGGTGTCTGAGAAATGTAAAGGGAAAAAAAACCCAAAACCAACAAAAAACCATACCACCCCCCACCTCCCCAAACCCTCAATTATGTGAACAGGAGACTTTAGGATGCTGCTCTGGCCTGGAACTGAACTGGGAACAAAACCAGGTCTGTATTTAAAAAACAAYTAAGCAAGAAACCCTGTTAGGAGGTGACCAGCCAGTCTGCAGTTTCAGGTAGCTGTAAAACCTGGTAACAACTTCAGAGGACTGTAGATGCTACAGAAAGACACCAGCGCCAGAAGGCATCATCCCCCAAGCAGCAGTTGAGCATCTGTTGAAAAAATATGGTGGATATGTGGGTGCTGCATCCTGGAAACCCAGCTGAAATAAGAGGCTGGAGCGTGAACCAGGGCTAGCAGGTGGTGGGGTGATCTAGGGTGGTATATTGGTGCTTAATCTGGATGTACGAGCGCTGTGTCTCTAGTTAAAAATGTTAACGATCTGGCACCTTGGTCTGGCCAAGGTCTGTACCTTTGGCCATGCTGTCTGGCTCACCTCAGCTTCCCAAACTGGAAAACTCATCAGTGGGGAGAGAAGGGAGTAAGTTATTGTGGGGACTTGYGGAAAGGTGCTGATGTGTCTGAGAAGGTGACTTACTGGAAACACTGAACAGACAGAAGTAAAAATTAGTCATGTTAGAGACCACTTGGTAGCTGGATTGGATTCCTTGAGTGATTCATCCACAAAAATGACTGCTTTGCCTGACATTTTATTTCCCCTCTCTATTTAGAAAGTAGCTTAGACTTACTAAGACTGTTACCCGTTGTCCGAATTACTTTTTGATAGCTGGGTGGTGCGCATAGCATCCTTGTATTCTCATCATTTCTAAACCACTACTTCAACAAGGGGGGAAAAGACAACAAAATGAAGGGTTTTGTCACTCCAGAAGCCGTCAGTGGAATGAACCTGTAATCTTGTGAAATCAAAGGGGAATCTAGGGAATGTGCCATTTTTGGTATGTTAATGTAACAAAATTGTAAATGGAAATAGCTGCCTGGAAATTGTGTTATGTGGTTAATTGACAGAAATATTAGAGAGGGGAAAATGTGGATGAAAATTGCTTGGTAAAATAAAATCTCTAGGCTTTAAGTTGCTCTATTTCTTTTCTTGAGGAAGGACTACAGGTGGAAATGACCATCAGCTGATGCAACCAAAATGTACTGGGATGCTTTAATCAGTTACTAGACCTGGGCAGAATAATTCATAAATTATCCTAATTTGGGGTGTGCTTGGACATATGTAGAACATGCACATTTTTGCATTGTTACTGCTCATAGGGATGAAAAAACACTTGTGATTATTTTTT
The DNA here is from genome assembly GCA_030449065.1 of Oceanodroma leucorhoa. NCBI lineage: Eukaryota > Metazoa > Chordata > Aves > Procellariiformes > Oceanodroma > Oceanodroma leucorhoa. The sequence goes on along the minus strand of JASVER010000075.1, from coordinate 4,118,744 downwards.
TTTTTTGCCAGCCTGTGTGTGGAAAACCTAACAAATGACATTCCTTGTCCTGAAGAGCATACATGGTCAACAGGCAAAGCAGGCGGAAGGCCAGCTGGGGTGTCTTGTATGTGCCAGCAAAGGCAGGAGAAGGCTGTAACCCACTTGCTCAATGGTGGGAGCAGGAGCCGTAAGGCTTGTCTTAGTGCTCTGACCACGCTTCCTTGGGAAATTCACCCAAATTTTTTCAGGATTAGTGAGCTGCAGAAACTATCGGTGGAAAAGATCTCTCTGGTCATCCAACCCACACTCATGCCAGGGCAGGACTGTTCCCAACAGCATATAGGTTTGTCCAGACTGATTTGGTATGACTCAGGCGATGGTTTTTTTCACCACTTCCTTTGGGAAGTCTAACAGATCTCCCATAGCTGAGGAGATCTTAATGTAAGGATTTTTTTTCCTGACATCTTAGTCTAAGTTTTGTGCCATTTAATTTTCCTCCAGTAATCCCATGTATGCCTTAAACTCTACCTGTTTGGTGTTGTACCCTCACATATGCGCAGGCAGCACATGCTCAGGTTGCGTGGGCTGCTTTTGAGAGTGCAGAGCTCTGGAACTGTTGTAATACTTCCTCCCCCCCAAAAAAAAAATGCACAGATATCTTTAGAGATGGCTCTTTCTGAGAAAGCTCTTCAGGGAAGAAGTTAGCTTTTGCAAGCATGGCAACCCATTCCATATCCTGTAGATCAAGATCTACAACTTCTGCTGACTTCTTATTYGGTATGATATCCCAGGATTTCCAGCAATTTATATTCTGGATTCAAGGCTTTCCTGGGTAGGRTTCTAGCACATCTCATTAGGAAAGAGCTCTGCTCAAAGAAGGTAATTGTAGCTAAATGTGGTAGGAGAAAATCAATTGCTGGCTTTTCCTTTGTACAACACCAAATCTTGCTTATGTTTAGGAGCTATGAAAGATGGTCTTTACTAATRTCAAATAACTACGCATGGAATATTTGGCAAAAATGGCATGGTGATTGCTTGAAAAGGTAGGTAATGAGGGAAGGCTGCTGGGGATGAGCACAATTTGACATCTGTCCTGGGCATTATTTCAGGAAATGTAAGGCAGTAGGGAGGAGAGCAACCTCAGTTCTCAAAACAGTTCTTGCTGGTTTCTTTACCAGCAAAACTGCTCATCTGCATTCTTGGAATAACAATGAAGGGGGGGTGGGGGAAACCCTACAACCTAACAATTGCTGGAAAAAAAAAAGTATTGTGTTCCTGGCAAACAGTGTTAAATAAACTTGTGATCACCATTAACATCCAAAAAGTGGAGGTGCACGAGAAGTAAGTTGTCATCTGTTTGTTTGATTTCTGCCCATCCCCGTTCATCCCTGGGGAAAATATTAAAAGCCTTCTCTGTGGATAGGCTTGRAAATTAACACCACAGTGGTCTAGATGAAAATATTCCGAACAGGCACCCATGCTCAACCCCTGAAGCCAGATGTYGCTGGGTGATTTTGGACCTGTACCTAAGCTTAGTGGTTTGGGCTCACCTTTAATCTTCAGACATGATTATGATGGACAGACTGGAGCTAGAAAATGAACTCTGTGGTCTGTATTCAATGAAACCTTCACTGGGGTCAGTAAGAGTTTAGTCCAAGTCTCTTAGGAACTACTTCATTTTTTGACCCTTGTGAAGATCATAGGGTAAGTCACAGGTCCTTGTTAATGTGCAGCCTYGTGGTTTAACATAACAGTTTCTGTAGCACCGAGGATTATCTCTCTGAAGTCTAGACAGATTATATAGGGTTTAGCCTGGGCTATTGACCGCAGATCATAGGGCATGAGGAAATAAAACACAGGGATGTGAAGAGGGAATGGCAACTCCTACCAGCCTTCCAGGCTGGCACTGGGCATGGAGAGGAACCAGACGAAAGGAGAAGGTGAACTGAGTTCATCCTTCTCAATAGGCACCACAGTGCAGTTTGTCCTTCTGCATTTAATAGATCAGTATGGTTCAAACACATACAAGGCCTGGAGTCATTAACATGAAACTGAAGAGAAGGCAACAACACTGGAAAAAGAGGAGGAGTGGAAAGTCTGTTCTCTTTATAATGCTATTTCCTCTATTAAACAAACCTCTTTGACTATGAAACATTTAAACATACAAAAAACAAGCCCCACCTTGTGTTGGCTGCTCTTTCCACTGATGGGGCTTGTCCTGGTGCCACCTCATGGCAAAAGTCAGATTTGAATTTCCACCAGAGCAGCTGGGATCTGGAAGAATTGGCTGTCCAGCCCCTAGCCTCACAGCACTGTAGCTGTTTTGTAAAGAAATGGGTCTGCAAAGCCAAAACAGGTGCTTAACCACAGGAGTTGTGTTATTTTTACTTGTGTCTTGTGATTTGCCTTTCTGGGAGAAAAAAATTTTAACTCTTTCTAGAATTGTGAATTYTTCATGTTTGGGAGTTACCTGTTGAATCTGTTCATCATGTCGCCAGCCAGCCTGGGGTGTAACTAGAACATAACAGTGTCTGCTCTGCATGTTTGGTATCACCTGATGACTTGCAGTATTGCGATATCGGTGTTGATGTGCTACCCATCACCATGTTCTATAAATGCAGATATGTGATGGCCTTTGTTCAAAACAATGTTTTCAGGAAGGTTTTAGGGCATTGGGGAAGTTGCTGCCACGCTGCAGCTCTTTAACAGGGTGGGAGTGGATGTGAACAGTTCTGGAGAGTGCAGTAAACACTTTGCTCAGATTAAAGACCACACAGAGTACAGAGCACTGAGGCTTGAGACAGTGTCCAGCTTCGGGATACCAGATGTGGTGCTTCCTCTGTGGATAAATGGATAGCTTTATTTTTCAAGTCTCAATCCAAAATATCTCAGTAGTGCTAAATTCTTATTTTTTTTTTTCTTAAGCTGAATTTGAGGGCAATCATTCCCATGGCAACAGGTATGAGATCATAAGTCAGGATTGTGACTTCAGCTTAAGACAAATGATAAAATCAGAGTTAGGGATAGGGATGCAACTCCGTTTAYGTCTTTGCAAAGAATAAAGGCAGGTTATAAGACTGCAGAGGAAAGTTGCCTTTTTAGATACATGTGCTCTTCATAAATAGTATTTGAAATCCTTCCTGAGAGCAGTTGTCTTTCCTGATTATGCAACAGCTCAGGCAATTCTAAGAAAGTCTCATTTTTAGTCTGTTCTCATCAGCTGGKCATAGCATGTAACTGGTTATCAGTAACACCTAGGGCTATTCCTTCTGATTATCCCAATACTTACTTTCAAAGTACAGAATAATGCCCTTTTGGGTTTTTTTGGCTGAATACTCATGTCTGGTTTCATAGCATATAAATGATTTTAAATTTTTTTACCTATGTATCTTAAGTGGGTTTTTTTTTGAAAGCTCACAAATGTGTCCTCCATCCTATAAACATCAGCTAGCTGGGCTCAAGATGTATTTAGTCATGAAAATACTTCTATAAACTGCTGTTTCTTAAAGATATTTGGCCATCTGCCACTGCTGCAATGTATTCCTTTGGCTATTCAGATGTTACCCTGACTGGCTGCTGGAGGGATTTGGAGTTGGCGTCAACTAATCCAGCTCGTGTAAACCTACTTGGAGCTTGCACCACCAGATGATCTGGCCCGCTCTGACTCGGAGGTTGGCTTTTTAAACTTGGCGTGCAGATGCTGGAATTTTCCAGTTTGCCGTTACAAGCTTATTTCTCTGTTATTGTCAAGGAGGGGCGAACAGGTCTGTGCAAGCTTCTAAATCACCTGGAAAGCAACTGGAAACTCAGACTTACTGCTCAGCGAAAGCTCCCTGGGCCAGGTTCTCAACTGGTGTGAAGGAAAGTTGCTTTGCATCTGATGTGGGTTGAGGTTTGGGTAATCTGGCTTGCTTCTAGAGTTGAGAGCCCTTGGAAAATGGGTGGTGTGTAAGTGAGTSTAGTGCTCTGAGCTGCTTTTATTTCCTTGTCTGCAGTGCTTTTGATGCTTTAGGTATCCCCCTTCCTATAGCTGTATGCCTCTGGAGGGGCAGGAAATGTCAACACCTTGGTTACAGTGTTCAGGTGTTAGTGGGATTTTCACTTGCAGCTGGAGAAGACAAAGCAGGGTCTCATTCCAAAACAATGAGTTGTTTGTATGATCGGAAATGCCAATCTGGGACGAGAAGACCCAGGATCCTGGCATTTGTGTAACTGGGGCTAAAATCAGACACCAACCTCTGCCAGTGAGGCTGGTAGTGCCTCTCAAGGGTGATCAGGCATCCATAGAAATACTGTGGATCAAGTTATTACCTTGTTATCATAAGAAGGGTTACTGTGAAGGAGGGTGCTTGCAACCCACAGGGGCTGCTGGTGCTTTTAGCTGTCCTAGTTCCACATCCATATGCTTGAGATGCTTCATTGTCTATACAAATGGAGGGGAGAGAAAGCATCTCTGTCATGCAGTGTTTCTGTGAGCTGTGGGATACCTGCTCTGCTTCACACCAGAGGCAGCTGTGAGCCTGTGGAAAGGACTGTTGCTGTGAGTAGGGGGGTATTTTAAAGCAGGAGGGAGGTGCAGYGGTGATGGATACCCACGCAGTGGGTGCTCTGCAGTGGTGTTTGCAGGGTTGCACAGGTGTTACTGGTACGGGACGAGCTTGCCTCCAGGCTCCTCCTGGATATGGAGCATCACTTAATTTGTCTCGCCAGCCTCTAGTCATCTGGTTACTCATGAAAGGCAAGAACGGGAAGGGGCTTTCATCCAAGAGATTTGCCCGGGAGTGCCACTGGCACCGTACCCACCCTACACGTGGCTGCAGCCAGCACATGCACGCTGCGTGCCTCCTCCCAGCTCCCGACTCGGGGGCTTGCAGCCAATCTGCCTCTCACCTCGCTCTGGTGAAAGGCTCTTTCATCAGAGAATCTCTTCTTGTGTGTGGCTCATGCTCCAGCCTTCCCAGTTTCATGGGGAGGCTGGTAGGGAGGGGGGAAGGCATCTCAACAGGTTCAGAGGTAGAGAGATATTTCCTACAGCTTTTCTCCACTGAACCATTAGATAACTTCTTCATTAGGCTACAAGCTGAGCAGACTGGGAGCACCCCTTTCCCCTTGCTTSCTTCTGCAGATCTGGTGGGATTTGGCCTCCTGTGCTTGTAGGTTTTGATGTGTTAGTTTGGTATCAATTACCTGACCAAGAAACTTTCATTCCAGTGGGTCAAAGATTTATGCTGAGTGAATAGCTAAAGCTCAACATAAGCCTCTGYTGTGCTGTGTTCTTCCATCAGACAGCCCAAAACAGGGACAGGATGAGTGACCCCTAACTCATACATTGCCCCCCTTTATATGATAAACGAAATGGCCAGTGACTGCCCAGGTTCTTGCAGTGCTGAATGACTGAACCCATAGACAGAGACTGGAGTCCAGGGTAGGCCAGTGTGGCAGTTCAGGTGATGGCAATGRTTATTTTTCCCTGTGGATGATGAAGGCCTTAAGGATGCTGCTGTGTGAGGACTGGGGAGGACTGGGATGCTTTGGTGTGTCTCAGGGTATGAGTCTATAGGTGAAATCACTGCTCCATGAAAATCAGTACAAGTCCAATCACTAAAGTCACGGGAGCTGGGACTGTCACCTGGATGTGTGCTAGCAATGATGTTCAGATCTTCAGTGGCACTGACAAAGCAAGTATTGATACCAGCAAGAGTCTTCAAAGCATTTTAGTTAAGGGAGAGGGCTGCATTTGGTTGTTCTTCCTTCTTTGGCCTCCAGGTGACTTGATCTTGAGTTTGCTGAGGAGTCTGCACCATTGTATGCCACCTAGTCCTACAGCGTGAGGTCTGTCCTCCKCTCCTGGGACCTGAGGGAGGACATTGCTGGAGGAAAGGATGTGGTGTGGGAAAGTCACATCAGCTTTTACGTTTTTTCAGTGCCATACTAATATAGCTGCTATACAATGCCAGAACAAGTAAAATCACTGGAAGCTGATGTTTACCAGTGTGATCCATCAGCCACCGCTGGTGTGCAAAGGTGGTCAGTGGCGTGGTGGGAGAAAGAGTCCCAGGAGCAGAGCAGTGCCCRGGCTGGACACCGGGACAAGCTGTGCCTGCAGCCGGAGGGCCAGCAGCTTTCACCCCTTACTGCCCTCCTCGCTTGCCTGCCAGGGGAGGGCTTCACCACCCCAGCACCCAGCTGGCCTGGCAGGGGATGCCGCCTTCCCTTTCCACTCCTTCCTGCTTGTGCTTTTTACCCTCTGCATGCACGTTTTCCAGCGTCGGCTTCACTTTTTTTTTTGCCAAATCCTTGCATTTTCCATGTTTCTACGAGCCCCGGGCCTTATCTCCCTCGGGAGCCGGAAAAAGCAGGGGGCTGGGAGGGGAAGGGCGAGAAAACTCCGGCTTGTGCTAATTCCCGGGGATGAGGGTGGGGAAGCTGTTTTGGGGGCCGGGGCAGCCCGGCTGCTGCAGCCCCGCAGCGTTCGAACTTGCC